>VZTB01014861.1:1699-156596 GCA_013397245.1 Thryothorus ludovicianus | reverse complement strand
ATGCATATCGAGCCTGTCTTCCTCAAGTGAAGTTATATGGACCAACAAATTTTTCTCCAATTATAAATCATGTGGCAAGATTTGCTGCTGCAGCTACTCAACAGCAAACAGCATCTGTAAGTTCTTCATGGTACTCTGTATTTTTCTTTTTTATTTTCCTTCTTGTTTATAAATACTTTTTTTCTATTTTAAATTTATAAGTATATTCATTTGACAGTTAGCCCTTTACCTTGTGAATAAATGTTTGTTTTCCTTAAAACAAGATACAAACTAGTTGTTTTTTGCAGGTTGTCCGTAACAGTCCTCTTCATTAATTAACCAAATAATTTCAGATTTGAAACAAAAACTTAAAAGTACACAACATCTTTATGGTATCTTCTCTTCAAACCTCTTGCAGTACTGTACAGTTACTAGAGTCTAATTTAGGCCTTTACATCTAAAAGAGTGATTTAACCTCAGCTGAGAAAAAAATCAACTAGATTTTTTTCACATCAGATAGCTGGGAGAGTAGATTAACTAAGATAGTGAAGAAGTGGATGGTATAGCTCCTGACACCTAGGTACCAACACAGATAATTAGCTGTATTATAAAGGTTTAGGTGCTGTATGAGCTGTGCTCTCCTCCATATTAAAATTTTATATGAGTTGTTGACTATATTAAAAACAGAAATTCTGAAGACCAAATCTTGAGTATTCAGTCATGTCAATAATGCCAAATCCTAAATCACTGATGACAGCAAATATTGGTGAATTCAATGTCATGTAAAATCAGAAAATAAAAATAGCTATTTTTGCATGTAAAATTATCTGTAGAAACCAATTTGAAAAAGAGCTGTGGATTTTCATATGCCATGAGGCTGGTAAAGTTTTGCCTTGATAGTCTTTTGCTAGTCACTGTAAAAAAAAAAGTATATATGTATGTATAAATACATATATATTTCTGTCTTTGGAAAGGAACAAACCTCTTGCTGGTTTTGTTTTTGTTGCATTTTTTTAGCTTTTATTTCATGTAATATGCCTAGCAAGAGATTTACTTTTCCTGCCTGGAAGGATGTTTTGAAGACAGTTTGCTACCTTGACATTTAATACATAGCACAGTCATTTTGGATTAGCTTTTGATTCTGATGCTGTTTTTTTTCTAATATGGAGGAAGTATGAGAAGACAGAAATAAATCCAATGTGATGTGCTATCCTGCTGCTGTTGCTTATGGCTTTCTATGTCATAATTGCTTTACAGATGTTCTTGCTGGAGTGAGGGAATAAACTAGCAGGGAGAAAAGGTGATACCTAAACAGACAAGGGAAGAACAATTATTTGGAGTCAGATAAAATGAGATGGGAAGGAAAGTATTGAAGAGAGACTTCTAAGAATACTGGGAGTATCTTTGGGACTAGAATTTGTGCTAGTCAGTAATCCTCTGAAATGAAGTGAGGGAAAACTGGAAATTCAAAAAGCGTTTTATAATTTCCAGACTTGGTACTTTTAGCTCGTTTTTAGTGCTCCAATACAGGACAGAAGCTAAGATGCCAACTTTTAGAAGCCCCAACAGAATAGTGGAAGCAACTCAGGTGGTACTTAATTAAATTACTGTTTTTATACTGTACTACAAAGTAGTCTCAGACACCTTGGTAATTAACTTTATAAAGCAGCTAGAAAATGTGCTTAAAGGAATTGAAAAATGACTATGTTTTTCAACACTAAACGGTGTGATTTAGGGTTTTCAGGATACAGTGAATTAAATAAAGGGTAATGTTTCATAAAGATATTGATAGACCAGAAAGGAAACAAATACAAGTTTCACAGGTGTTACCTTTTCAAAACCTCATCAATGGCCTTCTATCCCAGAATAAATAATGGGAAAATAGGGTAACTACTGGTTTGTCTGGAGATTTTGGAGTAAAGAAAGGTGATAGTACTGAGGTTTTGGATGATGACTGTTTATAGATGACTTTTTTTAAAAGATTGTTGTCCTTATGAGCTTCTTCAGACTGTACAGATAAAGCCTGACTACAGATTAGATGTTTGATTGTAAAATTCAGTGAGTACACCAGACGTGCCAAAGTGACAACACTACATAGTCTGTGTGTGGGTTTTTCTAAGTGTACATGCCTAAATGTTTGCTGTTTCTTTGTCACAACGTGGTGTTTATTGGTTCAACAGCAATACTTTGTTCTGCTGATCATAACGGATGGTGTGATAACAGACCTTGATCAGACTCGCACTGCCATAGTCAATGCTTCCAAACTGCCCATGTCCATCATCATTGTTGGTGTTGGAGGAGCAGACTTCAGTGCCATGGAGTTTCTTGATGGTGATGATGGAGTTCTTAGGTCCTCGTCAGGAGAACCAGCTGTCAGAGACATTGTCCAATTTGTGCCATTCAGGAAGTTCCAAAATGTAAGTAATCTTACTGATATGCTTAATAAATATTGTAGAAGTATGCTGGGCTTGCTAGGATGTCCTACATCTAGTCCTAAGCTTTTGTGTTGTATCCAGTATGTACTCTAAGACAAGTCTTTGTCAAATGTTAAAAAAAAAACCACAAATCCCTCAGTTTATAGTTCTAGCACTGCAATTCTGGCTAGTTGCTGCAGGTGAATTACCTTTGGAAACAGTCTCAGAATTGAATAAACAAATGGATGGGTTTTTTTTTTTTTGTTTGTCAGGAAAAACTTACTGTGACTGTGTTCTTATGGGAATTTTTATTGTGAATGCCTTTTCATGAATGTGAATTACTCTCACGATTTAGAGCAATATTGAAATTCAAGGGTAAGTCATAAACAGGGAGGTCAAAAGCAGCAGAAACTCTGTGTGGCCAAAGTAGTGGTGATAGTTTTCATTTTCACAAAAGTAAATACAAGAAAAAAGGTAGTGAAAGAACAAAGTCCTGATATTTTTTAATTTATGTAAAACCCAATAAAGTATGTGTAGGCTAATAGAAGGCAACTTTTAAGTGTCGTAATTTTGGAAAAAGTTGACTTCAATAAAAACCACCAAAATTACCTTAGGATGGGCAAATAAGATCGATATTTTTATTTCCATCCCAATATATTCTAATTTTCATGTCTTAGTATTAACTTGTTAATAATAGTCCTTACAACTTCCTATTTTGCTTTTATATTTTTACTTTTTGATACAAATTCTTTGTTTAATCTCAGAGTGACTCAATCAAACTGAAATGAGAAAGAGTGAAACCAATACAGATTATGCTTATCAAGTAATGCACTTGGATGTAGATTAATTAGGGTGTGCTCAGTATAATATATATTCAAGTGCTTTCAGTTTCTAGAAAAGGAGATGTTTTTTCTTTTGGATACTTAGTCTTACAGTGAAAACCGTATCTGCAGAAGAGCTGCTCCATAGAATTACTGTTGTTGTGGATGAGAGTTGGTGCAAAAGATTGCAGATGATTTAGACAAGTCCCTGAAGGGTCACTAAGCAGGTAGTTGAAGCATGTTTACATGGCTGAAGTCTGATATCTGCACTGTGCATTTCATGTGACAAGAGGTGTCTTGAGACGTGGCAGCCCTTTGTGCACTCAGCTTCTGTTACTTCAGTGGCACAAGGCATCTGATTGAGGTGACAGGAGCGAGATGGTAAAGCTGACAGGGAAGCTTCCACCTGTCTGTCACACAAGGCACTGAGTAAAGTGCTCTGTAAAATGTTGGACTTCAGGTTGGCCTTCTAAGGGAGATGCTTTTTATTTGCCTTAGAATCTTCGTTAGCAGTTGATGGAAACTGAAGCTTGGTGTTCTTTTTTTGTAAGTCTCCCAAAGAAGCTCTGGCTCAGTGTGTCCTGGCAGAAGTCCCTCAGCAAGTGGTGAACTACTTCAGCACCTACAAACTTCAACCTCCTAAGAATCCTGCTGCAAAATGAATGGGATGAGCAGACACCTTGTGCTTGCTTTACTTGCTGTATCCACAGACTTTGGTTCTCAAAATACTTCTATATACATGTACACGTGCCTCTGTATCGTAATGTCTGTTAGCTTTTGCCTACAAATCACTTTGCCAAGTGTGCCTTTTAAGGGCCAAAATGGTAATGGTGTTTAGGTTTGATGTTGATTTGAGAGATAGTACTTACATGGATGCATTTGATTTTGAAAAGAGGGGAAAAAAATGTTTCTATTACGCCATCACAACTAAATTTTGACACAGATGTTTTGTATTCAGACAAGTGCCACGGAGTATAAAGGCCCTCCTTGCACAGCTGCTTCTTGTTTGCTACTTCAGTGCCTTTGGGCAATGCCTGGGGTTCAGGGCTTTGTGAGCATAAGCCAAAGAAGTCATTAAAGTATACCTTCTTTTGTACTCTTCTCTTAAGGTAGTATGGGAATAACTAGAGTGAATCACGGTAAGCCTCTAACATTTTAGAAGAATACTACTGGCCTTTGAGACTACTATTTTAAGGGCTGTAAGATGTGTTCCAATGTGCAGTGTACTGGAAAATGGAAATTCCAGGAAATTTATTTTGGTAGGGATTTTGTTTTGGGGTTACGCCCTCCCCCAGCTTTTTGTGAAGTAGGAATTCTCCTTTTAGTTTAAAAGTTTTTTCTGATTTACAACAGCATATTTTGAGGTAAAGTCAGTTCTTCAAAGTGCTACCTGCATTTCATATTTTGAATCATACTGCTTTTCCATGAGCCAACTAATGAAAAGTGCCTGCAAAAAAAAAATATTTCTTCTTTTTCTCCCTTTAGGAAGACATAAGAAATTCAAGTCTCTCAAGCCCTAATCCCACAATAATAGCACATTACTCTAGGGCAAACAATTTCTGGGTAGTTTACTTGTGTTGAGTTTTCCCTTCTCCTTTTATACCAAGTGCAAATTGTGTTTGCTTAGTGGACAAATGAAGGTTTCTTGACCCCCAGCTGAATACTGCTTGCTGAGGATCTCTTCTGATCCCGTCACTGTGTGTAACATAAGTGGATTGAAAGGTCACATTTATCACTTCTGAAATGTCAGTCTTGAGCATTAATTTTGCAGTTTCACATTTGAAGTGGTTTAGAGTTGAGTATCCAACTTATCTCCTGCGGATGATCTGGCTGTAGTATGTAGGAACAGAATGGGCTAATGCTAAATTTAGCAGACTTGGACACTCAAGATTTTGCCAGGTCATAGTGTACTTGACTTTCAGTTACTGGAGCAGCTTTGTGTGCTTTTTTTTTTTAACGTGTGTAATCTGGCATTTTACATGTATAATCAGTCAAAAGTCTGAATTCACTTTAATGTTGATGGATGAAAATATGTCTATTGAGATTATCTTACACAAGACATACCAAATGCTTTGTAGACAGTTAACATTTACCAATCAATCATGAATGGATATATTATCTCCTCTCCAGTTTTCTTGGTGGAAGGGGATCCTAAATACTATCAAGTAGTGGAATGCTAAGGAAGAGAGTTTGCTTCGTGTTAAGCCAAGCTCTTTTTATTTTTAAATTGTAATTCATATATTTATGTAAAAAAAAAAATCTGTAATCATCTTTTTATCAGTGTAGTGAAAACCTATTACTATTTTATGTATAAATTACAATAAAGTGTCATATCAGATATGCAACTCAAAATATTGAGATCAAGGAAGTTACTATAATAAACCTAAATCACAGTGCTGCAAATTGAGAGTGTAAGATTTTGGAAGAGTAAACTGTTTCACAGCTACTTGCTTCATGTACAGAGAGAACTGGAAGCAGTGTTAATGCTTTATCTACATTAGTTGTAGTGGATGAGTACTACTGATAGGAGTACAGGATACTACTGAAGTTCCTCTGAGCTGTCTGCCAAAAAATAGAATGCTGCACCTGAGCTGTGTTACCAATTCTAAGTTGCCATGGAAGTGCATTTAAATCTGTTAGAATGCATTATTATACTGAGTATCTGCTGCATGTAAAAGAAAACCAGTTGTTTTGTTTGTATTTTTTACTTAAATTCTGAGCTTCTGCAGTAGAGGCTTCCTTATCTCTTATTAGAGAATTGCTCCCGCATTCCTTAAGCTTAGGGAGTTAAATAGCATATCAACAGCACCTAGTTCTCAGTGTGCCCTATTCTTTGTAAATTAAATGTTTCATACAGGACCATGGCAAGATCTGATATAACTTAGAGGTGTACAGCTAATGCCTGTTGAAAACTTCCAGGGTAGGCTGAAGTGCTGTTCTGAGTGAAGAAATGCAGTCGATTGTGAGTCAAGGGGAAGGGGAGTTACTGTGCTGTCTTACCAATTTTTGTTTATTTTTAGCTGTAAAAAGTGCATTAATAGCTTGAGAGTGACAGAGCAAAATATTGTCCAAGTTTTGTAAAGTGAATGCACTCGTAGGTCACTGGCACCACCTTGTGATGGAAGTGATGTATGGCCGAATTTGTCGTCAGATGCTTTTTGCCATGTATTGGTCACAATATATACAATATATACATATGTACAGCAGAGAGCTCACCTGTAACCAGAATTTTGTACTTTTATATGCATTTCAGTTCTTATGAAGTTAACTGATTTAAAATGCCTGTGCATTAAAATGATCATTTCAGTATACTGTTCTGTGGTGCTTTTTTATTCAGCATATCGTGTGTAATGCTAAAAGCTGCTTTTGTGATTCCTGTGGTGAGTATGCCATGGATTTATAACAAGCATAAAAGGGAGAAGAAAAATGCCTTTCCACTTAGTGGTAATGACTCGACAGTTTATTCTTTAGCATCCTAAACATGCTTCTAGCAAGAAATTCTGAAGTTGGACAGTTTTAACTGTGACTTTTTGCTCTGTGCCACATTAGAGTTCTCCCATGCCTGCTATTTCCTACAATTGTTATCAGGTTTTCCAACACTTTTTTCCTGAGACAATGTCTGCATTTTAGTTAGGTGTAGAGAGTTATCTGTAGTTTTCAAATACATTGTCCTACTCTGCCCTTCAGTTTCTTTACATTCAAATGTAAAGTCAAGTCTGAGGGACTGATCAGGACACTTAGGAGATACAGGAGATGGTGTTGCAGTGGAATGTGATGCCACACAGAGACAACCGTGATACTGGAAACTACATCTTCGAAGTGCACCAGAGTAATTCAGTCTGCTCCTTCACTAGTCAAGAATCTACAGGGTAGAATTAGTTCCTGAACAAATTTATTACACATCTTACATCTGGACCTTTCTTGTATCATTCCATCTGGTGGAAACCATACAAATAGTTACAACTTCGATTTGTGGAGCCTGACAACCCTAAGAATGGAGGAATTGTGGGAAGAGAAAAATACCCCAACAATGGAAAAGAAGGACATCACAGAAAACCAGATGGATGTTATTTATGTGTGGCCACTGTCTTCTGCACTGATACTTCCCCTATTTTGTTTTGGGTCTTGGGAACTCGAGAGCTGTGCATACCAGTAGTCTTGCAGACAGAACTGTCAAACTTTTCTGCAAAGCTGGGCTGTTATGAGCTGTAGCAAAGCAGCAATTTGTGGGAAGCTCTGTCACTGCAGTGAAACACTTGGTGCTGCAGTCTCAGCCTTTATAATGATGTCAGTGTGTGATTGATGAACTTGAATATGCCCAAAGAGAAAATGTTTGAAATTACCTGGTAGCATTTGTGTAGGCAGAAGGGAATTAGTTCTTTTCAATGAGAGTGAGCTTTACTTGTTCATAAAAAGATATTAAAATATGAGGAATATTTTGCCCTCTTCCATAATGCTTTGACAACTCTCTCTCAAAAAAAAAAAGGGATGTGAAACTATATATTGTAATTCATGGATTATTATTATTCATAGAAGATCTAATTCATGAAACTGTTCTGCAGTATTTCTAATCTTGAGATTTCATTGAGTCCTGGATGTGCAGTAGATAAGTAATTCTTTATGAAAGAATTAAAAATTTTCTCCTTCTGTTGTGATGTCCTTTTTTTTTTTTACATGTCAAATAACAAGTACCATACAATTAAAGATAGTTCTCTCCACAAAGCAGTTGAACCTTCACCTCACTGCTAATGCAGCAGAACTTTTTTTTGAGAAAGATTACGATTTTGGTCACGTCAGAGGGTTGTGGAATATGCAACATACAGAATCCAGCCATCCAGCTTTTACTTGGGCAAACTTCCCGCTGATTCTGGTTAGGCTCCCAGTTTTTCCTGTTGAAAGGCTTTTTAACAGAAGTTGAAAGGCTTTAAAGAACACGCCTACAGAATGCATAGCCTGCAGGGTCATATATAGCATGCAAAATGAGTGTTTCATTTTGGCATGGTGCCTTCCTTGGTTGGCTGGTCAGCCAGGAAGCTGTGAAGCCTGCCTTTGCCACTTCTTGGCTTGGCCTCTGCATAATGCTTTTAGTTTACAAAACTGTTCATCCAGTGGTATCTGAAAGAAGGTTGAGGGAGAGGAGATGCAAACCCAAGGAAGAAAAGAAAGTAGTTGAGACTTAAGCTTATAACACAGCTTCAAGCTTTTGTGTAGTGCTGCAGAAGGTTGGCAGTGTGCAAGCTCCTGGATAGGAGGCTGTATCCCTCAACTGTGGCACTCATAAAGGATTTACTGTAGTTCACAAGTGTGATGTAGCTAAGACACGGAAGACAAAGGTTTCTCTTTGCCCCATTAGTCAGAGTCTATGATGTAGATGAACAATTCAAGCATTTGTTGCAACTTTGCAATGTAGACCCAGAAAGTGTAAATCCTGCTTTTTATAAAATAGCCTTTATTTTTGAAGTAGCTGGTTTGGATACCAAGATTCTTCAGACAGCTGTATCAAGTGCTTACGTTTCAGAGAGCATCCCAACCTCTTGACAAGATCAAGCAAGTAAATCAGCAGCCCAAAGTTATAGGTCACCTCTGGAGGGTGTAGTATCTTAAGTTTTTCCCATGTTAATTTGCCAGAGTCAAAGACAGCTGGAGCAGATGTTTATGCTTTCAGAGGGCTGGCAATGATTCTGTAATCTGCTTCCCTCTTACAGATTTTGGGATTTATTTTTTGACAATGCTTTTGTTATGTTGCCCTCTGTCCCAAGGTAAAACATCCCACCCAACACGTAGCACCTGCATGTCTGAGCCATGTTGGTTACAAACCCAGGTCACCAATTAGCAGTAAAAGGGGAGGAGGGAAAAGGAGAGAGAGAAACGTAAGGAGCCTTAGCAACAGTAGGGCTGTAGCAAGGAGAAGGATAACTATGGGAAGGCAGAGGAGAAAACAGAAAAGCATATATACAAAAGTTGAAAGCAAACTGAGCAACAGGAACAAGAGTAAGAAAGCAAGGATAAAGAGGAGAGGGAAGAGGAGAAGTAGGAACAAGACAGAGTAAGAGAAAAGGGAGAGCATGGATAAAACAGGAAACAAGTGGTCGTGAAATACAATCTGAGCTGTAATTTCTAAAACACCAGAAGTTCTCTCTCCAGTGTCAAGAATATAAATTGTGCAGTTGTGCCAGAAGAGGAGGGCAAAAAGATGAGGAGCTGGAGTATATTTTTCTCTTGCGTAGTCTCTATTTTTTTATTCTATACCCAAAAGCAAAGTCCGGCCAGCCCTCTGGGTGTAGCAAGACAAATAGATGGGGCCACACCCCAAAACACCATCTATTTCTTTTCTTTCTCCTTAATTTCAACTTTAAGGATCTCTCCTTCTCCTGCTCTGGGGGATGGTGTCATACTAATGATCAGAGACTCCTTACTGGTTGTTCTTTGCATAACTGCAGGCTCAGCATCTTGCTTTGGCTTTTCCTTTTGAGCAGGGGGTGCAGAGGGGGCTGGGCGCTCCACAGGTTTCTCCTCTTCTTTAGGCTTGGTCTCTGTTTCAGCTTTAGTTGCCTAGAAACAAGAAGTTTAATGTTTTCCAATACTGTAGAAGAAATTCAGGAAGTAGCTCTATTCTGTACATGCCATGGAAAGGCACAGCATGACTATTGTATTAATAGTATGCAACACATGTAAATTTCTATTCAGATGTTGAAAATTGGTTTCTAAATTAAAAACGCAATTTAAGAATCAGAATATCAGTATAAAACCTAGGAAATGCATGTGGATATTCATAATATGTTCTTACTAATATAGAGGGATGAAACAGACCCATTTTGGGGCACAGAACCCTTCTATAGGTCTTGCCTTTATTTACGTACTTACACTAGTGGAGAAAGAAAGAGTGTTATGTAAACCTTGACATACTTCACACTGCCCCCATTCCTTGGCCAAGCCTGTTTGCTAATAAGTTCACAAATGCACACTAAAATGAGCAGTATTTCTGCTCCAGTCTGATTTTTGTAGTCATTTGTGTGAGCAAAGTGCAAAGTTCTTTATTTAACTTAAATATAACCATAGCTCTTTCAGCTATAAAGATAAGAATTCTGCCAACTTTGGGTAAATACGTAGAAGTGAGCAGGTTCTTATTAATATTAATGTTTCTCAGAACAGTGTCATGTGGGAATTATTTTTCATCAGTTAAAACAACAGTTTTCTCCTAAGTGCAAGATATTAGAGATTTAATCAGTTTTAGCTGTGTGGGCTACACTTTATATTTTGTCTTCAGGATTTTTAACAACCTGACACTGAATTGGAATATTTGCCATGTGCCCAAGTCAGCTGGTTCAGATTACTGTGTTTGGGTATTTCTGTATTTACTGTTGTTTACATAAAATTAGAAGATCAGATGCCCTTGAGGCCTCTGTAAAATCCATTTATCCTTACTTTCTTAGAGGTTTTTTTGTTTGCTTTTTTTCCTTGCTTTTGTTTTCTCTGGTCTGCATAAAGTCCAGGTTCAGAAAGATTGAGCCAAATTTTAGAATTAGTGTTTACAGAGATTAGGGAAAGTGGTTGTATCTCAGCTACTGGGAGTTTTTGCTGTTGATTGCAGCAAGGCTACATTTTCATCTACTCTGTTTGCCCAAACCCTCTCAGTAGATTCTACTCTGTTTTCTGTGGCTTTACCTTAGTTTCTTCTTGTTTCTTCAGCTGCAGCAGCTTAGCAAGGCCTTCTCTTCCTTTTCCTCCAAGCATTGCTTTAAACAATTTTGGAGTTTCCTGTTTCTGCCCGAAGAGGCTGGCCAAGCCCCGTGGTTGTTGCACTGGTGGTCCTGGAGGAGGTTTCCCCTTCTGCTTCAGCAGCACCCTGGAGGGAGAAGGGAATGAGAACACACAGCAGCACTATGAAACTAAACAAAGTTCCTGCAAAGCTGAAATACCACATTTAGGCATGAAAATCTGCTGGCTCTTACTTGGTTCCCAGGTCAAGTGACAAGAGCAATACTGGAAACAATAAAGGTTTTTCCCTAGGCTGTGGTAGACATGGAGGCAGCTGTTCAAATTTGGAGCTGCTTACCTACATCCTGGAGTGTAAACAAGGGCTGACTCAAATTAAGGTGTCACAAAACAGATGAAAGAGTTTTTTAAGGAAAGAAGAGAGGGATGTGTAGAGAGGGGTGGATGCCCCATCCTGAGGTGGCAGTCCATTATCTGGCCTTCTCAATGCAAATTCAGAGCATTTAGTGCTCCACCAGGATTCTTGTGGAGGAAATACTTTATCGAACTAACTTCCGGCATGGCTCAACTCTCATGGGTTGGACAGTGGTACTTATTTTGGATCCTCTTCAGCAGAAGAAGACAGCTGATATTATGAGCACTACTGCCAATCTTGTGGCAGACTAGATTTTCACACTGTTCTGTAGCTGTACTGGTTTGCAGCCATAATGACAAGAACTGGGAATAAATAATGAGGGTAAAGATTAGATGAAAGGTCTGAGATAGATGGGACCAGTAAAAAGCAGAGGGTTCCCGTGCTTTCAGTTTCTATTAGATAACTGTACATTTTTCAAGGCTACTTTTCTATCCTTGCAAAACCCCTGACTTAAGGCTCTTTATGAGTGAGGACTATATTTGCAGTCTGAAGAACAGTATATCCCATAATACTTAATTTTCTCCAGCATTTTGTACTTGGGGAATTTCAGAAGTGAAGGGTTTTCTTTTTTTCTTTTTAATTTCATTGCCATAAATTAAAAAAAGTATACTTAAGCAGCTTTATTATGGCTTTGTTATGCAAAAAACATACAAGGGTTATTGGGCAGGTGATAATAAAACAGATTTCTTGCTAGAATAAATCCTTTCAGTTTATTTCAAGAAGCCCTTTAAAGGTTTCAGATGACCACAGAGAACTCTGATGTAAACCTCCCAGGGCAGAGCAACTGGTAACTTCATTCTAAAACTGAACATAACCACAATTTTTATGAAAACAGCGCACAAATTTCATCTTTGTGCCTGGTTTTGGCAGAATTTGTGGATGCCTAGACTGGTAGCAAAATACATGACCTCCTGCACAGGGCAGGTACTGCATATCTTTAAAATGAAATGGGATATTCTGTTTTAGGTCTGATATCTAGAGAGGTCTTCGAGCTCATTGGGAGCGCAGATACAAAAGGTGGATGATTAAGCTCCATGGTTGAGAAAGGCTGTCTGGAGGAAGTAGAATTTAATGGATGGGCAGATTATGTTTAGGGTGGGCAAGAAAGCAGAAGAGGCAGCGTGGGACAAAGAGACAGGAATAACAAGGTCATACTACTGTTTAGATAGAAGCTGGAGAAAAGTCAGGAATGATTGATGCTGGGGATCATTTGTCTGTGTATTTGTTCCCCTTTTCTACTTATTAATGCTGGTTTTGAAAATTGAGCAGTCAGTCCATTCTGTGTCTGGTTTCCTTGTTTCTCAGGGGCATCATGATTCTCAAAATGTTGACTACCAGGGCTGTTACAACATGATGAATACAGCCATTTGCTAGCACTTCCAAAAAACAAAATGTCTCTCTTGTGCCATGTTTAATCTTCTCTGGGGGAATTTCAAGTCTGGGACTAACCTTCCAACCTTTGATAGCAATTCAAGGCAACAGTTGAGACCAATAGGGGTGATGAAGTATACTAATAATGACAAACTGTTTCAAATATTAGACCTTTTACAGGGTAGCAAGGTACTACATAATTTTTTTTATATTATTTTATGTCAAAATCTGACAGTACGTTGCCCTTTCAAAGCTGTAAAAATGGTTATCCTAGCAGGCTACAGCCAAATGAAGGTGAAAAGCAGTCTTGATCTGAAATCCCATTTTGGAATGCTTTTGTACAAAATGCACAAGTAGCTAATTTGTGTAGTTCCATCTTGTCAGGCCTTACTTTAAATTCATTCCTAATTGCTGGTTAAGGTTTTAGAAATGCATACAAGTCTGTGGATGCATTGTAGCATATCTCTGTAGAAATAATTGCAAGTGTTTCATTGCATCTTTGGAAATCAATTCCTTAACTGACATCTGTCCTGCAGTTTCTTTCTTGATGATGTAAGAAGTCCTGATATGTATCCTTATCTCATTTTTTTTTGGTTATCTTAAATATGATGCAGAAGGCAACTATATTCAGGATTTCATTCTACTTACCACATTTCCACAACCCTTGGAATTCTTTCCAAGACTATGCTTTCAAGTAGACACTACCAGGCAAATCTGACCTCTAACACTAAATGCGTTTACAACTGTTACTTTTCCAAGAAAAGAATTTTGTCTAGAAGTTACAAATGTCCATCCTGCAGCTAAATTATATGATTTAAAAACTGTTACTAGGGCATACTTAGCTTTCTTCATGAGAAGTTTTTCTGAGTCAGGATAGTTCTTCAAGATTTCATTGAGTGTTTTCTTGTCCAGAATGAAAAGGTTGGCAAAACCATGAGCCACCACGTTGGCAGTCCTTCGATTTCCTCCACCTGCAGCTAGAAGGCTGGAATGAAAATAAACACCATCAGTCACAGCTTTACTTGGCCTGGTGAGGAATCTCTCTGCTGGTGGTTCTCCATTAAAGCCATTGTAAAGCTCACATACAGAGCTGGCTGTTCTATCCCAGTTAGAAATTCCATCTCAGGAAGGCAAACTGTTGATTAGGCTTATGTAGATGCTAAGGGCTATGTAAAGTTTTGCTACACAGAGACATTTCTGCTAAGAGATAGCAAGTGCAGAGCTGGGACTGCACTTGTTTTAGTTCTCATGTGAACTTGGCATTTCCTCAGTTTTATTGCTGAAAATTAGTGGCATCAGTAGTAGAACAGCATTATTTACAGTGAATGAATGATTGTCTCCCAAGGATTTTTTTCCTGAGTGAATAATTTCTGTGGGGCTCTAGTTTTTGCTTTTCTCACACACCATGTCTCATCTTTAAATGTTGGCAAGTTGAATTGATACGGTTTAGGAAGGTCTTTCAGGCTGACAGTTACAAATGTGTCTGACAAAAAAGAAGGTTATTTTGTTTTGAATGTAAGGCATTAGACCAGTTTAGCTAGCAGCAGTTGGCTAGAGGGAGGATATCTAAGAAAAAATTAGATGTACAAATAAAAATAAATTGTTCATCTTGCACTAAGCAATTCAAGAGACTTCACTTCTCAGCTCTGCTGATAAGTAAGAGAATTTGCATTTTGCACTTAGTACTAAAATTGCCCTATCACTTTATTCAAGATCTTCTGCAATTTTTTTTTTTAAAGATTGCTCAGTGCATTAATATTTTTAGAGAATATTTAGTATTGTCTAAATTAAAAATTATAAATAAATATATTCTGGATCCTAGTAAACAGGAATTAATACTCATCTGAAGTAATAATCAATGATATAGAAAAATTTCTTTTAATATTAAAGATATTTATAAAAGATATTTCTAACTATTGAATAATATTGATAATTAATTTATAAAGAGTAGTAGAGGACCTCTGCAACTGTGTGTGCAAAGCTAGTTTTACATGCCTGCAGAGTGTTTTTCTGCAACTCAAGACAGCAATCAATACATGCATTGAAGCTGAAAATGCAGTTTATTTTCTTCTTTTTAAACAATTCTGTACGATTCCTCAGGTAGAATAAAACTCTTTGTGCAATAGGAAAAGCTGCTAACGAAAATTGCAAACACCTTTTGAGCTCTGATGAATCACTTCTCAACAAGTCATTGAACAATCATTTTTAGGCTTTCCTAACAGAAAGCTCATTTTATCAAGGTAGATGAGGACTAGAGATCAGCATTTTCATTATGGTGATGGTGTGAGGTGAATTTTACAAGTAAGGCAGTCTTTGTTCAAACAGAATCATCTCTGACTAAGGACAATGTACTTCAGCATTCAGCCTGGTTCGGTTAGTGTGTGAAGAGTTACACGATAAAATCTTCTAAAATAGCTGCATTTGCCTTGCAGTGGTTCTTGGTAATGCAATTAATCACAAAATTTGCTTTTTTTTACCTAACATTTTTTACTCCAGCTGTGAGCCTGAAATGCTGTAATATTAGTAGAAATTGATAAGCTTAGAATTCTTATGTTAGCAAATTGAATTTCAAGCTATGAAGTTGTCAAAGTGATGACTCTTCTTATCTACAGTTTTTGGAGCTGATCTCTGTAAGAAGCTGCTGTTAATAGAAGTTGGGGAATGGCTTCTGTTATCAGCTGAACAAGCAGGGCTGTGGTTGCTGAGCTGGGCACCTATGTGCATATGGGGAGAACTGCTAAGTCAGGAAAGGGGAAGAGGTCTGGATCTTACTTCTGAGAAGGATGTCAAACTCCAAAGGGCAGAGCCCATCAAAAACAGCAACTGCTACTTTGAGGGAAATCCTGGACCAATGTACTGGAAAATGTCATCTGTCAGAAAACTAGTCCCTGTAGTTTGGATTTTTATATAAAGTTTAAAAATTGCAAAACAGCTGAAAGCTGCAGCTTTTCAGACGTTTAATCTTCCTGTCAAAAATTTACATAAAATGGAGAATTTTTTTTTTTCCAAAATTAACATTTTCTGATAGGAAATAGCACTAGTAAAATGCCAGTAAATGGGTGAATGAGGACATCTGGATTCAGGTGTAGCTTTCTCTGGGCCAGTGAAATGTTGTTATAACTGAATTTCTCTTGTTCTGAATTGTCTTTACTGACGGGCTCTCATTAAGGCAAAAATCTGTTTGCTTCTGAATCTGAAATTATTTTATTTCCCCAGACTGATATTATCTATACAGGAAAGTTGCAATGTGGGTAAAATGTTAATTTGAACTCCTATTACTTAGCCCCTTTCTGTAATAATTTTTAAGGATGAAATTGGCAAGGGACGTGTTTGATTGTTATTCTTGCATTGGCTTTCTAGTATAATTCAGGGAATTTTTTGGAAATAAACAGTTTTTATTTTCTTCAATTCCTTTGCTCCTGGAGACTTTTAAGCATCATTGACATGCATTTTGAACAGAGTGAGATTAAATAGCAAGCATCTTATAAATCATGTACCTAAACCACTCAGAAGCTGACATATTTCTCCAAACAAATCTTGAATTGGAAATTAGAAGGAAATCAGCCTGATATGAGTTTATAACCATTATGAAGTGAGAGGAAAACTTGGATGTCCTAAAAAAAGTAGCACGTAATCCATTAAAGAATATTTTTTCCATTTGCCTGTGGTACTCTCTGTTCAGAAGACCTTGACAAAATGTATATAGAAAGGCACAATACAAACTCATTATTTTCTAGCACCTTGCCACTAGGAAGAACATATCTCTACTGATATACTTAGTGCATCATGTCTGCCAGTTGCTGTGGTTTTTCTCCTTGAGTTTATCCACTGCCTGACATTTTATATGCAAATTACACATGTCTGAATGAGTTTGCTGCTGCAGTAGGTCAGTGATGAATAAAACAAGACTAGAAGTGTAGTGTTGTAGCATTGCTGAGGGTTTTGCTGGCCAGATTGGCAATTATGTAAAGAGTAACACGTACTGGGAAATGAATCTTTAAAGGTCATTGTGTGGTTCTCACATAGAAACAAGTACTCACCTGAGTTAGATCAAAAGTGTAAAAATCCCTTCCTTATTTTGAAACCAACTGTTATCATTTCTCAGTTTGAAATACAAAGTTCTCACTTCAAATATCAGACTAATAAATAATTGAAAACCACGTGTATGTTACATATGGGGGCTGCTTTAACTTTTTCTTCTGTCTTTTCATAATTCATCCCTTATTGATGAGGTCATTCTCAGTCTTTCTGCATAACTTACAATACTGACTTTTGTTTGGAGGCTTTGCTCTGGTTATTATATTGTTACACAGAGAAATACCTTCCAAATAAGCTTCTCAAAGAGCTGATATAAATTCACTTTCTCACTTAATGAGCAAGTTCTGTAACTATGAGATATATCAGATGTTTTCCACTTGAGGTCTAAGCAAGTTCTGTATGCACTTTACTGGATAAACAGGAATGTTTCCCCTACTACAAAGGGAGACACAACTAGAGGACAAATGTAAACCTGGTACAGAGCTGATTATTGCTTTTCAAAAGGCAGACTAAAGCTACCAGCAAGAGCATTAACAACAACAGGAAGGCAGATGGAAGAAACCAAGGATCCAGTTTATCACATGCAGCAGCACATTTATTTTATTAAATTTCCTTGGGCCAACCTCAGCAGAAGGATGCAGTGCCTAAAAACTTGCACTTGATTGGGGAACTTAACTGGGGAACATAGCACATATGAGTTAATGAATTTTGCATAGGAAGTACATACAGAATATAAAAACCATTTGTAGCCACCAGAAAAAAATTCTCATCCAGATAAATTCAGACAAAAAAAATCTGATCAATCCCCCTTTTTCTTGTCTTGTATGCTTTTAAATAAATACCTTTTCAAATTGGGTTGTCTAATTTTCAACAATTTAAGCAGCTCTTAAATGAACTTTTAAAATTGCTGTTTTAGATCTTTGTATCTATTTTGTTGGAAATTAATTTTCATATTTACCATCTGCTATTTAAGGGCACCTAGTCTTATTATACAGACCATAAAATGTATTTGGTCCTCCTGTATTACAGACAGCATAACAGGGAGATGTGTTAAATCTTTAAAATGCTAAAGAAGAAATTTGTCTCTGTATCCCTCTGTGCATTGATCAAAACACTGGTCTCTGATCTTACCCTATCAATTGCTGATGCTTCACTAAGATTTTCCTTTGCTTACATGCATCTCCTTGCTCAGTAGCTTTGTTGATCCTACCCACTTTCTAGCTTCCCCATGATAGCTGTTATGCTTACCACAGAGAAGTTAAACAACCATGGAGTATTTGACAAGTTCTAAAAAAAGGTATTAAAAATAGTGATGGACCTACCTGATCTCCCCAAATACAGCTCCTGCTCTTAGTGTAACCAGGACTTTGGTACCATCAGGGCCTCCAAGGACTTGAACTTCACCCTGTTTTATGATGTACATTTCTCTGCCAATCTCTCCCTGGGCATACAAACACATAAAGAATCCATGTTTTAGCAGTGTTTTGTGTTGTTAGAATAATGTGAGAAGCTCCTCTTTAAATATCTTTCTTCTCTCTCATGAGCAGAGGGTGTATCGCTATTATGAAGCAAAGCAGATAATTGGTTTTAAAAGTGAAAAAGCAGCGGCAACAGAGTCAGGGAAAATGTAGGGACTTGCACTTCCTATCTCCTCACTTAGTCCTCCAAGCTTGCATGCAGCATGTCCTTGGTGAAGTAGGGTGAGACCAACATACATCCAAGGGAAGGTGGTACCAACTTTCCATACTACATGTTGCAGCATTAATAAGATTGCTATGATTGTTGGTCACATAGGTCTCACTTATGCAAGTGAGAGGCCTTTCAGCTCTGAATCAAGTTGTAATAAGTTGATAGTTCAATTTCTCATAACCTGTCTTTGTTAAGAACCATTTGCACAGGACAGCAGCATCAAGACACTGAATCTGTTGCTGTCCTTTATTCTCTCCATTGTGTCCCAGCTGTGGTCTAAGATCCCTTCATGCTGTGCATTGTATAAGCAAACACACCAAACTACTCTTCCATCCATCTTGGCCAACAGCAATTCTGAGATTGGTTTTTGAAGGGCCATACTTGATCCTTCAGTGTATTCCCAAGTGTTTAACTTCTACCCAGTGGAGGCAGTGGAGCTAGCCCAGCATTCTGGAGGAGGATTGTATGCTTAACTCTTGGAGGGAGCAGGGCCTTGGTGAACAAGTTGGACCAGAACTGCTAAGGATAAGTTAAGGGGTTCTGATGGTCACGTGTGTAGGAGGTGGGGCCTGTGGGTCTCTTGCCAGAACAATAGTAGTATGGGTTATTATTCATCCCCCCCAAGCTTTAATTGCATCTGTCTTTGCCCTGTGTTTACATGCCTCTGGTCAGAACCTGAGCTATTTACCTGGGAGCTACCGGCCTGGCCAGGTTTAAGCCAAAACAAGAGAGACAGCTTTGCTAAGAGACAGTGTGACAGCATTCAGCTGGAAACCTGGAGATGGCTCAGAGCTGTGAGTGGATGTAGAGCAAATCTTGCTGGAAGGAGCTTTATAGGATGCAGGGTGTTTTCTACATTCTAAGATAATTCTACTTAGGTGTGTCTGTGTACACAAATGGAGCACAGACAAAGCATCATAGACAGATCTGTAGGCTGGGTTTGTATGCATAGAAGTATAGAAACATTAAGTCTGATACATTTTAAGTGCTAAAATTTCATGAGGTATCATTAGATAAGCCATATTTACATTAAATATTTTCCCATATTACTATAATTTCATGGTTGGTAATGTAAGTAATAAAATCCATATTGTCTTGCTCTAGATTGAAATTTGAGAGCATATTTATTGTTATTACACAGAGTAGCTTAATTAATTTTATGCTTTCTAATTCAGTCAGGATTAATTTTATTTAAAGGACATTGTTGACCGATATCTGAACTCTTTTTCTAAAATACATAATATAATTCTTATTTGAATAAGACAGGAATGCTCACCTTTTTGCAGACAAAGTCACCAGGTAAATATACAATGGATTTCAACCTTAGCAGCATGTCATAAATCATCTGGGTATCACAGCCCTGTTAAAATAGAGTTGATCACTCTGCTAATTCAGTATTAAAAGTGACTATTAGTGCCTCAAAAGTAAACAATACAGGAATGACCCAGGGATTCCATAAGTGGAATGCAAAGTCAAAACATCATAAAGATCAGCTAGTAGAGCTGAGAAAGGACTGAAAGAGTTGTTATTTCAAATACTTATGAAGTTCTCTATGGGTTGAACATATTTTTATTTTTTTATAAAGTGAGTTTCTGTACATCTAGATTTTCTGAGGAAGCTCAGTTAGTGTTATGTTCAGAGCTTTATGTGTCTCTTATGGGGATTTTATTGGATTTCTTTTTTAAACTGATCCATGGGAAAACAACAGATCCTGTCAAATGCTCATATGAATCTATGAATTCCGTTTCTTCAACATACATAGAAAAAAAATGTTCAGCCATGTAATTTTTATACAGGTATATCATGTGATTTGTTGCAAATATCCTAACAAGAAAATTTTCTGTGTGTACATTTAAAAACTCAGGGTTTCCTTGCTTTTTTCCCAGAAACCCAATGTTAAATACACATTTAAATTGTAGCTCAAAGACTATCATGGTAAGTAAAGAGAAAGTTCCTTTGCACGAAAACTGATTATGATGCAGCTTTCTCACACCAATGTTACATTGCCACAAGTTACAGCATGGCTGATCTCTCAGGCAGACCTGGGTGGCTGCAGCAAGGTGGACTGTGTCAAAAATTAAATTATTCTCTGACTTTTGAGATTAGTTATAGTCTGAACTCACTGACAGTCTGACCGTATCATCAGCTATGAGATATCATCCTAACAGGACTTTGTTTTAATCTCATTTGGTTTCTTTAAAGATCACTGCCTTGACACAAAAGAAACTCAAATGCAGGCACTTGGGTTTGTTCTGATGTCTCCATTCACTGAGACATTTCTTTGACTTGTTTTGCCTTGCATACTAACAAACATGTGCTTAAGTGTTGCATGATGCACAAAACAAGGTTTCTGTACGGAATACCACGTATTTCTGCATGCTTCCATAAAACTACTTGCTTTGAATAAGTCCACTTTGTTGACAATGGCAAAGTTCACATCAATTGCAACAGCTAATTGCATTTTGGTTGGCATCTGCTCCAGTAATTCTGATTCATCTGAAGAAAAGAAAAAAAAAGGCAAATTAAGGAATGTCCACAAAAATGAGCAAAAATAATTTAATGGAGTTATTCTAACACTTATGAGTTCAACTGAGGAAGCAGCTAATATGCTTTTACTAAGATGCTTAATAAATCTTGTCTAAAATTATTACCTAAACATTGTATTAATGAATAGAATTTGTTAAGTAATAAGAATCGTATTGCTTTGTAGTTTCTTTCTTTTCCAAAGTAAGTTGAGCAGCTCCCTTTCACTTCCCATATGCAATTCAAAAAAGGAGAAAAGTGAATTTCACCCTGTATTTGTATCTGTACAATCACTCTCACTCAGACATCCTAAGTAACTGGGATTTGAAATCCTCACCCAGCATTCCTTGGGAGTCCCACGTGTATTCATACCAAGTTCGAACACGATTTTGCACCAATTTTGGAATAGAGTAAGTGTTCATATAGGAGACAGTGTTGTCCACACAGGAACGAAAGTAGTTCTGCCCTGCTGTTGCTGCTCCAATTACGTCTCTCATCTGCAAACATCAATTTTCATTATTCCACATTTGAGAAAAAATAGTCCTGATTTAAATATCTTGTCAGCAACTTATAAAAATAATAAATTAATTTTTGTAAAGTCATTGACTAATTATGCATTTGGCTACATGTTTTGAATAGTGCTTCATCTGCTTTTTCAGAAACATTGTAGATTTAATCTGATTGTCTTGGAAAGCATAACGTGATTTTAGAGGAATTGTTTCTGAGTTTTAGCTTATTCTTCTGTCTTGTATTTCTGGACATGGATGAAAATTATAGATAATACTTTTCTTAAAAATCCATAGTAAAGCTACTCTGCATTTGACGTGCAATGCAAGTCAGAAGAGAAGCAAACTAGGCTGAATTTCTATAATAACATCATCTGACACCAGTAGAACTAAGATTGTGCCACTGTTTAAATACTTTAGAAATCAGTCCTAAGCTCTGAGAGCTGAAAGGTGACCTTAAAGTTTTTACCACAGGAACATCATTTAGCAATTCAACTCAAATGGGATTCAGTTTAGAAAGTGGATGAGTTAATGTTCATAGATATATCTTCTTCAAAAGAATAAGTATTCTGATGTGATTTTAGTGGAATGGCTTCATGTGGCATCTGCCGAGGATTAATGTGCCGTGGGATGAATTTTGCTCTTTCTTACAGAGATGCAATAGATTGCAATGGGAATAACAATTTTTAGGCAGGTGTGCTAAAGCAGGAATAACTCAATAATTTTAAAGACTCTTTGTAAACAGGAATTATAACAAACAAACTGCAATGAAGCAGTTTGTGTGTTAAGGTTTAAAGTTTGAGACTGCAAATGACTGCTGGTTACAAAAAGTAACCTGCAGAATCTTCTTGGGGANAAAAATCAAAAAGTCTGGAATGGTTTCTACAGAAATTGATAAGGCACAGCCTTACTCAGAAACCTCAACATTTATTTTCTGTAGGAAATATGTTTTAAAACCTATGATCTAAAGCCAAGGTTTAATAGTTACAAACCAGGAATATTTTAATTATATTAATTTGGAAATATAACTGATTTGCTGTGCTATGGGCTTTATTTTTTCCCTCCTGCCAAATGGGAACAAAAAGAAATAGAAACCAGTTAATTTTCTGATTGACAAATATGTTGTAATTTGTGGAAAGGATCAGAGTTTGAGTTTGACAAAAATCATGGGATTTCCATTTACAGGATCCTATTGGCTGTAGTACTGAGCATGACTTATTCAACAATTACAATTTTTATTTCAGGTTTAACAGTATAATGTGAATGTCAAGGATTTGTCTTCTTCACTGTGACTAAGGAAAAACAAAAAAGGAATTATACATAGTTTCAAGGGTCATCTGTATCCTTTAGTGTCTTGGCTTTTAATCAGCTTGAGTGCAAAAGAGATGCAAAACAGGAAACTGATTATACACATGTATTTATCAGAAAAATAAGTATGTTTGACATTAAAATAGAAGATGGAAATGAAACTTTTTCCCAGAACTCAACTCCATTAAACTGAATATATTATCACCACATTACAGTAATTTGAATATAACTTGTTATTGGTTTTTTAATGTACCTGACCAATTAAGCTGGAGAAGACAAAGACGCCCATGAAATAATTCAGCAGTTGAAAAATTATCTCAAACAGTGTCTGTGGTTCTGGAAGGCCCCCGATGGTGATTAAACTGCGAACTGCCCAGTAGTAACACCTCAGGTACCTGTGGATACAAACAGCATTTTAGTCAGAATGTAGCTACTAAGTGTGTTTGCAGTAAAGCATGTGCCTACCTGACTTGGGCCTTTCAGGGATGCTTTTCAGTTCAAAAAGACTTTTGGCATGTTATGAAAGGTTATGAATTTATAAATGATACAGTTACATAGGTCAGGTTGAGCTGGTTGTTCTCACTGGCAGCAAAATAAGAATATATGGGGAATGCAGCTCTAATTTACTGTTCTCTAATAACTCTAGGTAGCATTAAAAAAGACTTGTGTACAGAATTGCCAAGATGGACATTGCAGCATTAGAATGCTACCAGTGATGATGGTCAAAAGCAGTGTAAAAGTGTTAGAGACTTCCCAGAGTCTCTCTGTGGCAGCATAATATATGTTCAAACACTTCATGGCTTTCATTTGATGACACCAGTGCAAAGCCATATATGTTTGGAATGACAAATGCAGTATTGTGCTCATTTTTACTCCTTTTACCATGCCCTTCTTCCTCCCACTCTGCTTCTGAGCACTCTTCATTGGCTCTGCCTCCTGGGTTATGTCAAAAAAGTTGCATATTTCCCCAAGCTGGGTGTTAATCCAGCTGCTCCAAAACACTAATTCAGCACTGAAAGGTTGACTCCTCTATTAACATCTCCTACTGCTTCTGCCACCTTAACAAACTCTTTCTTGCCTTTTTCACTACAGAGTAGTGTATTATTACTGGTATGATAACACAAGTCTATGAAAGCAGCAAAGGACCTGGACAGAATGCTTCAAAAATGTGCCTTGGCATCTCTAAAATTCTGGTTTAAATTTGGTTCTAGAAGATGGTACCACAAACAATGCAGCATTGTGATGAGGAATAACTAGTTCAAATCATTGTTGTAAGAATGGTATAATTTCCTTATTTTCTGAGCAAACAAATAATTGGTTTAGGTATATTTTTAAAGCCTGTTATTAGTTAGAATGTGACATCCCAAGTTTCTGTACAATCAGACTTCAGCTTCATTTCCCTTAATTATAAAGTGGGATTTTTTATTACTTCAGCTGTGACTACTGCTTCTGAAGCAATGATTATTCCTTATGTGTGTTGAATTTTTTTGTGTTTCAAATAATAACTTAAAAGAAAACAAACAACCCTCCCTGAACACTAAGACATAGAAGAAATACTTTTGGAGATAAGTTTACTTTGAAATAAAAAATCTTGTGTGCATCTTCTCATGCCTTCTCTGAACCTGAGGCCACCTGGTCTGATTGCAGACCATAGATGAATTTCAGATTCCTCCCTTTTTAAGATATGAACTCCACTATAATAAGAGATTCCTGTAATAATACAACTGCAGGGTCGGTTTTGTGCAAATATGAGAAAATAAACTCACAATAACAAGCAATTCCAATGAGGTTTGTCTTTCTTAAATCACTTGAAAGTATTTTCATGTTTTTCACCCAAAATTTAAGGCTTTACCAAGAAATTGATATCTGCATTTGATTACAAAGTCCTTTTTTTCTTGATTGCAGATTAATAAAATGCACTAACAATGATCACTTTTACCATAGTTTTCTAGTTTTAGATGTTAACAGTCAGAACTGGCCATTTTCATTCAGAGTCCTTAAATAAAAAATTCGTTGCATCTTATAATTTTTCCTTGTTAGGGATGCAAAATGAACTGCTGGATTACACCACAATAATATTTTCACTTGGGATAAAAAAAAATCACACATGCATGTTTCCAGCAAAATGTGCATAAGTGTCAGCTTTTTCTTAGATTTCTGTAACATAAACAAATAATAAGGAAAAGACTCAGGTCAATTTTGAAAGAATTACAGATTTAAGCAGAAAATGATGCTTCCAGCTTGGCTGAGGGGAATTATGTAAAGTGTATTAATATGGTATTGATTTGCCATAACTGAGAATGCTGTGGTGCTTGAAACATATATAATTGGGTAATATAAAAGTAAAGAAATTAATATTACTTCTGTGATACTTACTTTAGGAAACAAAAGTGATTAAGCTCAATGGCTCTTTGTGCCAAGTTTGCAAACTCCACCATGATAGACAATATAGTCTTTATTCTGGGAATGGCTATAAAGAATCAAAGTAACTCCTCAGAGGGATTTAGAAGTCATATTCTTCTTTGCAGTGTTGTATGTCTAAAATGTGAGTTTTTTGTTTATTTTTTTTATCTCTTCCTGCCCTTTCTTATGACTTAGTTAATGTACTGTACTCTTCTCTGAATTTACTTCAAAAGAATTTTTCTATTGGCAAGGCACGTAATATTTTCTATCTCTTCAGAACAGGTTTTCTCCATTTATGCGTTTTTGTTTTTATTTTAATCTGAAATGGAAGTTGCACACTTGAAATACAAAGCAGCTTTTTTCTTCCCTAAGAAGGGGAGAAATGAGATTGTAAATTTTGTTTAAGGAAAGCCAGAAAAAACAACTCCTATTTCAACAGTATTAGCAGCTCTGCTTCCTACCAGCATGTGTCTGGAAACTATCACCATTCACTATACAGCTTACCAGCCTGCTATAAAATTACTGTTGAAGTAAACAACAGTCATGAGACAAGAAAGGGATTTTTGCCTCTGCACATCATAGAGAGTATGTTTATCCTTCAGGCAATCAAACTACTAGATTTTTCCTTAAAAAAAATCCTAGGTATGAAAACATTCAGAAACACTGCAAATAAGTTACCTTGTAATATTATGTCAAAAGAAATATCTTTTTCAGAAAAGTGCATTTCAGAATACACTAAACTTCTTTCATGGTTTTGGTTAGTGCAGGTAAATCAAGTCTTTGTCCATATGTCTCTCAGCTTTTAAGATGATATTCACATATTCATTTCAGCCTAGGGAAGCATTGTTTCAAAACTATCACATTTGGCTCACATTACAGCCAGGATGGGTTTAAGCAGAGTAAAGCAGCAGCCTTTAAAAATGAATGACATCCTTCTTGGTACCTCTGGGTCCTCTGTGGGTCTGATGATCTCAGACACAGTGGAGCAAGATATAAAGCTTTTACTTAAAAAGTGTGGCTGTGGGTAGCAGGTCTGCAAGTCTGACATATGAGCTGGGCTGTGCATTCACAGCTTGTCTGGAGGCACAAAGCTGTCTTTGCATAGCAAGCACTGTGATCATGACACATCAGAGCTGTTGCAAGAGCAATGCACAGCTGATACCCACGGGACACATTTCAAGATTTGCCAGTCTCACTGTGCATTGGGCAATGCGTACCAAAGGAGTGGATTCGTTCTAGACATGTACAGTGGCCGTGTCTTTTTCTGGGACTTACAGATATCCACTAAGTCTGTGCCCAGAACAGGAAGGCAGCACACTACAGAGAAACTTAATTGGGATGCAAAGAGATGTCTTAAGTTTGCCAAAGAATTTTGCAGACTGCTTGTGGATGACTTGCAAACAGTAGAAGTATGCCATGAGCAAAGTGAAATTATTTGCTTTGCCTAAATCTACTGCTGACCTGGAGGGTTTGCTTGAGAATTTCAGCTCCCTAGTTTTAGTTTCTCTGTGAACAGTGATGAAAGAGAGATACTTCCTTGGAACAATTCAGACCAATGACATTACGTTGAATCACTGAAAAAAGATTTGTCCATTTTCCTCAAGAATTAGGGAGATTGATCTTTTACTTAGGTAGTTAAATTATATTGTAAATAAACACATATATTTGAAATTGCCCATTTAAGAGACTTTTTCAAAATCTGTCCTTGTGCAGACTCTACACTCTGGTGTTGCATTAGTGATGCTGTTCTTCTGCCTTAGGAGAGACTGAGGTCTTGCCTAACTCAAGTTGTGCACTTTTAATGCTGGAAACACTGTGTGTGGATAATTTGGGTGTGTTGCAGGGAAGTAAAGTTAACTGTCTTTTACAACTCAAGTCAAAGGCTTTGATTGAAGCCTGCTGTGCAAAAGAGCTCAAATCTTGGACTGGCACTAACACTTTGAAGTCTGGACAAGAACCAGAAATGAATAGAGCTTGCAGAAACTTGCAGAAGAGCTACTTTGATAATTATGCTTATGATTTGAGTGTTGTGTATAGCTGTTAGTTATAGATTTAATTCACAAGCTAGTGTGCCTTTTCAGGAAGAGGTATGTAATCAAACTAATAATGGAAACTGCTGTCTGTTAATTCTTTTTAGCCTGGAAAAGGAAAAAAACAAATCCTAGGAGTGTTGACATTTTTCGGAACTGCTTTTGCCCATAACTAGTAATATTTTATGGACATAGCAGGGATTCTACATAAAGCATTATTGCCACTAAATCAGTGCCAAATCATTTTCAGTAGGTCAGTGTAATCTGAGACAGCTAGAATTTTGGTTTACTTGTCAAACTGCTTACTGTCATTTTTAAAAATTAGCTAAGTATCTATGTTTCCCTAATCTTTCTGAATATGTTCCCCTTTCTTGGTGAGGCTACTGCCACATTTTGCTTCAAGTATTGTCAATCCTGAATGCTGTGTGAAAGCAAATTATAAGTTCACTTCTGTGCCATATGTACTGCAGTACTAGTCACTTTTCCTGACAAATTTTTCTTATATCCACTTTCCTAATAAATGAATGTACCTAGAAGTATCTTGTCTTTGAAGTTTAAATTCCCTTACATCTTCAATTATAGCGAATATTCACATGATAACTCTGTGTGTGAAAAAATCCTCAAACATTTGATTGGATTTTATGTCGTGCCCAATTCTCTAAGGCAATGACTATTCCACACAGTCAGCATTTGCTGTTAGTGGGATACAACAGCAGTACTCAAGCTGTGCATTTTAATGGTGTAGGGAAACTTCAGATGTCATTTTTTTTTCAAGAGATAACCCTACTTGTAAAAAATCAGTGCTGGTTTACACAAAGTATGTTTTCTTCTCAAAGGCTATTTTCTTATCCTTCAAGGTAGTGACTTGGCACCAAACTTGTGAAGTTCTGACAAAACTACAAACAGGAGGAGCACATCTCCAAGAGAAAGATGAAACATTGTTTAGAAGGCTGTTTATGACAGCAGTAGGATACTATATGTGGTTTTGCAAGGAATGTAATCAAAGAACAAACTGAACTTCCGTGGCTTTAACTATATTACAGCCTTTGAAAGAAAAGAATGTTCATACAATTGAACCTACTAGATGTATCTTTAGAAAACTACACACAGAATATATTATGACTTTACTCTTTTCTCTTATTTCTTCTCCATCATCAAAATAAAGGGTCCTTGATTGGCACCCAACCAGTACTGTCACAATGAGTTTGTGGAAAATTGTGCCAAACTCCAGTTTATTCCCCTGAAGACACTCTGCCACATGTGCAGACCATCTCAAAAGATGAGAGAGAGCTGGTGGAATTTCTTCAGACCAATCACCATGGTGTAGAGGGACTAAAATGTTGCACTTTTATGACACAATGCTGTGTGGCAGAAAGAATCTCCCAAACTATCTCTGTGTTTCCTTTGAGGGATTTCTGTACAATCCTTCTAACAGTTCGCATGTGCATATGCAATCACTAAGTTTAATTTATGACCCTTGTTGCTTTCTAAATGTTTAATTAAGTTAGCACTGACTCATAAACCTATAAAAGCTAAAAGTGGTGAACTGATTATTCACTGCACCTGCCCTCCAAATATGTGTTAGTAATGAAAGCTGCTAATCGACAGTCATGATGCTAAAAGTTTGCTATCCAAGCACTTTAAAAAGTAAGGGCATACCCTGCAAACAGTGGCATGGGGGAAGGATGGAGAGGCAGAAATAAGCAAAAAAAAAAAATCTCTTTCAAAAAAGGACTTACATGTTTCCTTCGCCGTCATACACCCATCTAGTGCTGCCAATTCCTTCATAGTCTGAAGCCCAATAATACAGGCATGCATTAAGGTGCAAGATAAACAGCAAGTATCCAGTTGTTCGAATGACCCTATAAAAGTCAACAGATTCCTGTAAAACAACTTAAATTTTTCCTTTTTTTTAAATATAGAAGCCATTACGTTTTTGGATTAACGATGTTAATGTTAAGCATATGCTAAGTAGTTCCCCACCTGTATTGATTCCATGAAAAATATAGCTGGCAGTCACCCATCTCTCAAATCTGTCTAAGGTCAAATAAACATCTTCCTTAGAATATTTGTCATGGGGTAATTTTTAAATTATAGTTCCCTGAGGAGTTTATAGTCTACTTCTTTAAGTGGCTACGAATATTTCCAGAAATTTGAAGCTGTATTAATGAGAGTACAGGGTAAAAAATTATGTGTTTCCCAAACTCTATCCAAGATAGGCTCTAAACTTATGAACCAAAGCCAAGAAATGTCTGAGGTCAGAAATGAACTGCTTTACAAGACCTGTAGTATAAAACCTGCAGTAGATCCTCTAAATGGTATGATTTAGTCTCTACAGCAGGAGTTATATCATCACTAATCCCGGTTCTTATGCTTATGACCAGTTCTTTGAAGAAAACCAATGATGAACTACTTAAGCACCAAGCAGCTTTCTGTTTAATACAATAATGATCTCATTGTATATCCTCTGTTCAGTGCATGGGGATCAAAAGGAAGATCTGGATTTAGATCTCTATTGAAATGTTCATACAAGCAGGGGATAAATAAGGAGGAAAAGTGCAGGACTTGCCTAAACACAAGCTGGTAGTTAATGAGTTTATCTGCTACAGCTGGAATTCAACACAGTATGCAGTGCAGAATAACTGAATAAGTGATTTTATGAGAATTTAATAAGATCTAACTAAGTTGGGTCTATAAACAAAGTTAATGGGAGCTAAAATTTCTCTAGTTTCTTCATTAAGCACTCCTTTGCTGCTTCTTCAGGTGCCTTTGGCCTCTCCTTGCCATTAGATAATCTACCTAAGTGTACTCTTCTTTATGATGCTCACAAATGAATGCTGTTTCTCTGTTTAAAAGTTGGTGTGCTTCCAGGACAGCTCTTTTTGGGATTGAAAGCTATAGAGAACAGCAGGGAGCTGCTGTGATCTAGTAGTGTTGCAATATTGCCCGTGCTAGGTCTTCTGTTCAAGCCTGAATCCATGAAAGTGGACTCCCGAGGTCTGAGTGAACATTCTGGAAACCTTTGCTATGTCGTATTTCTCCAGATATATGTTGAATATATCACAATAAGAAGATGTAAGTAACTTTCCTGTTCTTTGTTTATGTAAATAAACGTCACATCCTTCAAAGCTGGTCTAGCTTGAAGATATACACATCCCCTTCAGAACCTGTCCTTTGACATTCATCTCCCATTCCATATTTTGATAACACTGTGAAACTCTGTCCCTTGAAAAACTTTATTTGGGTGAAAATGAGTTTTAAATTTGTTCCCATTTCTTTGAAATCCATATACACACAACAGTATTGTTACATACAACCTAATTACTTGAGTCAGAATTATCTGTGTTATATATACTATCAATATGATATATACTGTATCTCCCAATACTCACTGGACTGCTAGTATTATAGGAGATACAGAAAAATCATTGAATTATGACTCCAAAAAGCAAGAGATATAATATGGAAAATAATTAATTTTAAAGCAGTCAATTTTAAAGCTTATCAATATTAGAAAGAGTTAAACACCATAAGCAGATGAAGGCCCATTTTTGTTTAAATGAAATTAGAAATTGGAGAAGGCAGAGATTCAGAAACTGACAAGAAATTTCTTCATCTTGTGGAAATTCAGTCCTCTCTCGAACAAAAATAATTTGAAAAAAAGCAAAAAACCGAACCAAACCAAACGAACCCCAAATCAAACCACAAAGGACTCTTCCATGAGTGAAAAGAAAGGGCAAATAAGAATAAGTTTTATGAAGGTCAGCATCTCAAAAACATTTTAGTATAACTTTCAACTTTTTTGTTTTATTTCACAGGTACATGAAAAAATGAAAGAGATGATATTTGACCCTCCTTTTGAAATTTATCTTGTTTTTAAATCTCTTAAAAGATCTCATTTGTATGTATTACAATCAAGTGTACTGTTTAAATGCAATGGTCTCTGAAACAGAGTAAGGTGGTAACTAACATATTTCTGCAGCACCAACAGACCAATACAGGCTTCAAAACTGGGACAGGGGAAAAAGATCTGTTGATGTTGGTATAACACAAGATAAACAAGGCCTGATGACAATGACAATAATGATGACAAAGCAGATGGGTTCATTGGACCTTAGCAGCATCACTGACAGCTGAGGGGCATATGAAACTTGCCATAGCTATGTCCATGGACTACTTGAGTTGCATCCAAAATTCTTTCTGTCACTGCAGAAGGTGAGAACACAGTTCAGCAGACTATGGTTATAATCACTATTTGGGAACTGTGCTGAATTGATCCTCATTCCAACTCCAGTCAGTGCAGTGAAGGATCAAGTTTCTGTAAATGCCAGGTTCATAGGGAGAGCATGTTTGAAGAAAAATGTTGACATAGGCTCAGACTCATGACTCCTATTAAGTACAAATAAACAGCTACTGAGGATTTGGAACCACTATTAGCAACCTAAAGAAAGTGTTCTTTAGCTCTTTCAGGAAAGAAACTTTCTGAAACTTCTGATCAATAAATTTTTGGCAGAAACCTCAGTTTGGTGAACATTTTGCCCGAACTAGGCCAGCAGACCTGAGCTAGATTTCATACGTAAGTGAAGCCTTATATATATTATTTTAATGATTCCCATAAAGACAGATATTTAAAAAAAACCCTTTAAACTGAACAGTTAAAGATGTATCATGTTCCACCCAATGCTTAACTGAGTCATGAAATCATTTGAAATGCATTCTGTGCCAAGCTTTGCATGCTACTTGAGTTTTATCAGCACATACCTGTAGATGTATGCTTTTTCCATAATAGCTTCCAAACGATCATTAAACTCAAAGAATGTGTTATGCTGAATGGAAAACAAATGAAAGTAATCCAATCACTATTTTTCAGTACACATTTTTTTAATGATATCACTGACATTAATTTACATGCATGTTTTGAAAATGGATTTTTCAGTAATCAAACTTTCTAAAGATGTTGGTCCTGGCCAGGACAGGATTAATTTTTGCAGTAGCTAGAAGGGGCATGGCTAGGACTTGATGTTACTCTATACCACCTCAGGTTATTGGGAGTGGGATAAAGGAGAGGACTGACTGTGCCAGGGAAGAAAGTTGTTCCTTCCTGTTGAGAAAGTCTAGCAGAGCGAGCTGTCTGGTATTTATTATTGGGGAGTTTTCCATGTGAATAATTTCTTTTCTTATACCTTCTGTCATTAGCAATGTTGTTGGTGTTCATTTTCTTTTCTCGTTGTTTCCACTAAATTTTTCTTATCTAAACCTATGATCATTGCCTTTTGTGCCTCCAGATGAAGGGGGAGAAGGACCAGCATAAAGATTTAGTGGGAGTACTAAATTGGAGAATACTATTCCTAAACCATGACGAACATTTAATAAAAATGTGAACTGAAAAGCAAAGATAAATTTGAGTCAAATGTGTTTCTGGGTGTTGAGTGTCCCCCTTAATCTGACTACAGAAGTAACCTTGGTGTTTTAGTCAGAGTACTGTAGGTGAACAACTTCTACTTCCTCAAACATATATAATTGCTTGGGCAATTATAAAGAACTACATGATCATAAAGAGCTACATGCATTTTTTTCTCTTCCTGAAATTCCAGTAAGTTTCCAGTTAGTGATCATATGTATCAACAGCCACATCAATGTATCAATGGCAGTTGTATTGAATTCTTCCTGTTTAGTATTTGCAATTGATCTTTAGTGATTGCATGGAGCTTTTTTCTTTGTTTTTGTTCAATACACAGCTGGTTGCCTAATACAAGGCACTATTTAACTTTTCATTCTTTAGTATTATTTTGGTTCTGATTTATGGAATTTTGAAGTTTTAGTGAATACCAAAGTGAAGAACACCTTCAGTTTATTGTCAGAGTTCTTGTGTTCCCCCCAACTTTAAATGAAAACCAATTCTTTGTCAACATGTTGGTTGTGTGTAGAGAAATGCATTTAAAAGTCAGAGTGGCCTGCTGGGTACTGTGTTCTAATCCCTTCTCAGACCTTTCATTACACAACTCCAAGTGTCTTTGGACTCAGTAACAAAAGTAGGTTTGTGCTTGATAGGTATTCTGTGTATAGTTTTTGTCCTTAAGATTAGCTCCTTTGCTTTTAAATACCTGACAAAAGTAACAGAAGGGAAAAGTACACTGGCATTAATTAGTGATTTTTTTTAATTTTCAAAAAATAAACAGGTAATTTGATATTAATCTAATTTAAATAATGTGAAAAACCTTTTATCAAAAAATACTTTTAGAAATTAGGAAATAATAAAGCCAGAAGAAAAATAAAAATATAAGGGCTTAATTTGTCTAGACTATGATTGTATTTTTTGTTTCTTTATTTAGTAATGTTGTACCTTACTTAGCCTGAAGATATTTTACGGTTTCTAGATTTCATCTTCCTAAATATTATAAAAAAAATTCTGTTGCATTGCAAAAACATCAAGGCATGGTTAGCCATCCAACACAGATCTTACCTTTAGCATCCTGTTTGCTCGAAGTGCTGGATTAAATCCAAAGAAGAAGTATAAAAGGTCAAATGGAAACACTGATATCACATCAAGCTGTTGAAGAGCAAAGAGGTCAATTTAAACTTCACAGTAATCATAACAAATTTATTTGCTGTCAAAAACCTGCTTAGACTGAATCATGACTGCAATGATATCTGAAGAGTCAGCATGCTAAGCATGTAGCTTCCTAAGTACTGGCAGGTAAGATTAACTCCTTGAAAACACCAACAGCTTGGCTCTGGCCTGCCTTTGAGCACCCTGAGCCCGAGATTTTAATCTGTTTCATGTGGATTATTAACAGTACCTCATATATTTAATTATTAATTCATTCCATGTTTTCAGTTGTAGTTCTGACCAGACTAAAATGTTTGGCATGTGGCTGGTGAGTGCAGGTGGGGAGGCTACTACACAAGCATTTCTTAGAAGTCCTTCAGCTTTTAAAACAAGGCTGCCTCAAGCAATTTGAGGAAGGACAATGAGTTAGATTTCTTGCTTGAAACCTGCAGAAGACATGTGTTCCAAACAACAGATTCATCATAGGATGATAAATTTGACTGGGTTTTTTTTTTTTTTTTGTTGGTTGGTTGGTATGGGGTTTTTTAAATAGATTTTTTTCTTCCATCATACTTGTATGCTGCTTCTTCCCATACCACTAAAGTTTTTCAACATCTCCCTGCAGTCCATGCGATTACTCTTCTTATCTGTATGCTGTATTTTTTCCTAAGATAGAGAAGGAAAGCTGTGGCAAATTTATCTTTTCCTTTACAAAGATCCTGGGATACCTTGCTTTGTTGCTGTTATTGCTTAGGAGTAAAAGAGGGATGTGGAGCTCTGGGCTTCATCTCACTTTAATCAGAAATGCCTTTGCTCTGAGGGGTGTAAATCGTGTTGGCATCAACCAGCCTGCAGCACTGACCTTTTTATCCATGCAAGTAAGAAGCAATTAATTCCTAAACAGTGTGCAAAGCAAACCAAAAAACTGATTGAGAGAAACAGCCTCTTATGGTCTCTCTCCTACTCTCAGACATATGTCTAAGAGGAGGCAAAATTTAGTCAAAAGTGCATTAATATCAGTAACTGCTAATTAGTACTTAATCATATGTCAAATTCACACATTATATCTGTATCATGCATGTGGTGAGAACACTCAACTCTTGTTAGTTTCTCCACAAATCAAGAGCCTTAAACATACAGCAAGTGTGAACTTAAAATAAAACCATACAAATCTACTTTGGTCTCTTGCTTTAAGCTTCACTCTGTAGAACCCCTTTGATTGTATGATGTATATCCTGCATTTTGGATAGCTTAATATCAATTACTTAAGTGGTGATGCCACAGTCCTTGAGAAAAAATTAACTATGAACAAGGCAGGTGTAAAATAGAGAAGAGGAGAGGGCAATAACAGATGTGTGCTTGGTGTAACAGAGCTCTGTATGTTCATCAGGAATTCAATAAACTACCTATATTCCATTGGCAAAATAACCCCAAACATATAGGAACAACATTAACAATTTCCCTAAATCAAATGTATCTTTGTTTTTACAAAGTGCCATGAGCATCAAAAATCTTAGTTTGAATTTTTGACTGCCTCTGTGAGTGATGAACTGTTCAGTCCAATGAGGTACTCCAAAAGAATTTACAGAATAGTTATCTTCAGGAGTTTTAATTATTTTAATGAGTCTCTGGCAAATGGTGCTATTGTCTTCAGTGTGCTGGGATAACGTCAGAAAAACTAATCAAATTCTATTTTATTAATTTATTATAATTTCAACATAATGTTTAGAATTGCATTTAAAAGTATTCTCTTTTCCAGTTAAAGACTATCTATGAAGATGGCAGTCTTTAGCTGGTGAACACTGAACATTGAGCCAAGGCTTTCTGGTGATGTTCTTAAACCAACAGTGATATTCAGTGAATGAAAAAAAAAATTGTACAGCCAGAACTTCGTATTGATATCAGTAACACAGGGTCTGCTTACCCGAAACTTCAAAGAGCTGCGGTAGAATTTCTCTGTTTCTGCTCTGTCTGACTACAGTGATAATGAAAGGAGAAAAAGGCATAGTCAAGATCAGAATGTCAAGGATGAGCCTCTGCTCCTCCACAGTATAGTAGGGGTGATGACAGTTAAATTAATAATGGTCTAAAGGTATGAATGGAGTAATATCTCTAGATATTTCTGAGAAGTGGTGTTATTAGTCTAGCTTACATCAGATCAGATTTTATTACAACTGCTTGAAAAAATGAGAGTTGGAGTTTTTCTGATTTTTTCCAATCTGGATGTTGGTCTAGAAAAGTACATTACATTTTTTCCACAAAACTTCCCTCTTGAGACATCTGTGCCACTTCATGCTCAACACAACTCCCTTCAATTTCATGGCAAAAAAAATGCATTTATCTGCAGTGATTCCAAGAAAAAATTCAGAGTGTTTCTAATGATGCTGTACAAAATTAGGTCTTTGAATGCTAACATTAATATGCCAGCATTACTAGCATTACAATAATCAACACTGCATTCATTAGTAATGATTAGCTTTTTATTTTTAAATTGTTCTTCATGGGAACTGATGCTAATATAATAAGAAAGGGTAATCACAAGTATATAAAAAAAATTATCTATTATTATACTTTCTGTATTTATATCAGGGTAACTTTAAAAATAGCTTTAAGGTCTTAATCATATTTCCATTCCAACTTTCACTGTTAACAGTTTAAACATTAAACTAAATGCAGGAGATCAGGCAGGAGATGGTTTCTGTGCACTAAAATCTGTGAACTGTAGAAAGAGCTTCAAGGGAAATACAAGCTAAGCTTTTTATGTTAGAGTTTTAACTTTGTTCATAAAAACTGAGTTTTGTGGGATTTAGGCAAGATCCAGTTACTGAGTGTCTTGGTGTGGAAAAATACATTCCACTGCTCTGCATTTAATACCTATTGAAATGATATTTGCACAGCTTGGTCTGTAAAGGTATCAGCAATATCGTGTATGTAGAGTGTATAAAACTTTTTGTAAAAGCATTGAACTAAAGCTACTTCCAAATTAGATTTGAGGATACATAATTTTGACTTTTCTGTCTGTTGGACACAGTAACATCATGCTGAAGTTATCAAAACTTTTTTTTTCTGACTTAGGTATCTTTTTTTCTATAAGATGTCAAATAATCAAAAGCAGAGAATACTTTAAAGAAAAGTTAATGTTCTAGATACCCTTTGGTAGGTTAAGGGGAAGCCTTCAGATACTTGTTTAAAATTTTATTTTACATTTTTCTACAAAAATATAACACAAAAGTTGTAGCAAGAATCAAAATTGAACATACTTATTTCCCCAAAAGAGATTATCTCAAATTATTTTCAAAACATCGTAAAATTACAGGGATTTGCTCTGATTTTGGAAAAAGATAAAACCACCATCTCCCAATCTGTTACAAAGCATGCATATCCTGTCCAACCCTAGCAGAATATGCCCTGTCTTCAGCTGTGATTCTGGTACAAGGCAAACAGGTGCAAATTTCACACAAACATACAAACAGATATATATATATATATGCATGCGTACATATGATCACTGATTCCAGTGAGCAGTCTGTTTAGAGCTGTATGCCTATTTCAGTTAGTCTCATCTGTTACTTTCAAATCTGTTTTTTTCAACTTTTACGAATTCAGGTAATGGATATGTTTCTTCCTACATAGGATAATGGAACATCAGAGTAGAATGGAAGGTCAGCAGTGAAAAATATATGTATCCTTTGACTGAGAAATAAAAAAGTTACATAGATTTGACATAGTGATAAAAAAGAAGTGTCAGATTGGGAGAATTTCTATACTCTAACACACAACTACTGCCCATGGAAATCCCACTTCCAATACTCACTATTATATCTCCCCCTTTGATAAACCGCACTCGGGGCTGGAAAATGGCTAAGTCGCACAGGTAGCAGATGTCACACACGACATCGGTGACAAACCAGTAGATTGTGTTGCTGGGGGTCTGGTATGGGAACACGTAGCGCAGGGGAATGAACCAGCAGTTCCAGTTGTAGGCGATGGTCACCAGCATGAGCCACGCCACGTAACGGCGATCTGGAAGGAAAGGCGTTGAATGTAGGGGCGTGAACTTGGAGCCTGTTGTCGTTTCTTTTAGACACATTCACTCTGCTGCAGTGTCTGGGGATGCTTCAGCCCACACCAGCCCGCCATTCTCCCTTTTGCAACTGGAATGCTGCTAAAGCGATATCGCTTGGAAACAGGAGTCACGCAAGGAGTGTGCAGAAACGAGAGCATGTGGAATTCAGTGGACATGAAGAAACTTATGTGCTCCTTTTGCATCCTGCTCATGTATATTATAACTAACAAAAGAATTATTTGGCCCTAATGGATTCTACAAATTCCAGATCAAGAAACAGAAGACTTGGGTTCTAATTCTGGTCAGTTTGCATTACACCATTTTTGCATAACATCTTTACAAAAGATGTAACTTTTCGCTGTTTGGAATAAATGCTGTTTAGGACAGGACCTCTGTGTCCCTGGGTGTTGCAAACTGGAATGTGAATCTTATGGTGGCTCACAGGTGCCATGTAATACCAGGTCATTTCACTATGACTTTACCCCATTCTATTACACAGCTTCAAATTTACCTGTATATGAGTCAATGGTATCTGGTAGCTTCATATACTCCATGTATTTTTTCAGTGGAGGTTTTTTGAATTTGCAGCACAACATATCACAGTAATGATCCTCCTCTGGCTTTGCTTCTGCCTCCTCTTTCTTTTCATCTTTTTTTTCATCTTTTTTTTCATCCTTTTTTTCATCTTTTTTTTCATCTTTTTTTTCTTCTTTTGGTGGGGGTGGAGGCTTCTTTGGTGCTAGATACATAGATTACCCAAAACATTGGTATTTTAATAATGGCTCAATTAATTCGCAGTGTTTTAACATGAACAAAAGCTTCATCATGTTAAAATACCTTCTAAAAACACTGGGCAGTGACTAAATTAATGATATTGAATGCATAGAAAACACTGGAAGAATAAAATCACCACTGATATAAACATGTGCATCTGCTATCATGAACAGGGTATTATGTTACAGAGTGCAATATCCATATTGCTGAATTTCCTTGAACAATGTCTACTAGTTATGCCTTCTATAAGCATGACAAGAAATTGTTAATTCATAATTTAGCATTCATGAATGCAACTGAGAATTTCTCTTTACATGATGGTTGCAAAGAATGAATGAAGTGAGGATGGAGATAAAAAAAGACACCTGTGCCATGGGCTGATCTCTTCCCTCTCCTGAGACCTGATATGTAAGATGCAGCAAGTGAAACTAGTGGGAAGCCTATGGTTTTGTACATTTCTAGGCTTATAAAAGTCTTGTAGCACTCCTTTGAACACAGTTCTTCCATCTTTGAGCTGGATAATATTGTTTGCACATGTGTCCTATTAATTCTAGTGGCTTTACTTCTAATGAGGATACACAGTCTTAGCAGTAAACTGAAAAACTGGATCTATATTAAGTTAGGAAATAAAGATCATAACTTCTACAAAGAGAACAAAATAGGTAGATCAGCAAAGAAACAATTTAAAGCAAAAATTAGTTTATCGGTTGGTATAGATTATTATTCTTATGCACCGTTTTTACAGCTTTTTAAAAAACACATACACAATGAACAGCTTCTTAAAAGTGCCAGAACATAAAATCACCACACTCAATTCTTTGTGGAAAGGAAAAGGAAAGTAAGACTTGAGAAAAATTGATTTATGTTTCATATTTTGTCGAAAGTCAATGATTAATTAATGTCAGATGAGTTTGCTCTATTTAAAGACTTAAAGTCTTCAATGTGTCCAGATTTCTGTCAAGGCTAAAATTTTATTTACTTTATTTGCACAGAAGACTGTGACTAACAGCCACTCATAAGATATATATGTTTCTTCATATGTTTCGGATTCATCTCCATGAATAAACATCTCTGGGAGCTATTTCTAAATACAGAAAACTTCTTGACACAAATGATTCTAGATACTGCTTCTATAAGGTTTTTCCCCAAATTCTTCAGTGATGTCATTCAAAGGGAGGTTGTACCTAAGGACTCTAGTTTACTATAAAGAAATAGGGATAAATTGACTTCACAGGGCACAAAGTGATCCTTTCCAGTGGATAAACACACTATTCTTACAAAAAATTATCACAGTGTTTTCTGTTACCACAAAATTATTTTCAGTTTTAAACAGAACAAATGCACAGCTATTTCTAGAGGCACTCACAAGTTGGAGGACTTGCTTCGGGTGAAGATATCACTGGGTCATTCAGCTTTTCCTTATACACATTTGCCCTTTCACGAAGTTTTTTGACAATCTCCTGAAGCTGGGCATCAGCATACTCATTTGTTTGGAAACCTGGATTTGCTGGCTTCTGTGCACTAATTATAACAAAAGGGGATAAAAAAGATTTAATGTACTGGAAATCAATGGCAGGAAACAGCAGTAATTCTATTTCTGTGCTGAAGTCAGGCATTAAGATTGCATCTTTATTGAGCACAATGCTTATTCATATCACTTAATTCATGCTATGTGGAAATCCAAGTTACCTGCTCTTGCCTCCCGCTCGTGTCAGCGTTAGTCTGTGTGTTGTTTCAAGCAGAGAGGGTCAGGATACCATGTTTAGCCTACTGCACTGATGGTTTCCCACTGCTACTTTTCACTGAGTTCTACTGTGACTGGATAAGGCCTAGAACTTACCTGAAATCTTCACTAAGTTACAAGACATCCTCTTCATATCTGTATATAAAAAGGTGTTCATTGTTTTATGGCAATATCCTAATGATGACAGGAAATGCAGGTGATGGAGGAGGGACTTATGCTTACTTTATACTTTCTAATGTTGGGAAAATTGATTTCATCTGTGGTTTTTTATGGTTTGTTATGGCTAACATGAGGTAAAAAAAAATTCGATCTGTTCTCAGTGGAAACAAAACACTGGTCTTCTTGATGAAGTTTCTTCTGATGAGAGTTTGCTCAAAGTCATAGTAACACTAAGCTGATATTCCAGGACTCATAGCATTTGTTCAAAACTGACAACTATTATTTTCAAACACCTGCAAACTCATACTCTGCACTGAAACTAATGCTTTCTTTAGGTCTTCTGCATGCTGGACAGTCAAATAGAAAATCTAATAGAAAGTGATTCTTGATCAATTCTGTGCTAATTCTTACTTGAAATTTCATCCTTGATTACTTGTTATTGACTGATTTTGCAGTCTGGGATTGTTTTTGAGTGCAACTCAACTGGCAGCTGGGACAAATTTGGACTTCCTCTATGTAAAGACCAGGACATGGAATTTTCTTTTCTATATCCTTGACTCAACACTTCTCAGCTGATGTGGCACATGGATGTCAGAGATGGCTGGCAAAGGCTGTGACTGGCACAGGGCAGCTCAAGGTCTCCTCCCAGACAGGTCACAACTGCCACCCCTGTACTGAAATCCTGAAAGTGATGCCCAATATAGGGGCTACAGTCGGAAATTGTTCTTTCTTACTTAACAGTTTTTCAAATCTTCCCCAAGAACCAAAGGTATGTGGCTATAGCAAGAGTAGTGGAAGACCAAAAGTTTCATATGCTTGAAATGTCCAAATTCTTGAGAAAATCTTCCCAAATGTGAGTAGGGGGGAAAGTGGTATGATAGTACCTTGGGTAGGGAAGAGATGAACACCACTGCAAAGTGATTTTTGAATAAACTTCATGTCTCCTCAAGACCTAAACCTACTTTGAAATTTCTAACAGAAGGAGCTGTAGCTAAAAAAGGATAGTGTCAGAGTGGGATGTGTGTAGCTTTTGAGAAGCAGTTTTCTGGAGACAAAACACTAATCACAGTGCCCAAAGAAGTATAATTTAAGCATGTGAAAATCCTTCAGCACTAAAATCATTGGATAAAGTGGAGATATGCTGTTAGAAGCAGTAGCAGAAGCAAAAGTTTGGAAGTATATGCTTGTCATTGCTCTAATTTAAGACTTGTATACTATTTCTTAAAAGTCCCTGGATGGGAGATTAATCATAACAGTTCTGATAGATTTTGTAATCCCATCACAGTTCCTTTTGTCTCTTTGCTCAGGCCATCTGCAATGTAATGACATCCTTTCTTGTTTTGAGCTAACATGTCACAATTAATTTTTTGCTTCTATGCAAAGAATTTAAAATAGCTCTTAGCCTTTGCTGTTGCTGCATTTGCTCAAGTCATTAGCTATCTTATATTTAGATACCACTTACCACAAGTGTCATGTGAAAGGCCCTTTCTATCTTCTTTCTAGGAATATGCTACAAACTGCTTAAGATTTTCCTCTTACTTCACAGATTTTCCAACAAAAGTTAAAGTCTCTTCTATCATGAATTTGGTTTTGATAGAATTTGGAATTCTATCATGAATGTAGTGCAAAGGAACCATGTTTCCATTTGTTACTGATTAGAATCTATGTGACTTAGTTTAAAGTTATTTGCCCCACAGTTGATGAGAAATTGATTTTTCTTGCCCTGCTTCTCATTTGGCTTGCATTACCTCCTGCCCCATTATTTTCTTGTAACGAAATGCTTACTTTAAATTTTCTTTGGTTAATACAGATGGAAGAGGCTGCATGTTGAACACAGCTAATTTGAGGATGTTTATTGTATATGTACTTTGTGTGAGGATGCACTTTAAATTGGCTAGGCTAATGAAGCCCATTTAAACTTCACTAAATCACTTTTAGTTTAAACTTGACTCCTTCTCTTGCATCATGTGGTGCTGGGATTTGTTCTAAGCTGTTATTCTTTAAGAATGTTTTTTCTTTAAGCAGTTTATCTTTAACCTTTGTGCAGTATGTTGCAATAGGCTGAGGTCTATATTGCTATCTCCATGTAGTCCTTTATAGAGTGGAAATGTTTATTCCCTGTGCAAGTAATTTCATGTAGCCTAGGAAATGAAAATCAGGATGACAACTCATGTACTATGCACACAGTCTTGTTACTACCTCAAACATATTTGGTTTAATGATAGCAATATATGTAATATGAGAAGTATAATAATAATAATATAGTTTTCTGATTTTTTCATTTGTAGGTTTTATTTTTAACTTGTAGATTTAAACTTGTTTGTTTAGTGATAAAATTGCAGTGCCTTTATTCTCCTTGAAGCCATGAGAGAAGATTTAGACACAGTTAGAGAATATCACCTTGAAATAAGCCATGGAAATACTGTATTGAGTATGCTAATGTATGCAACTGCTTTTAAGTACTGTGGCTTGAAAGTTTTCTGTGTTAAGAGTTCAAACAAACAGTGATGAGAAATGCAATTGTTGTTTCAGAAGGTTTGCCCTTTTCTAAGTTGCAATCTAGGGTTTTAATTCCTCCTTGTTTCTGGCCATGAACACCAAATACCTGAGTTCAATTCCATGTTTTATCTGCCAGGTGACTTCTGAGAAAATGTATTTCATAAATGTATGCTGCCTGGAAAATATCCATAACACTTTTTGCTGATTTCAGTTATAACCCTATATTTTTTGCAACACTTAAGAAACATTCTGCTAACTGCATGGAAATTGAGTTCTTGGACTTGCAATAGAGCTTTCAATGCATTTATTGAGCTCTGATGTTGTGATTTATGATTGCATTTATGATCTGTGTCTTGAAAAAAAAAATTGTCTTTTCTGAATAAATTATGGAGAATCTTTAATTCAGATAATCAATTTTCAGAAGGATATGATATGATTATGATACATAAAACATGATGGCACAAATGAGAAAGATTTCAGAGAGACAGAAAAATGTAATTCCAGGCATCGTGAAATGTATTGATTCAAAAACACATCATCAATTTTTGCTGACAATCCCAGTGTGAACAATGCCATAGAAGCCCTGAGTTCCAAGCCTAAAATCAGTCGTCCTAACTTATTAGGAAACCCAGTAATAGAAAAAAATCCAACATGTTAGTCACTTGCTTGGTACAGCAAGAGAGGTATTCCAAAAAGCTAAGTTACACTATTTTTATTATACTATCTTTATAGTGGAAAGAAGGCTTCTCTGAGGAGAATGACTGAGACAGGTTTCTGCTCTGAATTGCCTGTGAAGAAAGACTATTTTTCTCCTTTATTTGTACAGGATGCTGACAGGGTTTTAGGAGTGAGCTTTAATATTCTCCTTCATGATCTTGGTACAAAATGTAGTAGTGTACTCACGATGCTTAATTGGACTTTGGATCTGGAAGCTTAAAAATTAGGAATGATTTCTATGCACAAAAATTTCAATTATTTAGTCCAAGTAATAGAAATGAGGAAAAATCTTATGCCCCATACTGCAGACACATACTTAGAATCAAATTGTACGAATTTCTCATCAGTTGCAGGTGACAAAAGGATAAATGTCCAAGTGTTTAGTCAAAGGGAAGGTGCCTATGAGCCATACATAATATGGCTATGAAAAACACTGGTGCAAATATAACTGTAGAATGCATATGACATACTGCCAGGGAAGTAAGCATTAATATTGGGATGTAGGCCAATATGAGAATTACTCTGTCCAGCTATACTCAAAAGGTGCATTCCTATAGGAGACTCTAGAGTGTCTCTTATTATGGCCAAGTCTACTGGGAACATGACTTTGAAAAGGACAAAAAAATCAGATTGAGACATAATAAGATCATTGTATATAAGATCAAATTTTGGTGGAAAACCATGGGAAAATAGGTATTTGAGCTGAGAAAAAGTATTGTGAGAAGAATAAATGTGAATAGAGGCACAGTGAACTACCATGAGTTAAACATCTGAAGAAAGTTTCCAAGCCTTTAAAGATCAGAACTCTAGGCAACTTTTACTATGAGTGAGGAACAGCTGAAACAAGTGTGATAGACTTCAAGATTATATTAGCTAAGATCATGAAGACTGTTGTAGGCTGTGATTCCCAAGAAAGCAAAAGAATGTATGCAGCATGACAGGAAATCCTTTTCAGCAAAGAAACCTGAAATATATAAAGGATTGGGAAGCGGATAATTGACTTAACCTGTATATTTACTGCCTACTTCTTCTTCCAAAAATCTTAACAGCTCAAGTGCTAAGAAAGTAAGTTTCTTAAATAAATATATTATCTTAAATTCCTGGAAGAAGCTGTTCACACATTAGATTCCATGGACTTTCAAAAAGCTCTTAATTTAATTTTAATTTTCCTTAACTATCTTGAAAAAAGTGTCTTACTCTGACCCATCATCTTTTCCTTTAATCACAGAATCATCAAAGTTAGAAGAGAACTTCAAGATCATCTAGTCCAACAGTAAACCCAGCACCATTATAGTTATACCTAAACCAAGTGCCACATCCAGATGCTTGGCAATTTATTCCAATACTTTTCCACTCTTTCAGTGATTAATTTTTTTACTAACAGCTAATCTGAACCATCCCTAGCAAGGGAAAGTGTCTGATAAAGACCCATCTTCACTGATACAGAAGATTACATCCTTTCCTCTATGTTGCATTTTTAAGAGGCTGGCATTATATTGACTTTTCTTTGCAATAAAACAGAAGAAATCACATTTTTTGAAATTTCATTTTAGAATTGAGTTGTTCTTCACAATGAAATTTTATTTTAAACTGATGTTCCTTTGTCTTACTATTACTGTTTATTTTATGACCTGTTTCATTAATTTGAAGATAGTGACACCATAATATTTGGGTTGGTTTTGGTTTTATGTATGTATAAGCAAGAATGGGGCATAAGCATTTATAAGCTTCATGCAGACAAATATAAAAAAATATTTCCACTGGAATTCATGACTTTCCCTCAGTTCAGTATTTTTGTAGGCTCATGCTTGTTTGGGCACTAAGCAAATGTTCTTGAAAAAGATGCATAGATCATCCATTTCCCAGATATAACGTTGTGTTCATGAAGCAAAACAGATATGGAAGCAACAGTGTTCAAGGAAGGCACTGTCTTTCAGACTTATCCACTGGTACTGAACTCAGAATAAACTTTTTGATGCAGTGCAGTCTGAAATCTAATAATCTAGGCTGCAGAGATCCATGATTTTTAGCTCAACTTTTTTTTTTTTTGCACAGCAGCTCCTTTGACAATCCTTCTTCTTATTCAATCACAACAATCTGTGAATACTCTAATCTCCTTCACAGTACTCTCTAAGGAGAAGTCTGTCTCAATGCTGAACACATGGAACTCTCTCTGAGGTACCAGATTAAAATAAGAATTTATTTTAATTAAAAATTAAAAATTCTGCAGTAGGAATTATAAAAGTAGTAGAAAAAAAGTAGTGTGAATATTGAAAGTACCGATTAGCTATGAAAAAAATCACCTTTCCTTAAGGCAATTGGTGGTATAAAGTTACCTTAAGGAACTTTCACATATTTACTATAACGTGTAAAATAAGGACAGAATAATTTATAATACTAATTTCTTTATAACAAAGGTATAATAGTCTAAGGAAGTAATTCTCATTTATTTCCTTATCTGGTGCTGTTGTGTCGTTGAGGCTTATCTGTAAGTGATTAAAGCTGTCTGGGCATCTACCAAACATCAGGAATTTTTAACATTTTAACATTTAAATACTAACACATTATTTACATTAGCCTTTAATTTATGGCTATGTAAAATAATTTAATCAGAGTATGATACAGTGTTGTACAGAGTTCATGAGCACAGCACAATCCCTTCTTCCTACATTCTTTCAGTTTTTCTTAATATGCAAGGAATTAAAAACTAAAACAAAAATGTCATAAAATTTCCCATTATAAATGTATTCAAATGTTGGAAAAAAGTTTCAAATGTTGGAAAAAAGTCTCAAATTTGAAAAACTTGATTTCCAATAGATGCTTTCATTTGTCATCTGTTTTCATAAAGTCCCTAAAATAATAAATCATAAGGCTACAGAGAAGTTTCAGATGTCCTGTCCTTGCAGCTCAAAGCAGGATGAGGTACACCTGAAGGATTCTTATCTAACATTTTCTCAAATATGTCTAGTCATGGTTATTCCATAATCTTCCTAAAGGATTTTTTTCTGTGATTCACAAGCTTCATTTTATAATTTCTTTTTCCTCAATGTAAATTTTGAGCATGGGAGAAAATTTATTGTCCCTTCTCTTTTATCTCAGTTTTGACGATCTACACATTTTAATTTTCTCACTTTTTTTTTCCCCCAGACAAAAAGGATTTGTTATAAGGGTAATAATTGTATGTTGACTAAAAATGCCAGCAAATTCTATAATTTTCAGTGTGTGTTCCCAAACTTCATGCCATGGACCATTGCAACCTGTGTAGGACCTCACTACATGTCCCTTTCCCAGGATCACAAAGAAACTCGGAGTGAACAAACCTCTTCCTCTGAGATGACTTCAATGACTGCTCTTTAAGAACATCCTTTCCCCTTCTGCAGGACCCTGACATTTTCCATTCCAAATGCAGCTACAAAGCAGGCGTGTTCCCTGCAGACTCTGCTCATCACACCTCCTTAGTATCATTTACCCGGGGTACTGAATAAAACCGGGCTGCCGGGTGTGTTTGACTTCCCATCTGACCCTCATGGTCTCCACCTGTCACTGTGTCCTCTGTTCCTCTCCTGGGCTGTACAACATGGAGTGTTTTCATCATAAATTTCTAAGATTTGGAAAAAAGTAAATGACCGGAGACAGGGTGTTTTAATAAAATATTTGGACAAGATTAAACATAGGAATGAATACACTTGTCATGAAGTAATAATCAGTTTTCTTTTGCTAAAGGATAAGCATTATGTCTTGGATTTATATGCCTCTTAGATTTATCAAGAAAGGCCCTGATATATTTACAAATGTTTGGTATAAATGTGATTTAAATACAAAAGCAATTGAAATATAAATATTTTATATTACACATAGTAGCGTACCTGTCACAATGCTCATTGCTTTGCTTTTTTCCCAAAAAATGACTCAACATATAATAGCAGATATAATATTTTGAATAAATTATAATTTCTCCCTTTACAAAGAGGTTTATTCTTACTTTGAAAAATATTAAGTGAATGGAGGATTTACACAAAATGCACAGAAATTGCTTTTAATCAAAGAAATCAATCAGTGGTAAATTATGACAAATACATCCTTTATTTGTTACATATTCAAAAAACCCCAATTTCTTCCATTTATACATTTAGCAATTAATATATATGATTATATTATTTGAAATAATGCAAGAGTAAAAAATCTCAAGCATTTCAGTCTGTATAATGACATTCCTACCCTTTCCTCACTTCATTTATTCTTCAATGAAATACTTCTGAATCCACTACTTTTTAATTTCAGCCTACCTACTTGATTGCCATGCAGAGTGAGTGAAATTAAATAACAAGGGTAACTGCATCCTGCAGATCAGCTAGAATTTAAAGGCTCTGGGAAAATACATCTCAGTAAAGATTACAGCAAGTTTAATCCATTTTGGTACAGACAGCACACCATCACCTTTCTGTTTAATTTGCAGGTTCTCAGTGTAGTCATTTCAGAAAGTCAAGTCCAAGAACTAAAAGTGACAGGCTCTGAAAAAAAAAAAAGCCTAAGCAGAAGGAATATAAGTTCTAAGAAAGGTACTTTTATTTTTTAACACATTAATGTGTTTTCAGGCAGGCTTGATAAATATACTAGATGCATTCCATCTGTGTACAATTTCAAGTACTGCAGTGATTAGCTGGAAGCAACTAAGGAAATGTATTAGCCTCTCCATAAAATGTACTTGTAGCTGTGTTTAAACTGGGATTTTTTGTAAGGCTGAGCATTGGCCTCGTTTTACTTCATCTAAATTTGATTGCAGTTTATTGCCATGAGCTTCATTTTCGTACATCCCTGGTGTTCCTACAGTAATCAAGGATTTCTAGAGACTCTGCAGAGGGTTGATACTGAGTCTGTTTCTCAGCATAAATGTGCTGAGATTTTGTACTTGTGATAGGACATGGTTTCTCTGAGGTGCATCTACTCAGTGAATTGATGTGTTGTAACTAGTGGATGGCAAGCACTAATAAGCACAGTAATTTTCTTGTTCGAGGTTATTGAAGTAAATGAAGTACATTACTCACTAAGAACGTGCTACCAGCAGGACTTCTCTTTATTAACCTGGCTATGCACCACATAGCAAATTGCCTCTTAATCTTTGTTTTGTTTTCTTTTCTTGCTATTAGCCAGATTAAAGAGGAGAATAATCTTCTTTATTGAAGGACTGGTAAAGTCTATTAAGTAATAAGATGTGGCTATGAGAAAGGCAAGCCAAAATCATGAAGTTCAGTTTGCCTGAACCACCCATGGTCATATGGAATTTTGTAGTACTGGAGCTCACTTTTTCTTCAAAATGTTGAAATTTGTGTTTCTGCACTTGAAAAAGCAGAATCACATGAATATGCCTTCTGTGTGGGAATGCTATTTTAAAAATAAATTTAATATTTTATTAAAATTTATTTAATGCATTTTATATTTTATTCTTATATTTTGTTTGTAATAGCTAGATTCTGAAGGTGGCATATTAAATATAATGTTTTGTTCCTTTCTAAACATAACTGAGAATGCGTAAGATTTTGAGATGAAATCTAAAAGCATAGGAAGTCCCAGTTACCAACTGCAATTTTTTTCCTTTCTCTGGTCTTGAATATTTAGCCTCCAAATATGGATTATGTATTATTATATTTTATGCAGTATTTTGCACAGCTGGGTTCATGATCTTTGACTGGAGTTTCAGTGTACTGCCTTAGTATAAATAGCACATTGTAATCTCTTTGGTAATCTGGGAAGATGAAATACTCTAACAAATTCAACAGGGCTTAAAGGCTTTTGAAAGATACAGAGGAGAGAAGAGGTCATAGAAGTTCTTTATGTCCCTCCATTTTCTCTGATCTATACTCTCAGATGCTTTGTTTACCTTCTTCTTTACTCTGTCTTTTCCAGGACTTGATGCAACTTCTCTGTCTCATACCTTGAAGCATTGTGCTAGTTTCTTGTTAATAAGACTCCCCTGTCTTCTATTAGAGTGCAAATGAGGTGCTGAGTGTTCCTCTGCTCCCTCATTTCTTGCTGTGAAAAGACAGGGTAGTTTTAGCCCACCCTTCCAGAGGTTATTACTGCTCAGAAAATAGCTATTAATGAAAATTGCCTGTTGCTCTGTTGCATTATCAATAAAGATAGAAGGGATTAAAGGTGTATTGGCAGACAGAGTCAATTTGTCTGCGATTCTATCCAAGCCATTAGGAAACAGATATTAAATGTTTCAGTCATTAGGCTGTAATTCAGTGCTTGGCACATCATCCATTCTTGTGGGTTTCTTCTTTCAGACATAGTGTTCAGGTGGCTGAAACCAGTGCTGTGTCTCTCTACTCTTTATTAATGTCCATCACCATGTACTAGAGTATTTTAAAAAATGAAGAGAGCGAAAGGCAGACTGGTTTTATTTGTTTTTTTTTTCTTTTTTTTTCCTTTTTTCCTTTTTTTATTTTATTAAAATTTTGTGGACAAACAATTACTATGGGAATTTTTAGGAGCAATTGCAGTATTTTTCAGAATTGTCATTCACTTAGCAAGTAAAAAAAAATTAAAAAATGCTCTTTTAGAGGAAATTAAAAAATATGCCGTTCCAAACAGTAAAATTGCCTCCTTTCCCTCTTCCTTATTCTATGTATATGACTCTGCACAGATGCATTTCAAAAAATAAAATGTCATAGTAACAAGAGATAAGGTGAAAAATTTTCTATTAACATTTCCATGAAAGTTGATGAGTTCTGGATGTATATAATTTGTGAAAAAATATATATTCATGAACCTTATTTCATTATGTACTCAGGCGTATGGGTATACTGATGATTTCTTGCAAATCAGGTGACTTTTGATTAAACTTTGACTTCTGAAAGATAATTAGCATAAGAAAATAATCTACATAAATTAATTGCCCTGGGACTCCCAGCAGGACTTCCACCCATAGTCTATGCCCAGGATCTTTGTTGTCCACTTCAGGTCAGGCCTTGGTCACTGCCTGAGCTAGGTCTGGGTGTGTCTGCCTCCAGTTCTGGCTCTGCTTCTGTCTCCCAGACAGATTTTGGATCTGTCTTGTACGCTTATCTCCAGCCCTGTTTCTGACCCTGTCTGTTTTGCTCCTGACTGGACTCCCTGGCAGGACTCTAAACCTGGTCCCCCACTTTGCCTTGTTGATGGAGCCTGTTTCTGGGATTTTACTCTGCTTGCTGTGTTCACATCCTGTGAGCCTGAGCCTTGTTTATAAGGACACTGCTTGTGCTAGGGTTATGCTGTCTCCCATCTCCTTACAGCGAGCTGTTGCTGCAGCCTGAAATATATCTGGGCAAAGCCAAAAATTCCAGTTAAGAAAATTCTACTAGTATTTTTCCAGTCTTGATTTCCATAACAGTATCAAAGAATCATAGAATTTTTTGATTTCCAAGAGACTTTTTACGATCCTTTAGTCCATGTCATCTGCTTTGAGCAGGGCCCTTGTCCACTAGATCAAGCTGCTCAGAGCCACGTCCAACCTGACCTTGAACAACTTTCAACAATGAAGCATCCACAACTTCTCTGACAAATCAGTGTCTCAATACTCTCATCACAAAAAAAAATTCATTCTCATATCTAGTCTAAAACTGCCTCCTTTAAAATCTTTACCCCATGTAGAATTGAAAGAATAATCACAATTCTCTAAGCTTTTCCTCATAGGAGACGTTCTCCACCTTTCTAATAATTTTTGTGGCTCTCTCTAGACCAGGTCGATATCTTTCCTGTACTGAGGACTCCAGAGCTGGATACAGCACTCCTGGTGGAATCTCAGCAGGGTGGAGTAGATGAGGGTAAAACACCTCCCTTGGCTTGCTGGCCACACTTTTCTTGATGTAGCCCAGGACAGAGTTGGCTCTCTGAGCTCTGAGCACTCACTGCCATCCCGTGGCTAATTTTTCATTGACCAATATATCTCCAAGTCCTTCTCTGCAGATCTGCTCTCAATCTGTTCATCGTGCAGGCTGTATGCATATTAGTGGTCGCTGTGACCCCAGTGCAAAACGTTGCACTTAGTTTTTTGAACTCCATGAGGTTTGTGCAGGCCCACCTCTCAAGCCTAGCAAGGAATGGATGGCTTTCATTCCCTGCAGTTTGTAGGCTGCAGCACACAGTTTGATACTGCCCAAGGGATAGCACTCGTTACTAATCTCTATTTGAGCAGTATCCAAATACAGATTAAAAAGTGACAGAGAAAACTCCTGGACAATGGGACTCTTAGTTGACTATCCTGACTGTACTAACAAACCCTGATATGGCTTTGGCTAATCAAACTAGCAATTTTCCAAATAACTCCCATCATCTAGATGGGAGTTATTTCAATCATCTAGAAATTAGCAATGACTAAACTCTTCAGGAGGCATTTTGTATTGCTCTGGTTGGCCTCAGTGCTAGACAGTGGTTTGAGCATGTTTCATTTACTACTACTTTTGTAGAAGGCATGTATCTTTTTAATTCGAATTCCCAGCTTTTCTCAAAGTGATAAAGGCAGTTGATTTCCCTAAAAATATTCTATTGAGCAAATTTGAACACAGACTCAATAAGGCAGTAACCTTAATTTGGAATGGTGTCTAAATACACTTCCATGAACCCTAGGAAGCAATGAATTAAATTCTCTCATAAGCACATTTAAAAATTATTCTCCCTCCAGCTCTGACAGTATAGAGCAGATCTGGTTAGTTTAGTTTCATGCTGGTACAATGACACCAGTGCCATGACTTCCAGACTCTAGTGCAGAATTTAGTGGGTAACTGTTTTTGCAGAAGAATTTACCAAATATATATTGTATTTTTAGAAACTGTTGCTCAAATTAGACTAACTAGGTATATCTGGATAGACACATGACACTGAGTCAGACCACCTCTGAGAAAGCAATGTTTAATGTAAATATTTTTAATTTCCTTTTAACAGACAGATTTTGTTTCTACTAATAAGCAACATACCCTTTTGTTTCATAAGCACATAGGCATTATATTAACCATGATTACAAGAATTTAGCAGTGGAGCTGTAAGCATTGAATAATATATTGTATGATGACAAAAAAAGGGAGATTCTTATATAAGTTTTCATTTTTGACCTACTGATTCACATTGAAGAGACTAAGTTATTTATAACTTTTCCATTCTTTCTAGTCAGAGTTGTTTTTAATTGTATCTATTATTTTATAGAGGCATGTGCAGTAGCAATTTGCTTGATTAATTTCAGACACAAAGTTGTCTTAGTAAAGGGGAGGAAATAGGTAATCATCTCTATAAATTAACTCCATTACGGGGAAAGAATTTTTTCTTTGTTTCATTAGGATAATCAAAACAGTAGAAGGCAAAGACAAGCAAGAGGAGTTTCTACCCTCTTTTGTATTGTGCATCTGTTTTTCTCCACTCAAAGTGATCTCAAAAGACACAGACTCCATGATGCATAACAGTAGGCCATGTGAGAGTGAGGACTTGGAGCTGATTGACTAGAAATTCAACAAATTGAACATGAATCCACAGTATGTTCTTGCAGCAATGAAAGCTAACTACACATTCTGACTTAGAAAAGGCACCAGAGGTACAGAGCAAGAGTATGAGAAGGAACAGAAGCAAGTTAAAGCAAAGGAATATTTAATTCCATTTAATTTTCATAATAAGGGTGGTCAAAGGGCGGACCAGATTGCCCAGAGAAACTACGGAAACTCCATTCTTGATGATATAGATTCACTATTATACTGAAAAAAGTTTTGGGTGCCTTGATCTAACCTGGGAATTGGGTCTAGCCTCTAAATGTTTTCAGCAGGAGTTTGAACCTCGTCCTTTCTGGAGGAGCCTTCCTACCTGAGCTATTGGAATTTTCCAACAGTGGCATCAAGTGCATGCTCAGCAAGTTTGCAGATGGCACCAAGCTGGGTGGTGTCATCTGCAGGCCTAAAGGAGAGCCAAAAATATGATCAAAAATCTGGGGCACCTCTCCTATAAGGAAAGGCTGAAAGAGTTGAGGTTTTTCAGCCTGAGGAGGAGAGGGCTTCAGGGAGACCTTGTTGGTAGCCTTTTAGTATTCAAAGGGGGCCTGTAAGGAAGATGTGGGCAAACATTTTAGCAGGGGTTGTGACACAACAAGGTTTAATGATTTTAAACTCAGAGAGGGCAGATTTAGTTTAGAGATAAGAATGAAATTTTTAACAATGCAAATGGTTAAACACTTGTAGTGCAACATTGGCACCTGTTATGCAGAGAGGTGGTCGATGCCCCATCCCTGGAGACATTCAAGGTGAGCTGGGATGGAGCTCCTCATCCCCTTCGAGCTATCCCTGCTCATTGCACAGGGGTTGGACTTGGTGACCCTTAAAGGTCCCTTCCAACCCAACTAATTCTATGGTTCCATGAATCTATGAATCTCTGCTTCTGAAATGGCTATAGACTATTCCAAGTTAATTTTTTCTAGACTTCATATTTATTTCTATTTTCACAAAACAGTTGCTGCAGCTTTTTACAAAGGTTGAATGACCCTAGATTTTCCCCTGAAGGAATACTACTGTTTCATTTATTTGTCTTTTCTCAGGCACAGTAATCTTCTTATTGTGGAGGCTAATGCTGATTTAATTTGATATTTTTTTTTCACGAAAGAAAAAAAAGGGCAGGGTAAAAGGTTTCAAGTCAAAATGATGTGACAAACATTCTAGGTATTTCAGGGCAGCATTCTGGAACTTTCTTCTTTGCTAAGATATAGTAATAATTGAAGAGAAGCACTGCTAAAATTAGCAATATAACTGTAGTTGAGCAAATACTTTTCTGCAATTTAGGATGACATACACAACAATCAAAAGCACATAATAAAAGAATGGCTCATATATGCTACCTTGAAATTGAAATAAAGCTCTTCACATCCTTACAGAAGGGACTTTCAAAGAACTGATATATGGCACACAGAAATGTAAAGTCAGGATGTCAGATACAATCTTCACATTTTTTAATTGAATTTACTCACTTAGCATCTTCTTTCCCATCTTTGAGTTCATGCTCTTCTTGTTGAGTTGCCTTAGCTGGTTCAGTTGAGTTTTCAGGTTTGGAAGGCTCAAGTGCTTTTGCTGATTCTGTATCTAGAAAAAGGGTTTTAAATTTTGAAAATTAATTTCTAAAGGATTATAATAATACTTTTGAAGGAATCACAGTCTGCCTGACATTATTTCTTCAGTAGATAAGCACTAAAAGACCCAACTTCTGGGACCTGACCTTTGAACAATACCCTGCATAAATCTATTTCAGTGCCAACTGTACACAGCATGTTTATGATAACTACACTTTTAAGAATATGTAATTTACTTGTGGTTTTTAACTAGATTCATCAGTAGCCAGCTAAACAATGGTAAATTCAGAACTCTTCTATATTTATGAGGGATGAGAAATCATGCAGCAAGGTAGAGGACAGATAGATCTGTCCAGAAATGCCTTGTGAAATACATGAAGAAAAATGAAGAGTAGCTAATTTTCTTATGAATAGAAATGCTAATAAAATTATCTATACTTCAGTGTTTCTACTGCATCAAAGATGATGTTGCTTCAGCTGCCATGTACTGTTCATTGCTGAGTAAATTATGATTGAAATATATCATTAAGGCTGTATATTGTGCTTTGTCTAGTCTATTTCTTCATTTCTGTTATTAGTAAGTATTTTAAAGTCATCTAAGTAAGAAGTCTGTAGAGTTTGAAGCAATGGTCTCTTGCAATTTAAGTCACCTTAAGTGATGCTTTCTTATAATTAATCCCTTTTTTTTTTAAACTTTCACGTTGAATAATAATTTGATAGCTCTCATCAGATTGACAGTTTGCATAATGAAGGAACAAGCTCAGCCTTCACAAATACTTTAAGTAATATGGTGATAGAGGAAAAAGCTTGGCAGCAAAACAAGGCAACAAATAAATCAAGAGCCAGTTGTATGTGCTGGATTTTAAGTTTGAGACAGCTCAAAGAAAATCAAAATTTGAATATTTTAGATGGATAGTGTAAAATTACTTTTCTGACAGATTAACTCCATATTTAGAGAGTTATTCCTCTAGAAGGAGTAAAAAATTGCAGCACTTGTTGCAATTTCTGCTCCCTTTTACATTCATGGCTTGTTGTATCCTGATTCTCCCTGCCTTGACTCCACCATCCAAAAAGCCAAGTGCTCAATCAAGAGTGACAGCAAAGCTAATCTCAGTATTTCTGTAGTCATCTCACTTTGGGAATTTCCTTTGATATAGCAGTTACTCCTAGCTGTATCTATATTAGCATAGGAAACAATCTGATATGAATAATTAGAGCAGTGAAATGGTGCTGAAAGCACGGCATTGAATTTTCATCTGTCAGATATAAGTATCCAGCATATCTGGCAGATAAAATGCAAATGAGGTGTATTGTATCCACTGAAATTAGTGACAATCAGCAGCTTGAGTAAAGTCATTTGACTCGTGGAGTTATTCTTCTGGTTTGGTTTTATTCTAAAGGAATCCAGCAATGAGTTCCTAAATGGTTTTGGGGTTTTTATGGTAGGAAAATAAAAAAAGAGAAAAACAAGGGACAATCAAGAGAGTTTTGTTAGAAGAGTGTTTGTTTTCAGTTGAAACAAAATGCCAGTGTAGTCACACTTTTTAGTGTAACAGGCTCCTGAATTAGACAATCCATCTATGGAATGACAACATCTATGAGAAACAGAAAACACAAAGTAAAAAAAATATGGTGCTTGCACATAAAAACACCAGTGCAGAGGAGAATAACTTCTAAGCTTGATAGATATTTTCAAGGTATTCAGTCTGATGTTTGAACCCATACTGACCATTAAATGCTGAATGCATTCAGACTGAAGGAAAACCTTGCAGTCCCATGAAGACTCCAAATTTTCACATACAAGGATTAATAAATTTCTAGCAGGGCCTATTTGCATTAATTTTAGAATATCAGGGCCTAGCACCACTACTAGCTGTGTGTCAAATTTTAGTATTTTCTTTCAATGTGAAATTGAGAGGGCTCTCTGCATAGTCACATTTTAAAAAAACCAAACCCGTCACTCTTCACTGCTTGAATCTAGCTTGTAGTCTTCTAACTTATGAAACCAGGCCCAAAGGAATGCCCTTAAAAACAGTGTGGCAGTAATTTTAGGGAAAATTTAGAGTACAGCTCTTGGTTTCCAGAATAAATAATGATCCAGTGGGTAGCTGGCTGCCTTGCAGGACAGCTTTGCATAACTTACGTCATGGTGGTGAGTGAGAAAAAAGGCAAAACCATTACAAAGCACCAACAATGAACGCAATTTTCAAAACACGGATCCATGCCAACTCAACAAAACAAGGTGTTTGAGTTTTTCTGAATTATTTGCTTTCTTATTACTGACATATAGGTGGATGAACTTCCCAATGCATTGACAGTGGGAGTTGAGGAATGCAGCCCACTGGTGTCTACACATTCTAGATATTTGGCCTTCCTGTAAGGATAATGCATTTTAAAACTGTATAGGGATAAGTATTGCTGGTTCTGTTCTGAAATGGAAGGGGAAAGAGACAGTTGTGGAAGGATTATTTTGTGGGAAAAACACTGCTTAATGGAATCCCTCCAAATAAAACTGATTAAATGTAGAGACCCACTGAAAGCTCATCATACCAGTGAACTGCCCAGTACCCCAAGGAACAAGGAACAAGATGGAATTTATAAGACTTGTTTACCTCTCTTAGATAAGTTTTTAGATATTAAAATATGAATAAATGTCAGCAGCTGGACAGTAGCAGTCTGAGTAGAGACCAGAAAAAGTGCTTTTACTTTGTTGTAATTCAGGAAGGGAAGTATTTCCTTCTTAGAATTCCCAGCCAGCTCTGCTGCCTTGCACTAGCAATCTAACTAGTATCACATTTATGCTTCCCCTCCTGTCTCTACTGGTTGACATAAAAGTAGAACTTGCCATGGCTAGCAGTTACTAATATAAAAAGCAAAAAGTTTCCCAGGCTTCTTCTTTTGTTTGTTCAAAAGCACATTTTAGTTCAATTTAATCAACTGACATAATCTTATTTAATTTTGAATCCACAATATAGTGTTTAATAGGGTGATTCACAAAACATTGACTCACTTTTATCTTCTTTTTATTTGGTGGAAGAAGTAGTTTCAACAGAACACCCACATATAATGTCTATTTTATATTAATTGAATATATATGGTCAAATACTTCCTTCCACTGCTAACTTCTTAGTGATTTTTACAAAATTGTAGTAATTTTAAAATACATTGATGCTTAAAAACTACTATATGATTGCACAATGATAGTGTAATACTGATTATAGTTAATTGAGTTGCTATGTATGTTATACAGTTGTAAATGTTACCACTCATTTCTGATGTTTATTACCAGGATTAATGTAAGCAATGTTGATTTAAAGAACATTTAATGTTGTTCTTTTTTGTTCCTTCAGTAATGAAAAATAATCCTGCAAATCTGATTGGCCTGAACTCCCTTGACCTGTTATCCAATACTTGGCAGAAACACAGAAGAGAATTAGTCATGGTAGACAAAAAGACAAGGATAAAGGAATAATTTATATTTCTTCTGTTGAATATATATTTGATGGTTACTTGAAAACTTTGTGTAGCTTGATGATTGTGCTCTGTGCTTGTTTCAGCTGGGGTAGGGTTAATTTTCTTCACAGTGGCTGGTGCTAGGGCTGTGTTTGGATTTGTGCTGAACACAGGGTTGATAATATCGAGATGTTTTTGTTATTGCTGAGCCGGGCTTGCACAAAGCCAAGACCCTTTTTGTTGTTTGTGCTGCCACACTGGTGAGGAGACTGGGACTGGGGGTGCATGGAAGGCTGGGAAAAACATAGCTGGAACTGCTGACCCTAACTAGCCAAAGGGATATTCCAGGCCACATGACACTTTATATACTGACCATGAGCAGTATATAAAGTGGGGAAAAGAAGTCGGAAGGAAGTTTGGAGTGATGGTATCTATTTTCCCAAGTAACTGTTGCACATGATTGGAATCCTGTTTTCCTGGAGATGGCTGAACACCTACCCGTCAATGGGAAGTGAATTAATTCCTTGTTTTGCTTTGCTTGTGTGCATGGCTTTTGCCTTCCCTAAAAAGCTGATAAAATATCTCAACCCACATGTTTTCTAGCTTTTGTCCTTCTACTCTCTCCCCAGTTCAGCTGGTCAGTGAGAGGCTGTGTGGGGCTTGGTTGCTGGCTGGGGTTAAACAACAACATACTTACCTGATAATTAATTTTGTTAAATTAATATACAAACAATGGTGCCAATTTTAATGGTGCATGGAAACACTTGAGGGTTGACAGCATTGTTTGAAACAGGAAAAGTTGTATAAAGACTTGGGTAGAGTCTGCTAGTAGGAGGCAGAGTGACTAATGTTTGAGTAATCTGTTCTCTTTAGCAGTGACGTATATGCCTTAGAAACATATTTTTCGGCAGTTAAAATCACTGATTTTTTTTGGACATTTCCTCTTTTTGCGAAGTGTTAAACATTTTAAAATATGTTAGAAGTCTCAAATTGGCTTTTAAGTGATATTGCCTGCAAAGTACCATAGAGAGCAGGTTCTCTTGAATAGTGCATTTGGAGCAATGTAATAGGAATAAGAGAACCAGTATACAAATTCTGTGATACTTCTGGCATAATTAATCATTTGCCTGATTGTCCTTGCATCACAGAAATGTTCTTGAGCTATCCAAAATATCTAAAAACAGCAATAAGATCTTAAGAAAAAGTAAAGACACAGGAAATCTGTGGATGAAGGAGAGAAAATACTTCACCTCTGACAATATTAAATGCACATCTTTGTGACAAGCACCATTTCTTGAACAAATGCTATGTGCAGGGAAAAAAAGTTCAGAAATCAGCAGGGGTAAAACAAAACAATCAGTAAGTAGGTCCATCTTAACTCCCAACTTCAGTGGCTAACAAAAGTATTATTTAAGTTTATTTTCTATAAAGAAAGAAAGATTGTATGAAGAAGTTGAGTTTGTTTATCTAGCATTTGGACCTGTCACTCATGTGTAAAGTGAAGATCTGAGAGGGGTTAAAAGACTTCACATCAGCAGGAGTGGAAGCAAGCTGATTAAACATATTCAAGTCCTTGGTAATCGTTAAAGAAAATATCTTATGGGAATAATAGCTGCCTGTTTTCTGAGTGCTGGTGACGAGCATAAAGGATAAGGCAACAAGGTATAAGATTATTTCAAAGTCTCTTTGGATTGGCAGCTTTAGTCCATTGGGCTGCAGCTTATAAAATCACACACTTCATTTGTATTTTTTGAAATAACAACCACTTATTTAACTCTGGATTTCCTGGTTCCAAGGGACAGGTTTTGTAAAGCTGCTTAAGAACAACTTAAGAGTCAAATTCATAACAGGCCAAATAGAGGTTTTAGCTGCAAAATTTCACATTTAATGCAAGTAACCCTTCTCTGAGTTTTAACTCAGTTGCAATCCATACAGTTCATTGGTACCTAATTAACTAGAATTAGCCAAGATTTTACAGCATAGGATTTTGGTACCGTCAATAAGTATATCTGCTTTATTTGAATTTCCAGGAAGAGAGAGCAACCATATTCTATATAACAGCTAGTGATCAAGACTCTCCTCTTGGCTCTTGGCCTTATTTATTTACAATAGGGTTAAATATCCATTGGGAGGATTTTTCCCCCCCTTTTTAAAAGATTCAACAATTGTAATATAAATACATAGTGAAATAAAGGTCCTTCATTCTTCCTGCATGGTTACTGTCTTGATTAACTTCTAGGTTCATTCCATGATCCATGTTTAGTTACATGCTCCATGTTGCATTTTAACTTCTCAGATTCCACAAGGTTTTGCATTCTTTTTGGCACAATGTCCCAGAGACTAGGAAGGCCAGGGAACTTCCTCCTACTCCTCTCTGGTCTAGATTTTACACAGGTAACTCTACAGGAGTGTGAGAGATATGGGTTTGAATTCTCTTATTGTGGAAGAGGCAAGGTAGAGCAGGTAGGCTAATATATGAGAGGAGGGCAGCTATCAACAACTTCTGCTTTTACTTTTTTTCTTAGTGGAAAAGTGACTGTTCCTCAAGTACCTGAAGAGAAGAGAGACTCTGGAGTGGATTTAAGTTCCTTTTGAGCAGCCCTTCCCCTGCAGTGCTGCACTGCTTACTTGAGATACTTTCCAAAGCATCTAGGCTCTGAATATACTGAATATCACTGAACATTAACATGGTAATCTCCCAGAAGGAAGGTTCTGTCTACTTTATGATCTAGAGGTGCAATTGCAGCATATGTAGAAATAACCATGGTAGTTTTATTTTAGCTTTCTGACCCAAGTCGTACCAAGAACAAAGTAATGTCAATATGTACTTTAGTAAAAGCAGAATAAATGTGACTGTGATTCTGGAAAACATCTTTGAGACACTTGTTGATTAAGTAGAATATTCCTAGAATATTGGAAGCAGACTAGTTCTTAGTAAGGGAAAAAATGTAAAAATGAGGACAGACTTGAGAAATACAAAAATGTAGTTGGAAAGAATAAAACTGGAATTTTCTGTCAGGAGGATGAAAGAAATAAAACAGAAAAGGATAATGCAGTCAGTAGTTAGCAGGTGGAGGCTGGATGTGTCCTTCTAAAGAGCATTGCCACCAACACAGCTATTGAACAGCAGTGGGTAAAACAAGGGGAGCACTTGTATAGCCAGTCAATTATGGGAGGTGATAAATATGCAAAGAAATTATAGCAATTGGATTCAATATCACGGAGAACCTGTAATTAGGTGAATCACACTTTGTTAAGTACACAAAAAAAATGCAGGGAATAAATTAAAAAAAATGAATCCATTATGGAACAAACTGACTAAGCACAAAAAATTAATTACAGAGTGAATTAATTATGCAGATAATTAATCACAAAGCAAGCCAGTGATAGAGAGAGCAACTGAGGAGGCAGAGATAGGGCAATGAGCAGCCAACAAAAAAGCCAAAATACCAGGTATTCCTCACTGACCTAAGTGGCCAAGTTTTAATCAAACAGGCTCCAATGGTACCTCCTGCTGAATTCTCATGTCTGCTGGAATCATTGTGCTGCTTTGTGAAGTACATGGAAAAAGGGAGAACTTAATGGCTGGTTTTGGTCATGTGAAAAGGGGGGTAAAGATAAGCTCTACTCAGTCTGTTGATTTGTATTTAGCACTATGGGGCTGCAAACTGATACTGTGATTAATGATTTTACTAGTGATTATACCAGAGAAAATAATGAGAGGCCTTGGAAAGACTTTTCTCTAACACATTTGAAGTTCTCCATTTAGTTGATCTGCCTTAACTAATGTTTGAGCCCTGGCTTTTAATAATTCTTTCCAAATTTGTACATACGTCATAAAATGCTTTTTCTAGTCTCCTGTCCTCTGATTACTCAACAAATTGTCATTTTCTTCTTCCAGAAGATAACCACCTGATTTTAGGTCTGACATAAAGTTCACAAAATGTTTCAGAAGTTTTATCTAGACCCTCTTGTGAGCTGCTCAAGACCAGCCTCCATTTTCTGTCAGAGATAAAGAAGTTCCTTATTTGGCTCAGATGATAGGGACTTGCATTCAGGGTGGTGAAATTCATAAGCTTCTCCTGACATGTGGTCCCTGTGTAAAGTTTCTGGCTTGTATGACCATTGTCTATCCAACTCATTAATACCCTCAGTGTCTTGCAGCTGTTTGAAAATGAGGCTCGAAGTACCTACCAAAAAATGATAGATTTAAAAATAAGCCCAAAACACATGGAGCCTAACTATCTTATTATAATCTCCTGAAGTAACTAATGGTGTATTTGCTACTATAGCACCACTTATATTTTAGAAGGAAAGAAAAGTAGTTTATTATCCCAAAATATATCCTAATGAGTTATACTTATCTGTAAAATTAGATTAAGTTTTTAATGGAAACAAAATTTATGTACTAATGCACCATTCTGTAATGGGATTGTATCTGTGGCTTAGTGTTGCTAAAAAGACAAATATCAAATTTGTTTTTTCCATTGTTGCTGCAGTTAATTCATGTCAGACTTTGCTTTCCCTTGATTTCATACTACAGCCATTATATAACAAGACCATTGCATTAAATGGACTTAGTTTAAAATTTCATTATACAAGGAAAGAAATTGTGACACTTGCTATGATTACACAAACACAAGTAAGGATTATGAAAGTTTCCTTATAATCTTTTTCCACTTGCTCCACTCTTCTTAGTCACTTTTTAGCCCAGAAAGCTGGAAATTCCTCAGACTTTGCTTTGCTGCTTCAGTGAAATGGACATGAACTGCTCTCCTAGAGGAAAAGCAGGAGGTGGAAAAACCTCCTGGAAAAAAACTACAGGAAAACTGGGCTCTATTTTTCTCCAGAACTGGAGGTTGGAAAAGGAAAGAGCTGCACCACTCGTGCTCTGAGGGAGGAAGGATGGGAGTTGTTGTTTCATCCATCCTGAGCCTTTATTTTGGTAGTGGATGTAAGCAGTCATTTAGGCTCTGGTATAAACAAAACAGGCTTGGCTACTGGAGGTGAGGGAAGAGGGTGGCAAGATAGCCATGACCAGCAGCCTCTGTTTCCAGAAATGAGTTGCTTAGGCAAAAAATTACCTTGTTTTACTGCTCTGAGTTCTATGCTTCCATGTACCAGTCCAGAATAACTNAACCCAGTTGCTAAGCTTAGAGTTCTGCAGAACCAACTTGTGCAGTGCTGCCCCTCACAAGCCAGTGTGCATCTCTGAGTTAGTGATGCTCTGCCCAAACCTCCTGTTGGGCTGACACACCTGGCACGTTTTGAGTTACCTTGCCACAACAACAGATCTCAACCTCTGCAAAATACTGAGATGGTGCCAACTTTCACTGCAAATAATGGACTTCCTCTNTTTCTGAGAAGTCAAATTGCAGTTAAGAAGAAATAGAGCTTTCTACACTAGCTGATCAGAGGGAGTAAGCTCATGAAGGGACTGTATGCTTGAAAGCTTTGTTATTGCTGGATACTGTTCCTATACTCATAACAAATCATTGGAGCCTGGGGTCAATGACAATTCAGAGATCTTAACTTCTTCCACAAATAAAAAATAAGAGCTCCTGCCAGAGCACTAGGAAGAACAACAGTTTTATTTACAGTCCTATGGAGTATATATATATTGTGTCCAGATAATCTTTGAAAACTTCTAAATAGCTCATTACTGACCTTGTTGCTTTGGTACAGGCTCTGCTTTATTATTGGCCTCTGCTTTCTGTGGTTCATTTGTTGCTTTATTTTCATCCTTAAAAAAATACACAAGATTAGGAACCATTGATTGTCATTGTTGAGAATAAGGGTGGTTAGATATCTGCAACATTTTTGTAGGAATTTGATTAAGCTGCCACACACTGACCATTGTTCCTGGGTGCTCTGTGTGTTTCCAGATGGTTTTGCCAAAGGATTTACGATGGATGTTGAAATCAAAAAATTGTATCTTCACATCCTTGGTGCAAACCCAGTTGCTAAGCTTAGAGTTCTGCAGAACCAACTTGTGCAGTGCTGCCCCTCACAAGCCAGTGTGCATCTCTGAGTTAGTGATGCTCTGCCCAAACCTCCTGTTGGGCTGACACACCTGGCACGTTTTGAGTTACCTTGCCACAACAACAGATCTCGACCTCTACAAAATACTGAGATGGTGTCAACTTTCACTGCAAAAAATGGACTTCCTCACACACTTCCTGACTCAGATCCATTAACCAAATCCTTGTGCACCTTGATTCATCTCAGTTTTAACAGAGTGGCCTTTGGAGGAAGGAGTGATGGGCGTGGGGAGTCCTAGGCATTCACAATACTGCTTAATAGCCTTGTGTTAATCAAGCCCATGGGCATTTGTTGTTCCATATAGAATGAGCTGTCCTGGTGTGCAGCATGCTTATTAATAGAGAAGGATGTTGGCTTGTATGAGCATATGGAAAAATTATTTAACATTAGGTGCTTTCAGGTCTTCATGCACTTTTTTTTTCTCTTTCCAGTGACCTTTTTTGTTTATGTTTCTGAGAATAATTTTGGGTTTGTCTTTCTGTGAAAATATGTTTTCCTGTCTGCTTTTATTCAGAGAACCAGGCACTGAACTGCCAATATATATATGTATAGATAACTGAATTATAAATTTTATATATATATATATTTATATATATGTACATTAAAATTCCAATCAAAGTCAGTGTATATTCAAGGTTCTTGCATGATGTTTTGTTGTAAAGGTTGTTTCCTTTGTTTCTGGCTCACTCCTAATCACACAAGTACATAAATTAGAGCATTAATTAGTATACTAATCAGTTACCAGATATTATGTACTTTCTTCTCTTTCTTCTTTACTCTCTAGATGGTATCTCCTTGCAGGCAGGAAATGCCTTAATCCCTAATCCATTCACATGTCTCCATTTTAGCAGTGTTTTGGAGAGTGAGGTCTGATGGTGATACAATCTAAATGTTATACTGATTTATGAAATTATTCTCTCCAAAAGAGTAATCCTTGTCTGCAGTGAAATCTAAATATGTCTGTTTTACTAGAGCACTTTGCCAAGTGAGATATCAGCCTGCACAGAACTAACCTCTTGATATTCAGGAGTTTTTTTCTTTTAAAAGAGTATTTTATTGACATGGGAATATTGAACTGTAGAAGAAGCAGGGACAATGCCTGTAGATATGCAGTATATAAAAGTTATAAAAAACCAGCATTTTTTGCCATTTTTTTGTGGATGACAGTATGGTTATGCCTGCTTACTTAAAATTAACTTTAAAATGGAGGAGTTCTGATTGTTTCAATAAGCATGAATGATTAATAGCTCTGGCTGATACTAAAATATTCTTTTCACTTCCCTAATTATTTAGTGAAACCATAAATTGTTGCCATTTTGTCTTTTAAAGTTTTTGATTATGTCAAGCTGGAAAAAACAAAAACTTTTTTTTGGAAATTATTGGGAAAATATAAAAATTCAAAGGCAACTAGAAAAAGAGTACTTATCCTTTTGCTTCAGTTTAAAATATTTTGTTAATTAAGTAGAAAAGAACGAATTAACTTTTCTAGTGAAGAAATACTATATAAAAATATATACTGTATACTAATATGACTTACATTATTTTTCCAAGAGGATTTATGTTATCAAAACCAAGCTGAAAAAAAGACTTCTTTAAAAAGCTACTAAATTACTTTGTCTTTCCAGTGTTTATCAGGAAACAGGCTGATATATACCTACATGACATTCTAATTTCAGAAAGGACACACTGACATTTCCTGCCAGAAGGAAACAAGATGCAGAAAAATATATCATCATATGAAAAATATATCATCATGTGAAAAACAGCAGTCCCTGTATCTCTAATTCTCCATTTGCAATGTTGATCACGACCTCACATAAACCCGTGCTATTCCAGGTTAGCCCTACTTGGAAAGCAGCTTTCAAAAGGAGAAAATTATATTTTCTTCATGAAGAAAAAATGGTGGGGTGGAGGAAAATAAAGAAATTAATTTTGTTTTTCTAAATAAAAATTGATACCATATTCAGTAAATATATTTGAAATTCTAACCTTTGGCATTTACATACATAAATACCTTCTAAACAAAAAGGTGGTATTAATGAGTCTATAATAGATAAGAAAAAACATACCTGGCCTGTTGATGCCTTTGGTGGTGGAGGGTCACTTTCATTCTTGCAATCTATCTCAGGTGCTAATTTTGGTCTAGAAAATATTGATTTTAGTTTTCTAAACATCTTGTCTGTTCAGGTCCCCTGAAGCCTCTATGAGTCCTTTACCATGAGCAGGTTTTCAGCACATGTTTTCTTGGCAGCAGTAATCTAGCCAATTAGACAGTTAATCAGGTTTAGGTCTGATTAGTGCCTTAAAGAAATTTCTTGCACAGTCTATTTTAATGACATTTTTTTTTTGTCATCATTAGCACCTTTTCTTTTTTGTCTTGTAGAATAAGTTATTTGTAGGTTATTTTCAGTCTTGACAGTTACACCATATACAGTTCCACTTTTTGTGCAAAAATTCAGAGGAATTTTTTTCTTTTTAGAATAAGCCAGTCTAATCTTTTATATATTGGATGTTAAGCATTTAATTTATGTTTAGAGACAAGATTTTAAGTTGTTTGCATATTTGTAGTTTAACCAGGAAATGAAAATAATTAATAAATAGCCAACAATTCAATACCTGATATCTCAAAATGTTTAATTTATTTACAGTCCTGAATTTATTTTTGAAGAAATGACAATAAAAGGTCTTCTCTTAGTGTTTGTTTTAGCAACTTTTTATCTTGTCTCAGTCTTCTTATTTTAAAACATGGAAAAAAAAGTCGTCTTTCATTTTCTAATGCATCTACAGGCAATACAACTTTTTTCTGTCTTAGCTAGAATTTTGATGATAATAAATGTTAGGTGAGTGAATATCCTATAAATTAGTAAAATATAGTTTATAACTGGGACATAATATTGAGATTCTATAGGCTTTGGGTCAGCCTATATAATTGAGGTATCGTTTAGATTATCGGTAAATTCAGTTTCAAATATCTCTGATGCAATGTAGATTAAGCTCCTGTTAACAAGGATCTTTACAAATTAATTGTCTCTTTTCATTCTTAATTTCACTTTGTGTATTACTAGTCTATGCCTCCACTTTGAGCTCTGAATTTCGGCTAACAATTGATTTATGATGATCATCAAGGCATCAAGCAATACAGAAACCTACTCCTCTGAGCTGTTCCTGAAATGACATATTTAGCAACTACATCAAAGTATTGAAAATGTTCCTCCTCGGGGTTTATCATCTGACAAGGATGGTTTCAATACTTATTCTACCATAGCAGTAACTAAGAATGGGCCAACAATATTAATTAGTTTTCAAGTTCTTTCCCTCCAATGACAGTTATAAACAAACCTCATCATAATTGGCCCGACTTCAGTTTTGTAACTGGGAACCTCCCCTTTTTATTGGCCTCTATGACCTGATTTTCTTTAAAAGCAATGCAATTCTTGCTCATCTTCCACACTGTTTTTAAAATTAGTGTTTGGATGAGTAAATTGTAAATTAATATCTAAAATATTTTCAGTTATTTAAGCAGGTCTGGACAACAGGTAGCTTCTTTTCACCTGGATGTGAGTTTTTACATCTCCTCATAGCAGAACAGTCTTAGAAAAAAAGTTAGGTTTTAATCTCCTATGTGAAATTTTTGTGCTTTAAATTGACCAGTTCTGGAAACTTTAAACAATAGCCACATACAAACCGTATTTGAATACTGAGCCTTTTCAAGGGCAACTGTTTTCTCATTAAAAAAAAATAAATAAATTATTAATTACTAAAATCTTTTAGAATAGGTAGTTTTGTGCCTTATTTGTTAAAAATGGTAAAGTTCTACGTAAAAAACCAGAATGCAATGAAAATATATAATGTTTATATGTAATGTCTCTCATGAAAATATGTATCTCTCTTAAGAATTTCTGCAAAAATTGTGCCCAGTCATCTTTTCAAAAAGTTGAAGCCACATATTTAAATGATTTTTATAAATATAATGTTTGTGCTGGTGTATAATTTTTAGTTAAGAGACATGTAAAAGAATGTAGCAGAAATTATAAGGAAAGTGTCATAGGGAAAAGATCCATACTGTGGGCATCCACAGTTAATGAATGTTACATTTGCTTAGTCTGTGACTAATTAAATGAATGTTCAAACCCCCTTAATAGAATCTGATTTTGTAAATAATAAAAAATTACAAGAAAAATTGTGGTTTGATTCCAATAGAGGTACAAATTCATGTCTGACCCTGGTAAAATGACTAATCTGCTTCAACGTATCCATTTTCTTCTATGTGCAATGACTATTTAGGTATTTTTACCACAATTTGAACATGCTAAAAGCACTTTGGGAATTGAATACTGTGATGCACTGTTAAGTAAGAAGATTACGAGTGCAGCAGAAAAGAAGATAGACTGTATGCAGTTAGCTTCTTAGCACATTGGCTTTGGCCAGGGCTTACTAGGTGCTGTATTTATGGTAAAACCCAGAGGGCACAGAGATTTCAAGCCTGTCTCATATATTCTCTAGCTACATGGGGAGTATATCCTATCTCTATTATTGATTTACCTTCTATCCCTTTTCTTTTTCTTCAAGGAAGTATTTGTCTTCCAGTAAAAAAATGAGACATATGCATTGGCTTTTCAAACTTGATATAAGATTCTTATTCAAAGAATTTTATTTTTAATCTTTAGGAGTGCAGTACTTAAATCATAAGAATATGCAAAAGGAAGCACAACTTCTTTTTCTGAATAATTAAGAGAGTTGTTAATAGGAAGAGATTCCTTTTTTCAGGAATATTCTTTGAGGTGGTTTGGTTTTTGTTGGTCTTTTTTTGCCTGGAACTTTTATTAAAATATTTGAAAGCACCATGAGCTCAGATTTAACTCCCAGTGTAGTTAATAGGCATAGAGGTAATTTTAAGGGCTGATTTTCATTTCTCCAAAGACAGTGTCAGTTGCTCCATTTGTTTGAATGTACAGATCAATAGATATCACTTGGAATTTTTATTTTGTATTAAGTCACATGTAACATTTCATAAAGATAAATGACTGGGCTTCACTTCTATTCAGATATTCCCATGATGCAAAATGTAGTGTGCAGATGTTTTTTCACAGGTATCTTTCTTCAGTTTATCTTTGTGATTCAAGGATCTTGACAGCTAAGAGTAACATATCTTTCTTTGGAGCTCTAATAGTAGCCAGACAAAAGCTGAATCTAGCACTTTTCATAATTTTTGTTTTTTTCACAGTGTAAGATATTACAATTTTCACTATTTTTGTGGACTAAGGAAAATTTAACAGTAATTTTTCTGTCTTCCTTAATGCTGAAGTTTTTGTTAAAAGACGTTATTTTTTCCTCAGATTAAATTGCTTTTGGAGCTCAGATTGTTCATATCTACTTATTGTCTTCTTTTTTAAATGGAGGTGATAATATCTTCTAACTAATTCTACCTTATTAAAAAAAATTAATTCATGCTTTCAATGGAAATATGTCCCCTTAGGCGTATTAGCACAGTCATGGCCAGATGTATGCATTACAACTTTAGCATTCAGTGAGGTATTTCAAGAAATTACAAAGATTACTTACAAGATGACTCCTTCAGCATTTTACTATATCTAATTTTTACACTGATTCACAAGGCTTTTCATATGTTGCCGTTTATATGCTGGCACAAATCCTCTGCATCCTAAGTTTGAGGTAGTAATATGGTCTGGAGGAATCTGAAAATGCACAATAATCTTGGTTGTTTTTGCCTTCAAGAAATGCAGACTTTCCTTTGAAATTCAGTTTTATTTGTGAAATCCGATCATAGGATTTATTGCTTACAGCAAAATAGAGATCTTATTTGGCAATATGTTGAAAAAAGACATAATGTTGTTATTTCCTATTCCTTTTCACATTCTTCTATATAAAATTGGTTAGTTAAGTTGAGAGCCTAAAGACTCATTTTTTAGAGCCTGCACCAGATCCTGGCTGGCTTTGAATATGATCATAGAATCATGCTGTAATGTGATGTGTGGGTTGTAGGAGGTGACAAAATTGACTGTCAGCCTGCCAAAATTATAATGGCTGATGCCATTTTTTTTTCTAGTGACCTCTTTTGATGAAAGTGATATGTGAATCAAAGGAGTGGGATTTAAGACAGAAGAAAAATGCAAACCTCCTTATGTTTAGTTATGACATCCATCTGCAGGCATAATAAATACTGAGGAAAGGTTCTTGTCTACTAGAAGAAGGTACTCTTTCCTTAGCATGTCTGGCTTTTCTTATTTCTTTTCCCATCTTTTTGGCATCTTTTTTTCATCTCAGAGCCAAAATAAGGTACCACCAATAGTCATTTATGCCTGAATTTTTTACATGTCCTTATGGGCTGAATTTCTTTAGTAACATCATTGTCACCACCTAAAATGTGACTCATCACATGAGAAAGCTTTATCTGCTAAGGTAATGCTCAAAAATGTCTCTTTCACTTATGTGAATATCCAAATTTAGTTTCTGGACCCAAAGCCAAAAAGGAACAGACCCTCCAGAAAGGTAACTGCAAAACCTACTTGGAGGATTCTCAGCCAAGGTTAAATCTGAAAGAATTAGTTGCCCTGCAGTCCCTCTAGGAAGAACACATAATCTCAAAACATCAAGTTAGGGTCTCTTCAAGTACCTTCACGAGTAAGCAGTACTTATTTGGAGTGTGTAAGACACCACTCTTATGTCAGAGGCAAACAAAACCTAAAAAACAGTGCTCTTATGCCACATTCAGCCACTTACTAACCTTATACTGCTGAGGTCATAGTCCCCCTTTTTTCCTATTTTTCATCTCCATGAAGAAGAGTAGATTGCTATAAAAGGAAATAAATTCTCTGCCACAAAATTTAGATGGAAAATTGCCTGTATGTGGTGTGCTGTATATTTCCCAGGGGAAATCCTCTGTGTGTAAGGCACTTCAAGGGAGACAAGTACTTAAAAAAAATGGAGTTCAAATGCTAGAGCTTCTCAAAATATGATTGTGCTGGTTTAAAACCCAGTGGGAAAGTTAGACCCACTCAAGGTGCCCCCCTTTCCTCCCTTTCAATAGTGGACAAAACACTTTGAGAGAGTAAAGATGGAATCACAATTTGCTAAAATATTACAATAACCACAACAATAAAAGAGTGTACAAAAGAGAGAGTGTTTCACCCACAAAAGGGTATTTACCACCAAACAAACAAAAGTCTTTCCTAAAGACAGTGCCTAGTGAGGTTTTCCTGAAGTCAAAAATGAAGACTGGCCTCTGCTGAAACCATGTCATGATGTTATAGGTATAGAATTAAACAGTGCTAGGAACTGTACAAGAAACCCTTATCTCATCAACAATGTGAGATGGGCTCAAACATAATTTTGTACTTTTTGATACAAAAGTACATCATTTTGTTAAATCTTTTGGTGAATACATACTGCACCTGTTTAGAGTAGGAAAGTTGACAAGGGCTCCTTTACTGAATGTCTTCAATAAGAAGCCCCAGGAGAAAATAGGGAAGGGAGACAACATTTTCCTTTGATAGGTCTGACTCTCAGACTGTAGTCTGCATTTCAGGGTGGAGCTACATAAACTGCCTTTGCACCAAATCTAAAAACTTTTACTGAAAACTACTGAACAAATACTTTATTTTCTGCCTGAAGGAGAAAGTCAAGAGTTAGAAAACTTAGTCACTTTGGTAAAATTATTTTTCCTCAAATGCTAGTAGGAGCAGAAAGGTCTCTGAACCATGCAAGCACACACTAAAATAGTAGGCGGTTGAAATTTTCAGTAAAATGTCAAGACTCCCAAAAAATGTGTTTCTGCTGCTTTGTTTTCAAGCCTTACAAAATAGCATTCATCTGGAATGCTTCTTGTTGTTAAAAAATTTGATCTTATGATGTTGTTTTCAGAACCACTGCTTTATATGTATCTTTATACTCAAAAGAAGAAAGCAAGAGTTATTCTCTAGCAACTATATTTATGTGATTTCACACCAGACTAGAGGGTTATCATTTACTTATTTAACCACTGATCATGGCTTCTCTTATGTAGAATACCATTAATAACAAGGATTATAGAGTGATAGAAAAGAATTTCATTACCTTAAATAAAACTCTAAGAAAACATTGGGTGAGTTTGTTTTTCACATATGTGACTGCATCAGGAAAAGGAAATGTCATTGTCTATGAAAAGAAGAGATATTGTTGAATCACAGCTGGATCTCAAATTTTGGTAAGTTTTAAGTTTAAATCCTTCATTTTGGAATTCAAAACCATCTAATGTGAGGTGAAAATGAGCCCACATAAAAAAAAGGAATTTTTTGTTTAAAAAATCACAACATAAAAGCAAAAAATCCACTGCCAACCAACCAACCAAACACAAAAAATAAATAAAATAAATGAAATAAGTGTCTTATGCTCAGAATATTTGCAATATATAATCTCATTCTTAATGCCAGGTTTCTGTCAAATATCATCTCAACATTCTGCAATTATATACTCTTATAGGAGTAAAGTGGGGATGGGGAGGAAGAGAGAAGGAAGTAGTTGCTTACACTGAGAAATATCTGAAGGTGATCAGGATAGAATTGCAATTCCATGTTCAATATTTGTGGGTTTTTGAAGGTCCTCTAATAAAAATGAGTAGTTTAAGAAATAAGCAAAGGTGATAATTAAGTGATGCAGTTCCCTCTCCCTCCCCCCATTTTTTTTTCTTAAGACTGTTTTACTTCTCAATCACTTTAGTTATAAGAGCTTGACATACTTTCTTCAAGAGGGACTGTGGAGGTGATGATGTGGCTTAATTTAGGTGAAAAAGGACTCAGAGGTGCAAGACAGGTACCTGTGGGGAAGAGAAGAAATTAAGTGTGGAGGAAAAACATCTGCACATCTGTACTCTCTTGCAAGCAAATGATCATTGTGGGGAGTGGAGGAAGAGAGGGTTGTGCATTTAGGGTCTTTCATGCCAGCAATGTTAACACTTGTGCATGTTAACACTTCTGAGGGAAATGGAAATAGAAATTTGGTTATAAATTGCATCTCTTCTGGAAAGCTGAAATTCATTGTGCTATCAAAAGACGAAAAACTCTCAGAAGTGTGTAATGTATTCCTCTAAACACATCATATTTTCTAGGTACCCTCAGAGCATCCTATTCCCAGTCAGTGGTGCTAAGCCTTATGTTTCTGCTAACATAAATATTTAAAGCATGCCACCAACACAAACTACCTCATCTAGTCAACAGCATGGCAACAAACAGTGAACAGAGTACTGTAAAGACAGTGCCTTGGCAGAGAAAAAACCCAGCACCTTAAACGTGGAGGTAGTTTTGATATTATTTATAATGCATTGAACTGGGGCTTACCCCAGTTTCAGCCAGTCCATCAAACATTTACATTTTTCCTTTGTGTACTTTCCTCTCCTTAAAAGTAATTACTATATGAGGAGCTTCCTCTGTATGCAGAGATCAAGACCCATGTATGTTTTTTCAAATTCTAGCTCATTTTTTGCCACTTTTAGAGTTGTCATGATTGACAAGTTGTTTGGATGGGGGAACCTCTGGCAGAAGGAATTAGAGTTCTTATCATTTTTACTTCATTATTAATTGTACTTAACACTCCAGTTCCCTCTGATTAGATAGTGCATTATGAAAACATTCACATTAGGAAATATCAACTCTTTGTAAGTAGCTTGGCTTAGAAAAGAATTGTCTAACATAATTAAACTGTTCCAAGTGCTGTACTGGCTTCTACTTTCTCTTTTCATCATCTTTTAAAAGGGAGCAGAGAGAATATTTTAATGCAATTATCTAGTGAATTCTATCATAAGCTTAAATCCAAGACCTGTCTTTGGTTCTGACCTCTGACAAAAAAGGATTCATATTCAGAGTTCCCACTCTTCTGCAATACTAGGCTGACCTTTATTAAAGATGAAAAAACTATCCTTAACATCTACTGTTGAATCAGTGTAGCTGTATCTATTATAACTCAAAGATTAGAAGGAGAGCCAGGGCAAGTGTTAGGCCTGCACTTCCATCATTTGGGAAGCATAGAAGAGACTGGTAACTTCCCTTGTAAAGATGGGAAATTTTATATAAATAATTTCATTTCCACTTGCTGGATAAAATACATAAAACTTAGGAGTGAAATGGAAAAATCTTTGAATAAGCCTTGACTCTTGAGTAGCCGTGACCTGACTTGCCTGCAGTTCAAGAGGGCGCGGTGTTAATGATGGACTTGATTTAGCAACTCATTTGATTCAGTAATAAAAGGCAGAAGAATAACGACTCGATAAGCAAGCCAGACTCCATTTCTAGTTTCTCCTGGATCTCTCTTTTGCAGGTATAACATTGATTACACTTCTGGTAAATATGATAATCTCCAAGTGAAGCAGTAGAAGCTGGCATTGCTAGAGACACTCCCATTATACAGTGAGATAGATTTGAAAAGAGGGGTATTGCATGAAAAAAAAAAAGTCCTTTATTGGTTTGGTTGACCTATTCTATTCATTTTATGTTTGCAGGAAGGAGTTTACTGATGATTAGGTAATGCTATGAAGAATTCACATTTCCATTTTACTAATATTTTTTGAAGAATGTGAATGAAAGGGTGTTCTTTATTTATGCAGAATTTTAAATTTATAGGTTATTACTTACACATCCTCTCCTAATGAAAAATAATTAATTGAATTGTGACATTTCCATCCTACAGATAGGAAAGTCATATGTCTATTAGACCCTGCTAACCACAATATTTTAAAACTTACCTGTTTTCTCTTAATTTTAGTTCATTTTGTCTTTAACCTCAATGTTCCCACCTCTCCACAAGACCATCTTTCATTAGTTTTAAGGTTACCTCTACATAGCTGTCAGATAATTTAAGAAGGATAGTTTAAATTTCTTTAGCTCAATGTGCTGAAGTAAGCCTGCACCCATTTGAAACATCATCCTGTCTCCTGTGCCCCTGTGTATCACTGGTTTGTTCTTGTAGGTATACAGCAATTGTGAAAGACAGTTACTTCTACTAGTGATTTTCCTACCTGCCATAATCTTTCATGCTTTTTCATTCTGGTTTCCTGGGATATGTGCACGTGGATAACTTTAAAAAAGGTGAGTTCCTTCACTGAAATTATAAATGAAAAAAAAACCAAAACTGATGTAATTAGATTTCTGTTTAAAGCTTACCATGTCCATAAGTCTTGGAAAAACTGTCTTAAGTGTTAGGGGTCAAATGTGAATGTTTTTAGACTGCAGTAGTGTGTGCTGGACAGAAATCTAGATAAAAAGATTCTAAAGGTGATGTAACATATTTGGGGGTAAAATGCAGTAAAATATTTGCTTTTATAAGACACTAGTACTTCTATGTAAGGAGTTAAAAAAAAACAAACTCTTAAAGAACACATGAAGAATTTAAAGGAATTATTAAAATAGAGCACTTTTTTTTTCCTCTCCTGCATTAGACTTTGCTAATATATTTGATATCAGATTTAAACTTATTCTTGGAAAAATGAAAGTTCTTGCAGTTTGGGAAAATAGATTTATTTAGTATTTAAAAGCTCAATCAGTGCTGTACAAGCTGGAAAGAAGCCATTTCCTTTCTGTTATAGATTTAACTTGGTTATGACTCTCACTGCTACAAAACTGCCATTTCTTATTCAGATAAAATATGACTTTTTTTCTCTCCCCAGCCATTAATCAAAAGCACTAGTAAGTTCATGATTAAGCAGTTTATGAAGAGCAGTAAATTTTATCAGGGAGAGAGAAGATTTATATTTCTCTTTAAAATTATAGTTTTTCCAGTTATAAAGCAGCAGACCAGTAGCCACTTTTCCTTCAGATGAAATCCTGGAAAAGTTCTTAGTAATAACTTTCCTGTTTGTTTATACATCTCTGTCTGGCCTTTAGCAAAGCCCTTTTTTTTTAAAGGCACCTGACTGACCGAGAGGGACTAGAAACTGTGAGCTCTGGGGTAATTCCATTCTCCTACTTCCTTCTATGTGCATGTATAAGAAAAACATGGAGGATGACATTTACTCATACCTCCAGTTGCCCATGTCTTTTGCATCCTCAAACACTTTGTATTGTGAGAAATATGTTTCTTCACTAGATTACCAAAACTTACCCCCTTTTCACCCCCAACTTATGGGCAACCCAGAAAACCCATGAGTCTTGATATCCGCCATAAAGTTATCAATTTTTACTTGCGTAATGATCTGAAATTTCTTTCTTTCTCATTTCCATTTTACAAAATGTTTCCTAAATTTTCTGTTTTCCTTCTTCAGCTTATTTAAAATCACCACACACTATATTCTTCCTTGGGTATTATATGTTGGTTCCTACCATGCCAGAGAATCCTGAGATCCTGGATCACCTTGTTCTGAGACCACTAGACCTGCTCCTCCTGTCAGCTCCAATGCTTAAAAAATCACACCAGATACCACAGAAGGTCTCCTTCACCAACTTCCTCACTCTTTTTATGTTAATCTTCTATAATATTTTCACTTTTGGTCTGCCAAGCCTGTCAGAGAGAAAGCAGCCTGTACAAGCTGATGGTTATGCTTTCTTGGGCTATCAACTGGTGCTCTCTTAGCAAGAGCAGTCACAAATTCTAATAATAAGTGGAGCTTCTGGTACCACTAATGCACAAAACAAATCACAGTCAGCTCTTCAGCTAGGTTTTTGGATAAGAAGTTTATTTAGACCATGTAAGGGATGACAATAGTCTTATGGACAGATATGGGTTTTTTGATAATTGAGCAAAACTGGTTTGTAGGCCATGAGTTGAAAAGTCCTATTATTTAACAATACGTGCATCGAGCTGTTTTGAAGGTATTGCTACAGCCCCAGCAAAAGACTGAGTGCATCCTTTCCATGTCAGTAATTTAGAGCTCTCTATTCTTTGATAAGAGCTAAGTGTTAGTTCTGCAAAGAGCTTTCATTGTTTACCTCCCTTTTAAGTCAATAAATACTGAATGGCTATTACAGTATAAAGCACATAGAAATACCTTTTGTGGTTGTAGTCCTGAATGCTTTTCAGGGACCAGGTCTGGTGAACTTACAATCAAATGCTATAGATTTAGAGCTTCCTGCTACAGCCTCTACTCTCCTGCTGAATATTACTTAAAACTTTTCATGTAGTAATTTATTCTAGTAGATAATGTATGAGAAGGCATCTCTTTTGTTATCAAGTTCTTGCTTCCTTATTAAAGTTTATGGAGATGTATTGCAGTCTTCTGGAAATTAATCAAACTTCATCCTAAGCATTAGTAAAACTTTAGGTTTATACTCTGCCATCTCAAGGTGTTTCAGAAAAGCTGTGTAGCCTGTAGTTAAATTACTGAATTGTCCTGCTATTTTTTACAAATAACCAATCTCTGCTTTCAGCACTGCTCCTGCTTTAGTGGTGCCCTCAAGCACAAGTGATGGGAAAATTGTCAGACAATTGCAGTACTGTCAGCTGGACAAGAATGTACTTTTTTGATATATTCTCAGTTGCCTGTATTTTGATAGACAAAAAGAGGTTAAAAAAAACCCCAAATATTTTCTAAGTGTGCAAGTATGAACCTGAGCTCATGGGAAAAGCAGTCTGTTTGTTAAGATAATGTAATGTCTTTGCAGTTTCTTTTAACATAGACTAAAAATTACATTTTGCGGTTTCTAAGTGAAATGAGTATTTCATACAGAATATGTGAACATTTCAGTATAGATGTTTCTTAAGGTTGCTTTTTTTTTTTAATAGGAGCAAGCAGGTTTTGCTCTATTGTTATGTAACAAACATGAGATAAATATGTCCTATAGGATGAGCTACACAGGGGAGTTTGTACAGTCCCATTAGATTCAGCAGCCTAATTGCATGCAAAGCTAAGAATGGCTTTGAGATGCTTACTGCCTACAGAATCTGACAAGAAACTATTCTTCCTTAATATAAAAATACAATAACCTCAGCCACCTACTATGCTTTAGCCTTTGATAAATGTCAGGCTACAAATAATCTGTCACTTTCTTGTCAACTCTTTTTTTTTTATTGTTTCTTAATCATGTTTTATATTTTATTTTCTCTATTTATATTTAATTACTCTTTGTCACACACCTGTCCAATTAATTTAAAAATGAAAAAGTAGAAAAGAATTTTATTTGACAATAAACACTATTAAAAAACTCTGCATAGTCATCTAAATGTAATATGTTTATTCCCATGTCTTTGCTTTGTCTTAAGGCAGTGCAGAGACTGAGATTCATCCCAGCTATCTGAAGGGGGAGCAGTAGGCCTCCTGAAGGGAGATTAGGCTTGTTTATGCCTTCTCACAACACTATGAAAGGTAACAGGGCAAATGAATTCTCGAGTTGGACAATGCAGATGAGTGTCTGACATGGTCTCTTAGAGGTCTTGTAGCAAAGCCACAAGAATTTAAATATAGAGATTTCTTCTCTAACAGATGGACAAATTTTGTTCAGTGATGCATGTTAACTCTATAATGTCATAGCACAGAAGGCATGATACTGCAGTAGCACTTAGGGATGAGAATGTCCTCTATTTCCTTCTCATCTTGGAAGATGCACAGATTTTCTGTGTTCTGGACTGAGTCACCAAGTCCTGCTCTTAGCATAATTTGCAGTGTAGAGCTCTCCTGCACCATCTTTTTATGTCTTTTCCTTTCTGTAACACGGAAAATCAGAGCTGTTCTTCAATATTTTGCTATTTTTGCAAAGGTAATTCAAAGAATAACTTGGAAGGGTGTTTGGGGTGAGGTGTCTGTTTTTCATGTACTTTGATTTGGGAAAAGACGGACTGTTAATAACAGAATCACAGAATGGCCTGGATTGGAAGGAAATGAAAAAATCATATAATTCCAATCCCCTGCCATGGACAGAGACATCTTTCACTAAGCCAGCTTGCTCAAAGTCCCCTCCAGCTTGGTCTTAAGCACTTCCAGGAATGGGGCAACCATGGCATCTCTGGTCAACTTGTTTCAATGTTCCACCCCTCTGACTACCTTCATGGCCCCCATCTGGACTGGCTGCAGCCAGTCCACATCCTGCTGGGCACATTTCTTTTTGGTGCAGGGTACAGATGGCTTTCTGGGCTCAATCACGTGATGCCAAGGCACATCAAGCTTCTATTCAACCACCTAGATCTTTTACAGGTATGATCTCAGTCCATTCCTCACCTGGCCTGTACTTGTGATTGGGATTGACCCAACCCAGATGCAAGACCTTGCATTTGGCCATGTTGAACATCACTGAATTCTCACAGACCCACATCTCAAGCCTGTCAAAGCCTTCTGGATGCATGTCTTCCTTCCTGGGTGTTGACCTCCCCTCTCAACTTGGTGTTTTTGGTAAAATTGCTGAGGGTGCACTCAATCCCACTCACCCTGTTGCTGACGAAGATGTTGTAGGTCCCAACACCAACCCTTGAGAAATGTCACTTTTGGGAGGAAAGGGTTAAAAGTGGAAGAATGGTGAGGAGGATGCTAGTTTTGCTTAAGTAGCCTTGTAACTGGGAATGCTAAGGCATGGAGAATTAGTGTGTGGGAAAGCCCATATTTTATTGCTGTTTCTCCTCTGTCTGAGAAGTAGAATTTCTGTGTAGAAGTAATGTAGGTGTTCTGAGAGATGTGGAGGCACTCTCATGGACATGCATGAGCTCCCTATTCTGGCAGAAAGAACATCAAAGCTCAGAGATCATAAAAAGCACAGGGGAGGTCACAGCACGTTGGCAAATTACACGTGCACGGGCCCTGGATAAACTGGTGCAAAAATCAGCCCTGCCTAGGATGGACTGAGCCTTGTGGGCCTGCATTGACAAGAAATCTTGTGTGTCTCTGCCTGGGTTAAGGATCCTTTGGTTAACGAGGTGAGGAAATAAATGTACTCTTTACATTTCAGCTGTGGTTTTGTGGTTGTTGTGGCTTCCTGCTTGTCAACTCACACAGCCATTCATCACCGATCTCTACTTGGACATTGAGCTGTTGACCACAACTCTTTGAAAGTGACCATCCAGTCAGTTTCTTACCCATCAGTTGGTCAATCCATCAAATGTAAACTCCCGTTTTTCCAGTTTAGAGAAAATTGGTGCTGTGGGACAGTGTCCATTTCTTTACACAAATCCAGGTGGATGACATCCATTGTTTTTCCCTTATCCACCAAATCCACAACTCCATCATAGAATGCCACTAAATTTTTCAATAACTATTTACCCTTAGAGGTGCTGCCACCAGTCAGCACCTCCTTATTTCCCATTTGCCTTAGCTTCGTTTCAAGGACAGTCTGCTCCATAAACTTATTGGGCATTGAGGTGAGACTGACCAATCTGTAGTTCTCTGGGTCCTCCTTTCCTAATGTAGACAGAAAAATAATCCAAAAATGGCTGCTAACTTTGGATGTTAGATAAATCTAAAGTATTATTACACTCTGGATACTAGGCATGGTTAATGGATACATGCAGTACAAATGGGTGGAAAATATTGGATTATGATCTGTCAGAAAAGCTGTTAAAATTGAATTTTAATGCTTCAAGGAGATGGATCTATTCCATATTATCATGGCAAGGCTGTGGGTTAGGATTGGGAGCACATTAGATGATTGAGTTTGCTGGTCTTGCATTGTGGACATATGGAAGGGTTGAGGCTATTTCTGGGACATTGTCTCTCCTTGCTCCTCTCAGGAACTGACATACATTACATCCATGTTACTTCCTCAGGTGCAGAAGTCAGGACAGCTTCATGTGGGAAGGGTTACTGACAGTGCCATGCATCTTAGATGACTGCCTCTTTTTCTTACATGGTTCTCAATTGGCTGCCTGCCTCAGACTCCCAAAATGTGATTGTCAGTGACATGTGCTAAAAACATCCCCATAATATTCAGGCTGTGAGTGTTATGTCACTTATCTTCTCACTTGATCAGCTACTCAAAAGCCACCATATCTCTTAAGAGATCTTCCTAACAACAATGTGCCATATATGTACTGGAAACTCAGACATACCTGAAATGCTTGTGATAAGAAAATGCAGAGCTCAGTTTATGATCCAACATATAAAAAAACATTGTGATTTTACAGGATGTACAAATATTTATTCAGCCTCTGAATAAACAAATTGAGCATGGTCTCTGCTAAAGAGTTAATGGTTTAAAAAGTAATCAAAGAGGTGGGGTATTTTTATAAATTCAAGAAATATGCACATATGTGGAAAAATTAATGAAGTGTTCTCACTTGATTTTAACAGAGACTTAGTTGAAGAGAATATGTTATGTTCCATGCCTGAGTTGAACATAGTACTAATGATTAAATGGGGAATAGAAGTAGCAATTAAATAAGCTATTGAAAATGAAACTGCAGAGACTGGAAGAGCCAAGAGGCTATTTAGATGTTCAGAATAAAAAAATCCAAGACAAGAGAGCAATTTCCACAGAATTTGGAAGGTAAAAATAATGAGACATTTATATATTGTGAAGGGAGAATTTTCTATAGAGAAAGTTCTATAGACAACATGGTGATTATACATGGCTACTGTTTGGGACAAACAGGAAAATGTGACTTGATGTCAGAGTCACAATGGATACAGATGCTATAAAGTCATGGTTAGAAAAAGAGGAATACATCTTTTCATCTTCTCACATGCTTACAGTGGCATCTTAACCCTAGACTATGTCTTAAAATTAAAGACAATCCCTCCATTTCTGCTGTGGTTTAGACTTATGGTGAGTGGGTGGGCTCACACACTATTTTGGAGTTTGTTTAATTGTTCAGTTAATGTCTTTCTGGAAATAAAAACAAATTAAAAAATAAAGCACTTTATTTCTCTGTGGATTATGTTTCATTCTATGAAGCCATAAACTCAAGAGTTGTGTCCTTTCTCTGTTCTATATAATTTTTCTCTCCCTGTTTTTACTGACTAGAAGTATCACCATGTGTATATATATTTAATGCTTTCCAATAATCCCATAGGATTTGTGAATCAAGGACTGTACTGTGTCGTGATAAGAATTTGTATTTGGATAGAAACATAAGTCTTGCAATCCCTTGGGATAAGAATTTTTATAGCATTTCTTCATTAATTTTTTTATTTAAGAGAAAAAGTTTTAAATTATTTGAAAGATATTTTGAGAAGAAAATCATTAAACAAGGTACATAGTTTTCTAGAGAAACTGGCAATAGCAGAGGGAAAAAATCACTGCATTTTTGAAAGCAGGATAGTGGAGCAGTTACTGAGATATAAATAGAAGTAAGCTCAAATATATTAGAGTCTTACATGAAGCATATTTCAAAAATACTAAATTCAATTTTCAACCATGCTGCCAATCATTCAAATTATACCTATTGTGAAGGAAACAAAGTCCTTGACTTCAAATCCATGCAAAGTGAAAAATTTCAAAGTACAAATACCAGTGGATTTGTGTTTCTGCAACATTTATTTCACATCTTCACCATTTACAGGCTTAGAACATTTCCAATACTTTTCAATTTAAAAAGAGTTCACAAGAGGTTAATAGGAGTTCTTAGCAGAGGGACCTATTTAGGAATGGATGAATTCTTATCCATTGTCCTGAGACAGAAGTGTCTTTGAATAAAGTGCCACATCATTAAGTCTGTCCTTGTCAAGTCCATTTTATTTATCGTTAAAGCCACTGTCAGATAAGTAAGCTTTCACATGGCATTTTATTGCATATGCCACATATATTGAATACTACATTTTCTGTGGTTTGTATCTCCCAACAAAGTAAGTTGTTAGAATGCTACTCACTGACTGCTGAATTTCTTTTTTTGATTGAACTTGGATGGTGATATGCCTCAATTCAGTTTCAGAGCAGACTTTTTGGCTATTTTTTGCAATAATAAACAATGAAAAGATATTAATTTAAACAAATATTTTGTAGAACTCTTCTTTATAATTATGCCCCAAATTTGAAGAGTCAAAGCTAGTTGTCTTCCATCTTTGGTGCACCTTTAGGGGCTTGTAGACTTCCTAGTTTATATGGGCAGCACAAACCGGTTGGAACTTGCAGTGGCACAAAATCAGAATTAAGCTGTAATGAAGCAGCGTAGGAGGGAAAGAAGGCTATGAAGAATAAAGGTGTGCTTTTTAAAAGAATTGCTTTGCAGAAGCTTCTGCTCTAGGAACGCCGCCTTGCAAGTCGTGGGGAGGAGGAATTCATTGCTGTGGCTTCTCCCAAATCACAGGAAGGCTGAGCTACATTGGAAGAGACACAACAGCTGAGCACAGAAGGCAAGAAGCTGTGTCCTGTCTGATCAGCCCCACTGGTGCTGCTGTGCAGTCTCAGGGCTGGGGAGAACAGGGGGAGCTGCTGGGAGACCCGTGCAGCTCTGCCCAGTCTTGCGTGTGCCGCAGGGCAGGAGGTGGCACAAAGGACATCTGAGAATTCTGAGTGCCCTAAAACTTCTGCCATGTGACTGCTGCTCACATCAACTTCAAGAATAGGCATTTTAATACAGGGAGAGTGAAAGCTTTAGCTTTAGCTGGCTTATAGATGAACAAAATACCTCTGGGGAAGCCATTTAAGAGACTCAGGACTTCCAGAACAGCAGCACGGCCTGTTTGAAGCTACAGTGAAAGCATAGCAGGAATGAACCTTGTTGGGACCTCAAGGTAGAGAGTTGGATTAAAATTAGTGTAGAATTTTAATTTTTACCTGAGAATGTGTTACTTCAACAAAACTTTACTTTTTCTGAAGAAACATATGAGGAATCTAACAGGAAATATTTAATCAAGAGATGACTTTTTCTAATCAAAAAAGGAGTAGGAGGGAGGTCTGAATGGCAAAGAGGTTATGTCAGGATCAACTTCATATTTTCTTTCAAATGTGTTAATCTCCTTGAGTTATGATACGGAATTTTAAGAAAAGTAGCTTTAACCATAGAACTTGACTTGATTAAGAGATGATGGAAGCTATTTCTGTTGGAAATATGTGCCAAGTGGCCATTAGACATGCCCATGGATAAGACAGATAACACTTTATGTAAGAGTAGCTTTTCCACAGGTAAAAATTCTTGATGAGTTCTATTCTATTTTCTAATACTCAACAATAAAGTTTGGGTTTTTTTCCTGAAGGTATCACTCACTGTAAAATTAAGTAGTAATAGTCCTACATGCAATCTTTTCTAGCTAACTGCTGTAGTCCTTTCATTTTTGAGCCTCACTACCTTCTTGGAAAGTTGTTATTTATTCTGCTTATAAATGATTTTGCGTTTGCCAATGTAAGCATAAAAGAGTCCAAGTCTGAGCTAAGAAATAAAAATGAATTGTGTATCTCTACCTTTCAGGATATGTCCAAAGACAGTAAATTAGCTAATTGCTAAAAGCTTCTTTCCGAGCTCTGCAGCCTCCAAACTAACAATAAAACCCCAAGGCAATCTCAGGTCAAACAAATAATACTGCAAACATAGCATTTCTATTCTTCTGCTGTAATTTAAGGCTTAAGTTACATGGACCATTGCATTAAGCTGGTAGAACATCATGACAAGTTTTCCCAGAATCAGAAGAGGAAAGTACTTCAAGGAGATGCTAAACAGTGTGTTGTCGGAATTTACAGGATATACTCGTTCAGAATTTCTGCAATTTTGCAGTTTCCCAGCTACCCAATACAAATGAGACAAAGTGTAACAAAGCAGCATTGACTGCAATAGCAAAGTGATAATGCTTTTAGCCTAACTTTTTAATAATAGCAGGTTTATATGGACATGTTGCCTGTCTTTAGTTCACCACTGTAATTTTTTTATGTTGGCCTGCGTAGACAAATCTGACAAAAACTGAAGGTATAAACCTCTCAGGATATTAGAGAGAGGTCTGAATTTGTGCTCCTGCTGATGCTGCAGGTACATTCTGATGGGGAGCTGATCAAATGGAAATTGGCCAGACAAGAAATCTATGAATAGTTATTATTATGTCCATAGCTCTGAATCAACCAACTCCATGGTGGATTGTGCTTTGTCAAAGTGGTGGAGCAGGAGGCAGGACAGGTCTGGAATCTAGAGGATAAAAGAAAAATATGATTTTTTGTTCCTTGGTAGAGGTGCTGTGTTACACACACTCAGTGATCATTGAGGTTTGCTATCTCTCCTTAGAAAGTAACTTAGGATGCAAGAGATGGCCACACTCTTCCAACCCCTGCCCACCCACAAAAAAAAGTATTTTTCTATTTAGAAATATCTTTAGTACTTTCAACATGTGTCCAATATCTTTTCATAATAATTTGGGCTTTGAAACAAGTGCTGTGTTGTCAATGCTCAGAACTATACTAATTTTACTTACAAAGTCACATGAATCACTTGGAAAGAGAAAAGGAAGCCCTGAAAGACTAATAAAAACATATAATATAAAGTACATCCCAGTACTATAGTTGATGATTCATTAATTTGAGTGATCCTTGCCAGTTGTTTTTTATTTCTGCCTTGATGAACTTCTGTAATACTGTTATAACTCTAAAGAATTTCTGCTGAGTGTTCAAAATGCTTTGTGTTTGAGACCTCAAGCCTGAAAAATACAAATTTTGTTCAGTGCTAACTTCATTTCCCTTGAAGAAGAGTAAAAATGCAGAAAATTGGAGGAACTTAGTAACATTGGAATATAGGGTACAGAAAATAGCCTGTGTAACTCAAATGATTTTGATAGGCAAATCTCTTGACTTTGCTTCTTCAATGTTAGAAGATTTTTTTCTTTTAAAAGAGATGGAATCAAATAGATTAAGATTTAAACAGACCCACTTAAACTTTCTTATGATTTTCTGTAGATTAAATCATGTTTGGAGTCTGACACTCCTCAGATTAAATTTAAATGAAGATAACCTTCTTTGAAGATAGTGGAATAGTTCCAGTGCAAAATTTGCTCCATTATGAGTGTAATTAGGCCAGTTAGTGGCAACAGGAGAAAGATGACAGCAGTTTTACCCATGGGGAGAATATATAGTTGCTTTAGTCTCTGCAAAATATCTCTCTGTGCACTTCAAAGAGTGCAGTCAATAGAATAAATACCTTGGTCACATTCTGAAAATGACACTTACAAAACCAGTTATTAGTGGTTTGAGTTTCTAGTATTCAGAGCATTTAAAGGTGAGATGTGCATCCCTGCATACTGAGATTCAAAGGCTGGCAAATAGACATAAAAAGTTTTCTCACTATTTTAGTGAGAGAAAGAGAATGTAAGATCAGGAAGAAAAAAGTACTGCTAAGGTTGGAGACAGCTTTCTCTTGGTCTTCCAGTAACTTTCTTTGAGAGATGGTTATCACCATTTCTTAATGTGGGAAGAGTAGTAGTCTTGCCTTTAAGTTTTCAACCTCAGCATTCAGGGTTTCAGATGGGTTTCTCAATATTCCTTGTGTTATGTGAATGGAGTGATTGCTCTGCTTCCTCATCTGAAAAAAATTGTATATTTCTGATTTGTAACCATTAAAAATTCAGTTATCACTAGAAAAGTATTTAATGTTCTGTTTTATGTCAGATTCTCTTTTCTACCTAAGTTCTGCACAAGGAAGGGATAGGTTTGGGTGAGTTGAAAGCAAAACTTTCATCCTTACAACTGAATTATCTAGTTCATACCCCAGTAGCATGTGGTCCAGCTGCAGAAAACCTCGTAAGCTGGAGTCTTGTAATGTAGCAATGTAGAAATATTTAGAATATCTGTGGTGGAATTAGGCTAGGTAAGTTACTGAAAGCAGTAAAATTTACCAGATTTTGCTGCAGGAAACACGGATGCATAAACAACTGCAATCTTCTGCCTTGGATGTTCCTCTTGATATGCTCCCATAAAGCACACTTGTCCACCTGGTGTCAAAAAGCTCCATCTCATTTCCACTGCATCCTTGTTGCTGGCAGCAGTACAGCAATTGCCTAGTCAGAACTCAACTCATGGTTGCACCTGTGATGTTTGCGTATAAATGCCATGAAATTACGATGTTTAGCAGTAGTGAAAAAATATTTACCAAGATATTCTTAAAGTATCATTTTTAGGGAACTAATGTGAAATTGTGAAATTCAAATTTCAAACAAATATGATTCAATGAACAAGAAACAAATTAGCTGCCACTTAAAAATGTCATTAACATATTCAAAAATGCCTTATTTACTAACATCTTCAGATAGAAAATATCACTAGGCTGAAACAAAAGCTGACTTTGAATTACACTGTCCAAATACATGCATGAAATACTGCTTGGTTTTATAAATTCTAGCAGACTTAATATGTTCATATTTTACACGGACAAACAGGGAGCATACAGATTTTCTTCAGTATATCAGAGTGGAGCTTACCCTGAACAGGGATGACCTTTATGTACACATTATTTCAGAAATCTATTGAAACAAAATGGATGCTCCTTCCATGGGAGTACAATGCCACCAGTGTAAACATGCCACTTTTCCCTCTTAAAACAGCTGGTCATATTTTCATTGACTTATAGATTCTGTAACAACAACTGACTCCATCTAAACTGATACTGTTTCTGATCATCAGACAACATGCCTGGGGAATGCTTCTGTGCTGATTATGCACATAGTTTTGTTCTTCTTCTCTACCAGGTGTATGTTGGGAAAAATTCTGGGTTTTTTGGATCATTACAATATAAATTATTTGCTCTTTTTTTTAGTTCAGTGGAGTGAAGGACTTCAAAAAGGTGTGAACGAGTGACATAAAAACTTGATATTCTAAATTCTGTGCCAGAGGTCATTTTAAATATGAGTGAGGTTTGAGACATATCTGTGTAAAATAATGGCAACATACAACCCAAGTATTGCAATAGCAAATGTTATGAACCCAGATTTAGAAATACACAGACTCCTGTGTTTGACTATTTCTTGGAGTTCCTTTAAGAGTTCACTTGAGGTATTGATCTCAGTAGGATAGTAGCAGCCATGGAAACTCTGAAATTCTGTACTAGTTCTTTTTTTAAAAATGCAGATACCAAGGCAAAACTTATTCTGATTAATACTGCATGCTCTATTTTCCTTCTTTGAAGTGTCAGAGAAAAACATGGAAAAAATGAAGTGTACGGATGGAGGGAAATGCAGGACAGAAAAGCAAAGCTATTAAATGAGTTTTGAGATGAAACCAACAATTTCATCATGGAGAGAGATTAACAGCAGTTTCAAGTCACTTGAATTTGGACTACTTTGCTCTTGCATATGCCTTAAATCAAGTAGAACAGTTAATAAACAACTTCAAGCATTTCTTCATGAACATCAGAAGTTGTAAACTTGTGTCAATGTGTAAATATTTGAAACAGCAACTAGGATCTGCTTCTGTTGAAGTCACTTGTAGAACCCCAAACTGACTCTAATGTTCAAGGTGAGGGACATAGTCTGTACAGTAGGAGTCATCTAGCACATCCTTGTAGTTAAAACACAGCTGTTTCAGATAGAGTAACGTGTCCAAAAGCTGGAATTATAGAATAACTAAGGCTTATTTAGGTTATCTCATCCGATCCCTACTCAAATCCAGGATGGCCTAAAGAATTTACTCATGACCTTGTCCAGTCAAGTTTTGAGTACCTTCAAGGAGGAAGATTAGTCACCTGGGTAAGCTTTTCTTGTGGGTGATCACCTACACTGATTTTTTCATAATACCATGTCTATCACCCATCATCTCATTGCTGTGCACCACCAAGGACTGCCTGATTCCATCGTTCTGCTGCCTTGTTAGGCAGCATCTCCAGCTAGGCCATCATTTGCCTTCTCCTGAAATCTGAATAAACCTGGCTCTCAGCTTCACTCTGCATGCCATGAACTTCAGCCCACTGTCCATCTGTCTGGCTTCTGCTGAGCTCATTTCACTGTCACATCTCTGCATCCCACTGAAGGTTTTTGTTATGCACAAAGGGCATGGGATGTTGTTGTTTTGTTTTTTTTCTGGGTATGCTTGCAACTTCTTACTGCAGGTAAGGAGCAGGAGAGAAATTAACAGAGTAGGGTACATAAAGAATGTCTTCCTGCTTTTTTCTACTGAATAGTGCAAGAATTGTGCAGTAACAGAAATTGTACATCTGCAACATAGGTATTTTTTATAATTTCAAATCAAACTGTTTTAAAACTGAGTTGCAATAACTTGTCTGAATGACTGAGGACAAATGAGGTTGCTAGGAAGTCAAATGTTGTTTATCCAGGGAGTTCGGAGGGAGGAAAGAATTTAGATCCAACTGTGTAAAAGTATGAAATACTTATCCAAGAAACTTACATAATCATAATTCTGCCCTACTTCATTTGCAAAGAAAGATCAAATATATTGGTTAAACCACTTAATTTAACCCGAGTTCAAAACAACTAAAATGTCTCAGCTAGAGGTATAAGGTTTTGTGTGACGTCAGAACACAAAAAAGGTAAGGTTCCACTCTAAGTAAAACTTCCTTGAAATAGAAAAATTATCCCAAATCTTCACACACAGATTTTGTGCAATTTTTCTGTGATTATACCTAGAGGTACATGCAGCCATATTGTGAATATTGAACTTTGCCTTCTCAACGACACTCTCAAAGCCAAGAGCCACATGCCAAAGGCCATCTTTTCATACTATTTTGTAAAATAGGTAAGTTGTCTTAACCCACCAAAACCTCAGAAGTAAACTTCAGGTTCCTCTTCCTCCCTTACTACATGGAAAATGCTTCAAAAATCAGAAACTCCAAATGAATAGGAAAATAGGAAAATCTTCTCTTTCACAAAGTGGTATAATTTATCAGGGAAAAGAGAAATAGTGCTTATAAATCCACATTCTGCAAATTAGGCTTATAGATGGCTGTTCAATTACATCTCACATCACCAATATAGACAAGCAACCTTCATATGAAGATATAAATTTTGTGAGTTGAATGAAACCTTTGGAGTGATTGAAATTTATATTGAACTGATTAAATGTTTCCCCTTTTCTCCCTACATTATTTGCAAAAGATCAATGAGTATATTAACAAAATCCTCCCAGAAATTCAGAAAGGTAAAAAGCAAAGTCTGCATGCAGACATATGAACAATCAAACATAAAATAAAAATTAAACACAAGACCCTTCTTGATTTATAAGCTGTCCTATTACTGGATTTGTAAATACATTATTTTCTTTTCTCTATTCTTGCAGTCTTATATCTCTTTAAGTTATTAATGTTAGAGAAGATATGAAAATTATAATCCAAGGGTAATTAAAACCAAGTTGTAAAATTCTGAACTGCTGATAAAAGATATTTCAGATTCTATTATGGGACAGTTAATATTTTTAAATCAGCTTGATGATACAGATATTGGTCAATATTTAAGAAGTTCTGGATACAAAAAGGGATTTAAGTACAGTGATGCACATGCCTTCACAGGATCTATGCTGAGACTCAAGCACATGCCAAGGGCCAGGTGCCAAAATAGGCCAACAGCTTGTGTCACACAGTAGGGCCTTGCTGAAATTCTGCCTTACTTGTGTTTCATTACTGAGGAAATGCATTTGTGCAGGACCTCCTGGATCATCCCTGGCTCCTTTAATGCAAACCAAAGTGATATTATCCTTGACACGTAGGATACTCACTGGAATCCAGCAAAGCAGTCATTTTAAGGTCTGTGCAGTCCTTGGTACTGTGTGCTCCGAGCACATCTGATGTTTTACAGAAGAGCACCAGTACAGACAGGGGAGGCAAAAATCATAGTTTTTCTGCCTTTTGGAAAGTCTGAACCATTATGCAGTTGGGAACACAAGATTCGATGGGCAATACAAGCAGAAATGCATGAGGGAGCATGCCTTTGCACTAATATCAGAGTTCGTAATGGGGAACGGGCTGTAGCCACTCCAAATTCCTTGCTCCTGAGGATATTTTATGCATTTTAAACCAAACAGCTCCTGAATGAAGCTCCCATGTACTCATAGGAACAGAGTTTGGTAACCACATCATTTTTTGGGGGGCGGTGGGAGTACCTTAGCCTCACTTGTCTGCTGCCAAGTCTCTGATATCCACAAAGCTCAGGTGTTCTGCTCTCTAGAAAGTTCTGGGCTAGGGTATCATCTTGGCAGCACTTTTTTTCTCATACATCCATGTATTTAATGGAGACAGCTGGAACTTAGCATTTCTATAGGGCTTGGATACCTAGCCTTTGAACATCAAAAAAGCCTGCATGTGAAAGAGGGAGCACATCTGTCAGCAGACAGGAAATCAAAGGTATGGACCATAAACATTAGCAAAACTTGAAGTATTCAGAATTTTCCTAAGGTATGATGCTAATAGTTTTCATTTCTTCATGTAGTTGCTTCTGTACCAGTGAATTTACACTCAGTACTTAATACACTGAGGATTTTTTAGTTACAAACAACACAGCTGCTTTCTTCCAACCACAGGAATATGAAGAATAATGTAAGGAATATTATTGTGAAAGAGTGCTGTGGAAGTACATGCTGCAAACTGAGGTGGAAAACTATCATCTCTCAAGTGGTATGTCAAGTTTGAATTAGATAAGTTTATTAAATTCATGTCTTCTCACTCTTGTTTCTTTGTCTCAATAGAGGTATCAGGGATGATAAAAATATTAGCAAATCAACAGTGTTACCAGAACTCTTTTCTTCTGAGCAATGAATATTTAAGCATCATCTGGGATTGTTCCAGCTATGACACACAACTAAATGCCATTCCTTTCCATTTATTGCAGGAACAGTTTGACTAAGAAGCAGGGAAAGATAACCAAGAGCATTTGGCTGCTCAGAGAGTTTCTAACAGCAGACTGAAAATTCAGCTAACTCCCCAGATGTCATGGTTATGCATTTACTTCTCCTTAGCTCTCTTCTGACAGTTCTGGTTGGTTTCAGCAAGACCTGGACCTGACACCATTGTTGAGGGGGAAAAGGTGCTATATTCTGAACCATGTAGTAAAAGAACTGCAGAGTAAAGTAAGATAAGTGAAAAGAACATGGTGAACACCAGAATCATTCATATTAGTTACAACTTATCTTTCTAGTCACAGTGGTTTGCAGTAATTTTTATCACATATCATGTTTGTGATTATTTTTCAAGATCAGCAATCCCTTCGTGTTTGTATTTTTGCTAAGCTGTTAACTAGTGTTTTGTATTGCAAGGAATCCATTCATTTCTGGGCTTTATTTATTAATTTATTTTTAAAAGCATTTTTATGGGCAGATCATCTTGATGAGGATGAAGAAATTTATTCAATCCCTATGGAGTATTAAAAGGATGTTTCTTCCACCTATAAAAGTCTGCCAAAATACACAGTGGTTTTGATTGTTCAGGTTGTTGATGGCCATTCTACTCTTCCTTCTTAGGATTCTTCTGTCCCTCACCTCATTAATATTCCATAGATACTATTGATTTTTACTTGTCCTGTCCTGTTAGACTGTGAGTTTTTAACAATGAGAAACATGGCACTTCTATTTGTTCACACTCTGGATTTACATTGTTTGATTATTTAAACATTTTATTATCCCTCATAAAAGTTACAAAGAAATTTTCTTTGCCTTTCATCTCCTCTTTTACCTCATTCTGATTAATGTTTCAATTCTGGCTTCTCGTTGTCTAGCAATGCCAATAATTCCTCCTCTTTCTTCTCATGAAAGAGAATACAAAACTGGTCTGCTAATGCTAGAGAAGGTGGAGAAAATCCTGTATAAATTGAAATGTAAAAGAGTTGGCATTAAAAATTTACTGCACTGCAATGTCCCTTCAGTTATGCATCATGACATTTCAGTTTGCAGTAGCTCAGAATGTTTGGATGAGATAAAGTGAGCTGTAATGGTGAAAATGAGTAGTTCCATCTTGCCCACAGTGAAAATATGATGGAAATCATCTTACAGTCTTCATCAGAAACATGACTAATTAATTTTTATACTCTCTGAATACAATAGTTTATCCAAAATGAAAATCAAGAGAAACAAAGGTAGCAGTTCCTAGGTTCCTTTTTTATTTTTCTTTTGTTTAAAAGGAACATTTAGAAATGTTTAAATCATGAAGGCAATATCAATGCTCTAAGGATTATTCTTCATTTAATTAAAACCATTTTACTCTTCAATCTCTTAAATTAAGATCTTTGTATAGGGATTTAACATACATTAAAGATGAGAACAGAATTTACATCCTTGATATGTTTGTCTTACTGTTTTGAGTATTTAACATTCAGTCTGTAAAACAGAAATGAATAACTAGCAATAGTAGGATATCTAGTGTAAAACTTTATTTTTAGAATTTGGAATAACACTTACTGGGAGATTATTTGACATAGAGTAAAGGAGAAAATTCTTGTGAGCTTCAGATTTCAGTGAGCTTATAAAAGAATACAAATCAATTTGTCCTTCAGCCCAAACTTGCAAGATGTAGGACGCTGATCATGGCAATTATCATGTACTTGTTAATAGACATTTTTCAGTAGTTAAGAATATTAGTATGGGACTATACCAAAAGGAAATTTATGTCAATATCCTGTCATTGAGAATAACCAGAAGTGGGTGCCCAGGAAAACTTGTATGAAGAGTGAACGCAGAAATAGCATCAATGTTTCCTCTGATGATAGCTCAGATTCTAAACTTTTTAAAATTTAGCCAAATGTAATTCCTGTGCAATTACTGACCCTTGGTGGTTTATCCCTCATGAATCTCTCCAGTCTTTCACTGAAAATATTTAAATTATGTAAGTGTTTAAAAGGATGAGGTCCTTCATTTAGTTTCTAAAACTAAGTAAATATAAAACAGCTGAAGAGGTGAAGGTTTTCATAAACATAGGAAGAGCAGAAATATGAAAATCATTATATGGAACTTTTCTTTCATTTCAGATTATTTTCCAGAAAAATCTGGAGTATATGTTTCTTTGGATTTATTGGAATATGTGAAAATCAGAAACTAAGGAATAATTTTGTTGTTTATATCATACTGAAGATTTTGGAGAGACTTGGTAATGTTTCCATCATTCAAGGTGTTTTGGCATTTGCAGTAAAACAAAATCAAAGCCAGATATTTTTTAAAGATAATTTTAAAATTATGATTTTTACTTGGAACCAATTTAAATCAGAAAGTTTCTAACATATGGCAGAGGGAGAACATGAAACCATATGCACCCAGCACTGGGACTGTGTTCCTGAGAAAACAGTTTGCTATTTTTATGTCGGCCAGCAGGTGTCAATACCCCAAAGTGAAGAAGCTGCCCAGCAGCCAGATCCAATTAGAAAGAGTGTGGAACAGGGAGTGTAAGTATTTTGGATGTCTCACTTTGAAAGTTGACTTTGTGAAGTGCTTTGTCACCACCAGAAAGAAAGCCATCTTCTGAAGGGAAGGAGGAGAGGGAATTTAAGGAAACCCTCCATTCCCAAAGTAGGTATCTCTTAGTTTCTTTTGCTACTGATCCTACCATTTTTATTCTCCATCCTCAGAACTGCAAAGCTTTGTGGTCTCTAACTTCAGTCTTCAAGCCCCTCTGTGCTCCCTATCCATTCTGACCAAATCCAGAGCAAAACAGTGGAAAAAATGTCTAAAAGTGTGATACTTGGCTATTTTGATCAGTGCAATGGACTTTAATCAAAGCTGTTGGTGTGCTATTGCATCCTATGTATTTTTCTCCTAAAAGTGTTACTCTAATCCACACTGTTGGATGTTTTTTTTTGTGATACCTGTTAGTTGTTAAGATAAAAAAAAATCTGAAGTGGAATTTGTTTTCAACAAAATTTTCAGCATTTAATTAAGTATTGTACTTTTTTAAACCAATTTTAGGCCTGTGTGAAATAGAATCTTTTAATATTTTGTGTAGTTACATGATGTTCTCCTAGATTCGGCTTTGAAATCTCTTTGGTTAGTGGTAAAAACATCTTTTTTCCATATTATTATATAGATTACGCATAATGAGCACAGACTGGGTAGCTCTTAGGAAAGATGTGTGATTCCTTGACATATTTCAGACTTTTTTTCTTGATTTCCACAGTGGTAGTGCCTGCAAGATTTATTCTTATGTTTTAAACACCGCATGACTCTAATAATGAAATAGCCATATCCATTAAATCATTTCGGGTTTTTGTTTTTTTGTTTTTTTTGTGTAGCCTACTGAGATAGAACGTTTTGCTTTGGAATTTTTCTGATCTCTCATGGAAGCAAAGACTTGTCAAAAGTTAATGCAATTTAGGCAAATTTAAAATTGATCATATTACTCTCATAGCACTGGTATCTATCTGTCACTCATGAAGAAATCCTGCCTGAAATTAAATGTTTTGGGCTATAGCAATTCTGGCCTTAATTTTCTACCAGCTGCTCTTTTACAGTGATGTGGTAAGAGCTAGGAATTTACATACTCCATTTTTAATTTAATCAAATGTTCTCAGTCAACATCACATGTTAGATAATGTTTCCATCAGAAGAAACTTAAAAACAACAACCTGAAAGATTAAAAACCTCTTCCTCTTGAAGATAATAATCTTAGTGAATTTTAACAGATTGCTTTAGCAGATGGAGATGTGATATTCACGATAGCAAATTACATTAACATGCTCTCAGATAGAGATGTCACATTTGCCACAGTAATTTACATTAACATGATCTGAGACAGATTTGATTCCCCAAAAAGAATCAGAAATAACATTTTATCAATTCATTTTCTATTGTCACTTTTCAGATAATTGTCAGCCTGGTGCAGGACATGTTTTTTATCAAGAGATCCCATGATGAACAGGACAGACATCTATGAACTATACAGTATTCATGATTCTGCATAGTACCAAACCAACACTATGTATCAATACATAAAGCAAATGAATTCCATTTGTTGGTACAGAGTTACTCTTCGCTCAGTGACTCATATTAATTTGAATTTTGGAGAAGATTAATATGTTTATTTTTAATGATTAATATGTAAATATGATAATAAATTTTTAAGAATAATATGTTTATATTTTAGATTAAGACTTTCTGGCATGTCTATGTAGCTGTCTACCACTGCTTTCAGGAGATCTTATCTTAAAAGGTTGATGAAGAACATTCTGAAAAGGAGTTTAACCATCTCTACGGTGCATTGGCATCTCTAGGCAGAAGGCTGTGTGGGTGCAACTTATCTCTCATCCACTATTGTGCAGGGTCTGGGAAATGTTTATAATGACAACTGCTCTACAGTGTGAAAGAAAGTATTCCTGCATCTCTGTGGACCACCTGAAATCATTAATTGTCCCAAGGTTGTTCATCTAGTCCTAAAACCAGGACATAACATGCAAAATCCATGACCAACAAATAAGGTTGATAAAGCTGCACGGGGAGAAAGCAAAGCAGCTGCATGCAGTTTTACTGAGTTGTTTTCAAGATCTGCTCCTCAGATTACTGGATTTCTGAGTAACACCAGCAAGAGACTCCACAGCTACTGCTATGGAGCTTCAAAGACATTCTTATGGTTAGAGGCTTGGTGGCCAGATTTGGAAAAAAATACTTGAGGGATATTTCAGGAGAGTAACTTGTGGTTACAGTGAGACTGTTTCAAGTGATTCTCTCTGTGACTTGTCTCAAAATAGACCTCAGAAATGAGCAGAAAAGTTTGGGAGACATGCTTCCTTAGATGATGAATCCCTAAAGTCTTAAATCCAAGCCTGCTTGGAGCAACTAAAAATGCTCACATTTCCTCAACTAGGCTATTCTATATAAATTAAAAACTTATATGCAGCATCTCTACATATATTTTAGAAAAGCGTTTACTGTACAGTGAGAGTTCCTGAATGATATACTAGGCTGACTGGAAACAAGCAATGTTTTAATGTAGAACTTTGTGAAAGTCCTAATGCCTTTCCAAAACACTGCCAAAAGGCTGTGTATGGTGTCACAAGGCTCTATGTGATGTCACACAGATTTGTCTGTTCTCATTTGGTATTTTTTTGTTTGTTTGTTTGGGGTTTTTTGTTTTATTTTGTTTTTCTTATTCATGCTTGGATTTGGAAATTATAATGCTACACAGTTGTAACTCAGAATAAGTTAGAATTAAGATTGTTGTTATTATTTTTATATTATTTATATAATATAATATATATATTCTATATTATAATATTATATTTAATTATTCAGTATGGAGTGTGATTATGATGTAGGTTTGTAGTGTCTGTGAGGGACACTGGAGTTTGTGGTTTCTCCAGCTCACTTATAAGCAAAGTACAGAGTAAGATGGCATTGCAAGCCAAGCCTTCTTTTTTTGGATGTGCATTCTCCTTGAAGAGCTGTCTGCTGGTTCTGCCTGGTTCACAGAGCCTGTTCTGGTAGTAGGCAAGCCACTAAAGCCAGTTCCCATTTGAACCCCCAAATGTCTCATGTTGTGTCTCCTGGGACTTGGCTTGCCTTGAATTGCAGTTTGCAGATCTGAGACCTGTGCATTTTGTGGGGAAGAGCTCCCTAGGAGAGGAGTCAAGTATTCAGGACCTCAAAACAAATGTACAGAATTGGTGAGATTTGGCTGGGACATCTCACCTCATCTGTAAAATGAGGATTATCCTCAGTTATTGTCAGGCAGGGAAAGTTTGAGGAAAAAAGTATCAGTACTCTTCCTGTTAGAAGGAAGAGTACCACAGGATGAGTAGAAGAATTTAATCATCGTCTTCAGAGAACAATTTTAAGATAAGTGTTATGATCCAATTATTGAGAGACCTCAACCTGAATTTAGGTGCAGATGAGATTATATGCCAAAGCCATGTAGTGGGTTGACCCTGGCTGGCACTTTATCACTTCCCTCCACAGCTAAAAAGGGGAGAGAAAATATAACAGAGTCCATGAGTTTAGATAAGGATAGTGAGAGATCACTCGCCAAATACCAGCACAGGTAAAACAGGCTAGATTTAGAGATATTGAGTCTTTTACTAACACAATCAGAGCAGTATAATGACAAGTAAAATAAGACCTTAAAAACTCCCCCTCTCCCTCACCTCTCCTTCCTTCTCCACTCTACCTGCTCTCCAGCAGCAGTGCAGGGACACAGGGAATGGGTATTTTGGTCAGTTCATCACAGGTTTTTCTGTTGCTACTCAGGGAGAGGAGTCTTTGCCCTGATCCAGCTGGGGGTCCCTTCCACAGGAGATGGCTCTCCATGAACTTCTCCAATGTGAGTCCATCCCACAGGCAACAGTTCCCCACAAGTTGCTGCCTGGAGCTTGGCTGCTGGCTGGGGTTAAACATGTTTGGTCAACAGTTCCATCTTTATTTCATCTCATATTCCAGTCAGGTCACTTAACTTATAGTTCAGGTTCTAGGAATCCACAGAGGCATATTTGGGAGCAGGAGTGAGCGTGTGTCGGGAGGGGGCTTCGGTGGTCACAGATGCCATTAGTCCCATAACTTGGGGTGCTACCAGTGATAGAGTACAAGCAGCTGCTGTTCCACCCAGTCTGCCACACAGGGAACCCCTGTCTGGAACCAGTGCCACCCTGCTGCTCCATTCTGCAAAATTCTTCTGTGGTTTTAACAGTGCACGAGACAGGCAACTGTGATTTTTAAGTCCTTACAGTTATTAAATTTAAAATTACTAGAAAAAATTGCAATTATGGCAAAACAAGTCATGAAATAGTAAATAATACAGTCAATTAAATAGTAGTCTCCTGTTAGGAATGAATGAGACAGATGTCCTGAGGACCAAGGGGTCTTATCACCATACACAGGGAAGCCTATCAAGATTTTATGGGCAAACTTAATTCTATCGTTTCTTATTTTAGAGTGTTTTAATGTATTTTTTACTTCTCAATTTTCCTTCTGATGATAGGAAGTTTGCTACTTACAAGCAATTTAATGGACTATCTGAAAGAAATGGAATAGCAGGGAATATTTGCCAGCCTAATCTCACATCAATTTAGCATGATCAGGATATGTTCCTTGTTCAGTGGTGCAGTTCTGACTGTCTGCATCATCCTTTGAGATTTAGGTCACTTAAATCTGACATTTGATCTAATCATCCTTTAGGAATATAGGTCAGCTGCAGCACTGATGTGGTTTTATAAAGGAAAAATATATCTCTCTAGTTTTGGATATAATCCACTTCAATGAATTTACCTTTCTTTTTTTTTTTTAAGTATATGAAAATAGATTTTACTTTTCTTACACAGAAAATCAAAACCCTTCTAAACATTTTAGCTGGGTAGCCTACTTCCACTAACTGGTGTTCTGCACCCGGGAGGTTTGCTGGTTGCTCACAATTATCAAGTGTTGCCCATTGTTGTGTTTTCTCAGTCCCATTTTTCCAAATGCCTTCTAGGAGCTTGCAAGCTTTTAGAGCAACCTGGCACTTTCTTTGGTGTGAAAAGCTCCTACACACTACAGTATGATTGCTGAAGGCAGGTAAGGTGTTGCCTACTCCAGAAATTTATCCTGATTTGAAGTTGGCGCAGTAAGTAAATTAATCCACTCCCTCATCTCAATTCCTCTTCCCCTATTATATGCATATTATATATGCATATAATAACATGTGAGATACATGCCCATATTCTATCCACTAAAGCATTATACTTACAATAGAAAGATTGAAGCAGTAAATCTCAGGTAGAGAGGGGAGAGTCATAACTTACCTGAGAAGAACTGATTTGTGTACTAGCATCTCAACAGAAGTGGCTGCAAAGTGTGTGCCATCTGATGAAAACTTCAAAAATCTCCTTTCTCTTTGCTCCTCGTCCCCTTTGTCTGAGTGGGAAACAAAGTGTAATAATTTTTTTGAGGAAAATTTTTTCACTTTTAAACAAGCTAGAGATCTTCACTCCTCTGGGTCACAAAAAGTCCTCTTTTCCAGAACATAATACTTTCCAAAGATCTTGCACAGATTGCAGAAGTCACTACAATGGCATTCTGCCAAACAATTATACAAAAAATTTAAATATGTCATTGCAAAACTTTAAAGAAAAAAGTACAAAAGATGATCAAGAGTGAGTTAAAGAAGTGTTATATGAAGAGAAACATGTTGGTGTTTATCCTAAAGAATTCTGTTACATTACATATATTTTTTGCATGTAAACAAACAGAAGGTAGTATAATAAATCCTAAAAGAAATGTTGCTATATTAGAGCCAATGAAAGACAAATATAGAGAAAAATGGTATCTATCTGTTTTTGTTTCAGAAAAAATGAGGTGCAAAGAGCTGTAAATCTGTGTTAGTCACATGACTAGATGCTTGAAAAAAGCTTCACAGAAATTGGTGGCATTCCATCTTCATGTATCACCTTGGATGACTGGGTTTGAGCAATGAATATACACACTCAAAAGTAAAGTTCTAATAGTCTTAAGATACTTTTAGTAAAACTGACATATCTAACTTCATTTGTTTCTCTTTAAGTTGTCTCAAAGCCAGTTTGTACATCGAGGGGAAAAGCTGAGTATGATCCCGTGATATTGCTCACATTCAGAGACAACTGGAAGCTGGAAATTGAACACAGCTGAATGGACACTATGCAAGGCTGCTACGAAAATGCTGCTTTCACAGAATTGGTTCTTAAGGACCAGCAACGGCTGGGAACTGCTGTTCTGTACATTTCATTTGATCTAAACCCAAGCTATTAAAGAGAACTTAAAGTCTGGCCAGTGAGAAATCTTGGATGCTTTTGGAAATGTTGCTCTGCATTCCTGAATATAGGAAGTGTGATTAATACTTTAGTTAGAATTGCAAAACACGTTTTTCAGTTTGAATCTATTAAAGAGTAATTTTTTATTATACAGAGAAAATAACCTCAATCTCCTATTTTTGGTGCATTGTGGAAACAGAAGGGCTGAGCTGAGTTTATTTTTATCACTATTTTGCACTTGCAGGTGAAATTTGACAGAATGTCATAACTTGCTTTCAATTTGATTTCTAGCAATTGCCAATCTATACCTTCTCTTGAATTAACAGCCTGGAGACATGAAAATTTCATATTCTGACTCAGTTGCACTCAGATTTCATATTATTTTTTCTCCCATTCCTTGAAAACTTTACTGTTATGAATGGAAAACTGTATTTTTTATTCATTTTATAAAAGTGAAATTCTAGATACCTGCTATGAGATCATCTTTCCTGACACAAATCAGAGTCCCCAATGCTATAATCACTGATGACATTCCTTACATTATACACAAGTTTATATTCAGTCTATGAGGTAAGCTAATTAAATAAGAGAGACCTATACAGATTTTCCTGTGTTTCTTTTCAATTCAGTGCTCCCAGCTCTAGCTGGTGGATTTTCTGCAGTGTGGGAGCAATGCAGTTGCTCAGCACATACTTTAGTGTCATATGTCCTGGATACACTGGTTGGGAGACATGAGGAGAGCAGATAGAATAAAGAGTCCAAGTTAAATTACATCAGTGGGGTGGATGCAAGTAAATAATGATTGTGTTAAGCAAAGGTATTTATTTTTCTAGTATTTCCATGGTTATTAGCAAAACTCGTGCTGGTTTAAGACTGGGAGCCAGCTGAGCCTACAGTTAAGAATAATTGTTGTTGCTGTTCTGTGCAATGCTTTACGAGTTCTTGCTGGGTTTATAATTAATTCAAAGTGCACTGGGACTATTACATGGCTATGCATGTTACTTGATCCTTCTCCACATCTATGGAATTTCTTGGATTAGGATTCTGGGATCTGGATTGTCTAAGAAATTTGGTAAAAGAAAAGTAAAAAGGCGTCTGATTAGAATGGGGTTAGACTTCTCCTTTATTGTTTTCCTTTGCTCTGCTGGAGTAAATTCAGTAGTGTTGTGGGGAAAGTACAGGGACATAGCACATTCTTGTCTAGAAAAGGAAAGTGATCTTAGTTATGATCACTGGTCTCTTTTGACTCCACTTTCCTGTGCCATGATCCTGGTTTATGGCTTATTCTATGTCTAAAAATTATTGAATTAAAATACCAGTGCTATTAAGTTTGAGGACAGAATCTCAATATTGATGACAGTAGGATCTTGTTTTCCACTCTATCTGACATTGACAGTGATGACAACGTGAGGTTGTTGCAAAACTTAGCACAGAATTCCATGGTATTCAGATACTTGAATTTCAGGCACAGGATTAACATGGATTTTTGTCACTTGAATACTGATGAAAGTTGGGAGAAACATCTGAACTAAAATCCTCAGACCTGTAAGAAGTCTTGGGTACGGGACAGCTAAGAAGTCTGCGGACCAACTGGAGTATGGGCAGAATCAACTGAAGAAAGAAATAAATCTGGTTTAATACTGGATTTGGTGTTTGTTTTCACAAGCCTTCAATTCACTGATGTCCCTTTTGATAGATGGCTTCAAATGTGTATCTTCTGAGGCATTGTTAATGTTGGCCTTAGAGGAGCACCTGGGAAGAAGGTGAATGGATAAGGATAATCCATTTGATGAATTCGATCATTGCAGGCTCTTTCTCTGAGTGGCAGCATCTTGACCATGAGTAACATCTTAGAGCTTAGACATTTAAAACCTGAATGTCTAAGTATTAGATCACTGTATCAGCTCCTTCTGATGAAAATCAAAATAAAGAAAAGAGTGCCATTTCAACTCCTAAAGCAGACTGGATGACTTTGAATACATATCAGCCTAAGTGTAGTAGTTAAATTGTCATGAATCTAGTTATCACTTTCATTTAATATATAAAAATTTATCTGCCTCAAAAAGAAATTAGCATGGAAATTCATTAAGAATTCTATTTTGTCTTCACAAGTGAAAAAGATTTGAATTTCCTCTACTTATAGACTTTGTACAGGTTTAAAATATAGGATTATACTTTGAAGGATTGTTCTTTTTTGAAGGATAATTGTGAGGTGTCAGGCAACTGTTCTAACTGGGCAGATATAAAAAAAATTTCCATACCATTTCTAAGTTCAGCAGAAATGAGATGAGAAATCTGAGAATGCATGAGAAATCTGAGATAGGACAGGTTTTACGATTAAAGGTACACTTACATTTTATGAAAGAATTCTGGTGATCTTGAAAGAACAAGATGTCCTTCTCTAGCACCCCAGTAATCCCCATAGGTTCATGTTTATGAGGAATTTGCACTCTGGTGGGGATTTTCCCAGAGCTTATAGTCAAACAGGAAGGGCTAGGAATACTGGAGAGCTCACCTTACCTTTGCAGCTTGTGTTCTCTAGTGTATCATTGAAATTATTGCCTTTCTCCAGGACAAAGGAAAAATATTTCTGTTCTACAACAGAGTATAAGAGGAAGCTTCTGGGCTCTGGTATCCACTTGATAAAATACCAACATGAAGAACAGAAGGACTCATAACAGTTATCAATGAACCTCAAATGTTTTGGAGGTTATGTAACAAAAAAACCCTGGATTTTAGTGTGATCATTAAAAAAAATGTTTAATTAAAATAAATATTTGTTTAATAATAATAATAGTAATGAAAGTTTTTACTTTTTTGTGTTATCTTACTTCCTGTTGGGTGTATACTGGCCATGAAAAAGCTTCTATTTATAATGGTAGGGAGGTTCTGGATCTGTCTCTGAGCACAGCATTGGAGCAAAGAGACAAATTGCTTTGCAGATGGTGCTATATATGAGTGATAGGTGCCTGTGTTAACAGGGAACTGGACTCTGTGATGCAAAATTTTCAACCAGAGGACCATATTTATCATCCACGAAGGCTGTAAAAGAGGGAATACTGTTTCTACAAACTTCTTACACCACAAAATAAAATGCCACCATTCAGATCTTTGAAATTCCCCATGTAGACATTCTCTAGATGTACAAATCTGCTGGGTATAGCATAGCAGAAAATCTAACTCTCTAGTCCTAATTGCTGATGTAATCCTATTGACAGCAGCATCCTGCTGCCTTTGCCAGGTGTCCTCTGTAAGGTGAATTGCCCTGCTTACTGTCTTGGTTAAGTCTCTATAACCCAGGAGCCCTTGCTTCTTCAGCCACAGACAGTGATAAAGTTTGCTCTTTAGTAGGTATAATTCAATTCTGGTGTAAAAAAGAGGCTATAAAAGCGATTGAATTGAAGCTGTTACTTGTATACAGAAGTTGTGGTTTGGATGTGATCTCATATCTAAGACCTTGTCACAGGTATCTCACCAGGAGGGCTCTTTGTTTCTGACAGATTTTAAATTAGACTGCTTTTTGCCAAGCTAATTTGCCTGGCTTCTAATATTTTTCTTAGAGTAAGGGCAGTTCTTGCAGAGTGTATCATTTATATAAATCTTGTTTTAATGTCTAAAGCTTGTAATGACACATGGAATATCAAAAAAGGCAGATCTTTCCTTCAAGTCAATATGTTTCCATCATTCAGTCTTTGGTTTTGAAAAGACCTCTTATCACAGAATTTGAAAAGCACTGTATGAAACCAGACTAATGTTCCAACATGTTTTGTGTGTTGTGCTAGTTCATGCTGAAAGTCAATTGTAAATGGTGCTTTTGAGATATTTATTTGCGGAACTCTATTTGTTGAACATAAAAGAAGGAAAAAAATAACCTCACAACAGTGCCTTCATTGTTATTTCTTTCCTTCTGTTGGAAACCAATAAGTGAACAGGAATTCTTTGAGACCATAAACATGTCCAAACATAGAAATCTGTTGAATCAAGGTAATTGCACAAGCCTCACATTATATTTCTTATTTTGGCTGGTGACAACTGAAATTTAATGGGAGGATCTCATATAAAGCAATGGTGTATATTATTCAGTAAAAGCAGACAATCTATCCCAAATGCCCTTTGATGGGTGTTTGAATTCTCCTTGTGCTACTCCGATTTTCAAGGAAATTTGTCTATGCACAAGGTTAGAGATAGCCAAAGAGGGATCTTTAGTACTCAGGGTATTTTTGTTTCATTTTTATTGTGCTTTTGAAGGAAATTACATATGCTTCAAAACTAACTTTTAAATTCTGTCCTGGAGATATCAAAATGGACTTCCCATTGGATATAGGATCTGAATGTAGAGATTCTAGCAAAGTCATTAAATTTCAAAGCTAATGCTGCCTCTCTACTTGATGTGAGTCTCTTATACAGATATTTTTTGTCATCAAGACTCATTGCATTTTACAAGCAAGGTATTATAAAGCTAAAAAAACCAAAAAGTAAGTGTGTGTGTGTGTGTGTTTAAAATTGTCACCTCCACAGTTCTTCACCAGGTTAGTAATAGTGCAATGGAACACTGGCCCTGGTTTATGTGAGTGTAACTCACATAGTCTCAGCTCTAGTGAAAATTTCTAAGATTTTCTGAGAATGCCATGGCTGGATAATATTTCATAATATACAGTGCAATCAAGCATATATTATTTCTATTTTCCATTCACTATGTCTTCTAGATAACTTAAATTTTGTACATGTTTAGATTCTTTTCCCCACATTATCACTCTATACTCTGACTTAAAAATCACAGTAACATAAAAGCAATGGAGAGTAGTTTCATTTTCAGTTTGGGGACACTGAGGCAAGGTCAGGCCAAGCCTATAAAAATAATAGAATCTAATATATAGTTATTTAGGGTGGTGGTGAGTACGTGAGATAAAATTTTATATAGAAGAAAAATATTCATTCCAAATTCCACCAGCTAAACAAAGCAGTAAAATATTCACGATGAATAATTTATATGTTGAAATAACTCAAATTTTAAAATGTGAAATAAAACTTTGTGCCCCAAGGTTTTGTCACTGTGCTTAAACTACAGGATTACCATATGAATAAAAGCATGATATTCATTAAAGAACTTTTTCATGAAGAAATGTTTTTCCAATGTATCTTTCATCTACATGACAACATTTGACTGTTCATTCTATTACAAAGTTGTAAGAGAGAAATGTAGTGCAGATTTTTTTCCCATGTTTTTAAATAGCTTCTCTATTTAGGCTAAACTATTAGGCTTTAAATGAAGCACATACAGAAATTTTTTGAACGAGACTTTATCCATTAATACTTTTTCTGATGGAAAAATGTCTGTGCATCATTTTTATAATGTTGGAAAATCTTCTAAGGGAGCATAAAACATTTAAAGTCTTTTTACATTAAACACCTTATTTTGCTCTTAAAATGATGCTTAGACAGCTTCAGTCCTCCATTGAAAACTATTCCTGTATGTCATACCCTACATCTATCTTAGAAGAATAAATTCAGTAAAAGGATCCTTAATTATAAATTAATATTTCTTTCTAGGTCAAACATGTCTATAAAAATTCACTATTTACTGCCATTCTGCTTTCTATAATTTGTAAATGCCCTCTTGATCTCTACTACCATGCATAGCAGAGTGGCAATCAATTTTAAAAGATAAATTCCATTTTTGTATAAAAATATGTTTGTCAGGTTTTTTACCTTCTCAAGATCAAATGTTTTTAATTTTTTTCACTGGATCAGAGTATCATTATAAGAAAGGAACTTTTTCAAATTTGATCCACTTATTCTACTAAAAACTCGGAACTTGAAATGCTAAGAAATTCCCCTTTCTAAAAAAAATTATGAGCCAAATTGCAATGTATTTAAGCAGTAATCATTTTGTGTCCATAGACAAAGTGAAGGTTGATATGGATTAAATGTCAGAGAATCCTAGAATAACTGGAGTTGGCAGGGACCTACAGGGATCATCAAAGTCCATCTCCAGGCCCTGCACAGGACCATGCCCCAGAATCTCACCCTGTGCCTGAGACTATTGTCCAAACACTTCTTCAACTCTGTCAGGCTTGGTGCTGCGACCACTTCCCTGAGGAGCCTGTTCTACTGACCAGCAACCCTCAGGAGGAACCTTTTCCTAATTTCTAGCCTAAAACTCCTGACACATCTTTGTTCCAGTTATATTTGCTTACTTTTAATGAAGAATATTCAGTGCTTATAGATAGGAGAGTTGATAAGTAATTGGTCTGTTTCCTCATAACTACATAGGAGTTTGACAGTTTTGTATGATCAGGATGTTCAAAACGTACATGATCATGTTTTGCAGTGAAATTCTCTGTTAATTCCTGCAGGTAATCTAAAAGACCTACATTAAAAAAAAAAATCTATGTTTCATAATACTTTTTTGTCTTATAAAGAGAAAAGGTAATACTTTAAAGTATCTGATTGAAATACACAGATTACAAGACATTATGTGATAAGTTTATATTTTTCAGTTAAAGAGCAAAAAGCAAGTACAGACTGGAGTCTAAGATAGATTTTTGGAGCCACAGAGTCTAGCAGACTCACACTAGATGTATGTAAATCTCAAATTTCTCTTCTAGGTTAGTCGCCCATCTTCAGCAAGGAGGTATAAAACAGCTTCTGTCCCAATATTGCCTCTAAGATCCTGTTTTTGTATCATGAAAGACACAGGTGAGAAGTAGCTTTAAACCATAAGGCACTAAGCAAGGGCACCAATGAGAAGCCACGATTTAAAAGCTGACCCTGGGGATCATTGCATGTAGGTGTCATGTCTAGAAGGGGGTTGTTGGGTGAGAAACTTCCACTTACAGACCTGATGAACCTCATGTTTTCTATCACACCCAGATCAGAATGTAGAACTTAAGTTGTGTAACAGAGTTCTACCTCTTCTAGACAACTACCAGTCTCTGTTGAATTTGAAATTGTGTCACTAGGCTGGGGGGAAAAGAATCATACAACCATAGAACTGTTTGGGTTAGAAGGGACCTTGAAGATCATCTCGTTCCAACCGCCGGTCAAGGGCAGTGACACCTTCTACTAGACCAGCTTGTTCAAATCACTCATCCAGCCTGGCTTTGAACACTTCCACAGACAGGGCATCCACAGCTGCTCTGGGCAACTTCTTCCAGTGCCTCACCACTTACAGTAAAGAATTGCTTCTTGATGTCTAATCTAAACCTAGTGTTTCTCAGCTTAAAACTGCTTCCCTTTTTCTGTCACTGCATGCTTTTGTACGAAGAGTCTTGCCCCATCTTTGTTGTAGCTTTCCTTCAGGTACTGGAAGGCTGCAATTAGGTTACCCTGAAGCCTTGTCCAGGCTCAACAATCTCAGCCTTTCCTCATAGGAGAGGTGCTCCATCATTCTGTCCAGCTTGGTGGCCCTCCTATGGACTTGTTCCAGCAAGTCCATATCCTTTCTGTGCTGGGACCCCAGAGCTGATGCAGCACTGCAGGTGGGGTCTCACCAGAGCAGAGCAGAGGGGCAGCATCCCCTCCCCAGCCCTGCTGCCCACACTGCTCTGGATGCAGCCCCAGATACAATTGGCTGTGAGTCCACGTGTGTGGGTCATGTCCAACCTCTCATCCACCCCAGGTCATTCTCAACCAGGCTGCTCTGTTAATCCCCAGCTTGTGTTGATAGTTGGGGTTGCCTTGACCAAAATGCAGTACCTTGCACTTGGTCTTGTTAAAGTCAGGAGATTCCCAATAGACCACTTCATGAACTTGCCCAGGTCCTTCTGGATGGCATCTCATCCTTCAGATGTCTCAATTGCATCACTCATCTTGGTGTCATCAGCAAATTTGATGGGGGTGCAATTGAGGATATTAAATGGCACTGGTCCCAATATGGACACCTGAGGGGCACCACAGATATCCATGGAACTTTGAGCTGTTGACACCACTCTCTGCATGCTACTATCCAACCATTTCTTTATCTACCTAACACAGTCCACTCATAAAATCCATCTGTCTCCAATTTACAAAGAAGGATGTTGTAGTGACCTTACAGAAGTCTAGATAAATGACATCTGTAACTCTTCCCTTGTCCACTGATGTAGTCACTCTATTATAGAAGGACTCTTAGTGAATGATAAAGAAATATAGTCATATCTTAGGTGGGTTTTTTTAGTATTTTTTAATTTTGTTGTGATTTTGCTTCTGATGAATTTTCTTTTTATCTGTCACTGACATACCATTTATTGGACTCATGAAATGCATGTTCTTTAAACCATGTCCTGGTTTCTCTATCTCTTAAAGTTAGTTCTCTGGGGTGGACAGCTGTTCAGCTTGTTTCTGCTTATAATGAGAATGTCATCTCTCTTTTCTATTATCCAAGGGATACTTTTCCACAGTTTTTCTCCCTCTAAAAATTTCCAGTTGCTGACAGTATTCCATATGTCACTCTAGTGCTAATGCATACCCTTGTGAGATTTGATTCCAATATGATCTAAACCCGAGAGAACTTTAATTTTTTTTTATAGATTTTGCTTTGATAAAATATAAAAGGCAGCTTATATTTTGAGAACACATACCACCCTGAGAAGTGAGGAATTTGTTGCTGTTATTTCCCTTGATTTATCAGTTGGTAGTCTAGATCATATTGGGAAATTCTGAAAATACATTAAAAGACATGCACAAAAGTTGCAGAGAAAATGCATTCATTAAAGTATTAAGTTATTTTATCAAACTAGTGTTACTGACTTGATTGCAAAAGTCAAATATAAGGTGAAGGTGTGTTTTCTAATAAAATATCCTTGCTATGTTTCACATATTACAGTCTAAATTTTCTGTAATCTATAGTGGCTTAATTGATTTTTTTTTTTCAAGTGATAAAACTTATAATTAATCAGTGGAACAAATTTTACACCAGGAGAGGATTTGGATTTGCAGCAGATTTTTTTGCTTTGTACTTTTTTTGTTTTTTCTTTTTTCAAACATTTACATTTGCTTGATTAATCCAAAGGTAAAAAGGTAGTCCCTGAGACAGAGCAGATGAAAAACTGAAAGACAAAGGAAAGGATCCCTTGTCTTGTAGAATGAAACTCAACATTTAGCTGGATTATCTGCTAAATTTATTTATAGACCTATGAAAATAATCTTCCTTGTGACCTTACCTTGAAACTATAGGCTATCTTTAACTGAGGTAGTTACTTTACTAAGATAATTAGCATAGTAACATGCTTACTTAAGTGCACTTGCTTCCAAAATTTTAATAACTATTATTAAAAGTGTCTATAGAATACTTAATCTGTCAAAATGCAACACAAGTCACAGAGCTATTGGTAAATTTTTGAGATATATTTGTATATTTTAGAAGGTGTTTTTAGATTATAACAAAGTGTTTTGGTATTCAATGATAAGGTATCTGTCATCATTCTTCAGTTTAATCTTCCTAAATGTTAGTAAACGTCCAGGATAATACTTTTTTATAGCTGACACAGTGAAAAAGACTGGAAGCCTGAAGCTGCATGAGCTGAAAAGACAGTAACTAATTCTATTTTCTCTAGATTTCTTCTCTATTCCTCTTGCATTAATTTATGAGATTTATAGCTTCTTTTTAGGCAGTGTATATCTCCTATGTATTTCTGCTTCACAGGATAATACCTCCAGAATTATCATCTTTACCCATGCAGGAGCTCTGCCTTCCTGATCATGAGATACTACAGAAAATGAAAAAGTGAATATTTCTGACTTGAAGGTATTCTGATGACTGTGAATGTCAGACTTACAAACACAGAATGAAAACATTCCTAATGAATCACAATCAGTCCAAAAAACTTCACCTTTTATTGGATCAATTTAATTATCCTGATTTTCCTGCAACTCTCCTCTCCAAAGCCCCAAAAGAGACAAAAGGACCATAACTCCCTCCCCCACAAAGCAAGCCTAACATTTTTTTTCCACTCTTCTACTAATTTCACTTATAATAGGCTGCTTTGGAAAGACTAAGTTGCCCTCTGATAGCAATAGCTTTGGGCTTCTATTAAACATAACTGGTACAATTTTATAGTGCATGCCTTCAAAAGCAATAGATAAAGAAAATTTTGACTTCTGCAGCTCCATAATTGCAGTGTTACTCACCCTCTGCTGAAACTGTTTTCTACAAGTTAGTGTTTATCTTTCATAAGTATAATATGTCTTAATAAGTCTTATAATTCAAAGTACCTAAATAAAATACCTAAACTTTCCAAACTAATCTATATTTTATTGTTCCTGACATCAAGGAATCTCTTCTGTTCAGCCATAGCAGCCTCCTTTGTGGAGCTAATTAGATTTTAATTATACCGTTCCTCAACCAACATCTCATCCTTCCCATAAACTGAGATTCCTATAGCTGTAATCTGAATTCAAAATATTAAGACAGAAAAATTCTTGTTGATTTTTTTTTACTAAGATTCTGATACTTACATTTCCAACATGCACTGAAATTTAATAAAGACTGAAAATGCACACAAATACTTTATTTTTCAATAAACCTCAGTTTCATTTAATCTCTGGTTAAGGCCCAGAGCTTACATACCTAGGGCTTAGATGTGTGTCTTTCATGATCAAGGTGTATTATGTGTTTTCAGGGTGTGCCAAATGCATCAATTGGACAAGATTTTGAGGTATGTCACTAAGGAGGCCAACCCCCATATATAGGAGATTAGACAATAAGCATGCAGTCAGGGCAAAGAAGATTGAAATTCAGCTCTTCCTGGTCAGGATTTTAAAACTCAAATCTTTAGGTTATGGGATGAGAAATATGTGTTTCCTATTCCACAATAAAATGAAGAAAATAAAGGTTTGCTAAGATAAAAAGACTAAATGAAAGTGCCATATTCCTGCTGAAAGAAAAAGATTTTTTAGTTGTGTAAGTAAAAATTCAAGTTCATTCTTCAATGTTTGTTTAATCATTTACATACTTTACTTGGAAAATACTATGAAAAAAGGTACAACTTTTAAGTCTATGTATAAAAATACCTTTATTAAGCCTGTGCCCAAAAAGGGGAACTATTTTCTTTAGGCTTTAAAAGCAAAACCTTTTCTGCTCCTGATATCCCAGGAGATGTCCAGTGTAGGATTCTGGGCTGTGGACTGGGAGAAGGTACTCCACGGTAACAATGAGACTTCAGAAACGCTTTCAAGTGAAATGTTCAGACCCTGAATCCATCCTGCAACAATATGAGTAAAGCATTTGGCTTCATCACAAACATTTTAGCACTGTATTCCTAGATATCACAAAAGAATATAATTTTTTAGGATGAAGTCCAATTAAGAAATGCATCATGGTTAAGAAATTTGGGAGAAGTTTTATGGATTGCATATAATAATGACTAAGGTGGAAGAAAGGGAAGAAAAACATACAAATAAGAAGAATGATACTCCAGTCATTAGCAGCACATGATTGACACTTTGATGGAAATCATGAAAACTTCACATTAATTGGCCCAACTATGATCTCAGCTTCTCTGCTCTAGTTGTTTACTTTCCAGAACTACTCTTTGTTCAGAAACAAGAGAGATCAGAGCTAAGACTCTTGTGTGAGTAGGGATTAATGATGTGTAAAGATTAGAAGGCCAGACAAGCATTTTATTAGCTGAGTTACACCTATAAATTTAGGAAGCTGAGGAAGTTTTGCTGGTAAAAACTGGAAATCTTGGTACTGCTCAGTGTCAGTTGTAATGTGGTTCCTGTCCCACTTCCCACAGCTGTCTGTAGCAAAGGACAGCATATCTGCAGCATTTTATTTATTAAACTCTTATTCTTTGAGCATTTCTATATTAGGTGCTTTAATGGGGTAGTGAAGAGGCACTTCCCTCAGTTTTTCCCAGAGGTACCACTTTCTACATTGACCTTCTGGCAAAATGAAATCTAACAAATCTCCATCTTCCCTGTAATGCTTTGTTACAAGCAATAGCAATTTCCTTTCTGATCCTTCACCCCTTGAAGTGGTTGGACCTGTAACAGAGCCTGTCTGTGCAGCTGGGAGACAGGAAATCTTATTACAGCTTGGTACCTGGGGGAAGCAGAAGAAGGTGATGCAGCAGAAGAAGGTGATGCAGTTTTCCAAAACTATCTACTCAATAAGAAGGAATGCCTTGTTTATTAAGTCATGTTGCATGTAACAGGATTTAAAATGAAACAGATACAGATGCAGAAAAATTAATCAAATTCATTAAAAAGTTTATAAATAAATTCTTTAAATATATTTAACAATAACATTCTCCATAGAAGTTTCTGTATCTATGCCAGCCTTCAAACCTGACTAACAGGCCAAAAAATAATTTAGAGATTGCTATATCTTTGGGAGCTTTTGAAACTGCAGTTGCCTGACTTCTGTTTTGGAAGGCATTAATTGAAGTAATTTGTGTTAAGATTTGGGGCAAGTCTTTTCTTCTTCAGTCCCAAATGATATTATCTGAATTTCTCTTTCTTGTTTATCTCCTGTAATTTCCTGTGAATTAGCACCAGGATATCATCTTCCAGTGCAGGAAACCAAATCTTTTCCTTTCTCTCTTTGTCTTAAGTCTCTTGAATAATATCTTTATGCCTCAATTTGCATATTCCTGGCTTCAGGCTTCTTTCTTCTGTTACTGACTTCTGAGAAGAAACTGGTAAAATAATGTTATGAGAAATGTTTATGCATGGTTTTCTTACTGGATGCATAATTACTTTTTTTTCTCTAAGCTTTATGTAAATATTAAACATGAGATAGCAGATGGCAAAACTGGGAATAGGTTGCTCTGAATAACAATCTCTCCCCTCCACTTCTGTAGTCTTAGGGGGAACCTCAGGGGGCCCTGCTTATTGCAGTTCCAAAGCAGAAACTGCATGTCAAGACACTGATTCCCATTAGCTACCAGTTTGTAACTATGATATGTTCAATCTGTCAAAAAGAAAATGTTTTAGAATAACACCAGTTAATAAAACTTCTAGGATTTCATTTACTTGTTTCTGCATTTGTAATTGGAAGCATGTGCTCTCATTCATCTCCATTCTCAGAATACTCTGCTGAGATCTTGGCCTTCTCTTTGATTGTCTTCCTCTGCTATAACATGTAAGAGGTTTAATCTTGTTTCTTGAGAAATCTTTGTCAAGAATGTTTTGATCACTAGGATGGATTGGAAACAATAAATTCATCATCTTCAGTTGTGTTGACAGTGTCTGAAACCAATTCCAGGAGCATGAAGTGAAGTACAAAGAGGTCTTTGATCATTTTGAACATCTAAATAGGCAACGGCTGTCACAACCTTTTTTTTTTTTTTTACTGATGAACTGTTCATCACGTGAAGATTTTAAATCTTATGTGGTGGCAAAATGCCTGTTAGGATTTTTTTTAAACAGCTTAATAATGGATCCTTTTAAAATATTATTTTGTCCCAATACCACTGTTAGTCTCTACTCTCTAAATCTTTTTTTTTTTGAGGCTTTTGACTACTTTGGAAGCAGTGTTCTACCCTACCTCACAACCTTCTGATGGCTAGGGTTCAGTTCTGGTGATTTAGCAGTGTCATCATGAATCACCAGGATGTTAAAATCTGATTTATATGTGACAGATACAGTTTGAAGCTTGCTTCTGCTTTTGATATTCCCACCCATATTTGGCCTTTAAAATCACATTCCTTCTTATGTTGGTCCTTGTTTTTTTAAAAAGTAACAGCATGGATTTTTTTATAATAATAAAGAGAGCAATAAAATGATTATCTTTTACCTATTCCAAATTCATTATATAATTGTGGCACATTGACTGGTTCTCCATAGCTAGTTTTTCTCAATATTTGTTCAAATCATTGAAAAAGAAGTGGGAAAGAGAGAGGAACATTTACATTAGGATGAAAATGAAACCAAGCCAAACCAAACCACAAAAACCCCACCCTAAAGATGTTTTGGCTTGAGACTCAAACAATATACAGTACCTAAAATGATGCTTGACTCTAATTTAATTAGTTTCCTTTAACATGAAAGAATTCAAGGTCTGATTTCCCTGATGACCATTCCTTCAAATAGCCTGAAATATTTTTATGGCTACTGAAGAAATAGTAGCAATTCAGGTATAGGTATTCATTGTGCAAGGTATAGGTATGTTTTACTCTGTGTGCTGTGTGTTTATTTTCATAAAGTCTAAAAATTTATATAAAATCTTTTTAAAATCCATGTATGCTAGAATATCAGCTTTTATCAGAATGTTTAGCAAAAAGGGATGTGGTCACTGGCTTCAGATGGAGAAGCAGTAGCTGTTGCTGTATCCATTCATTCAAATGCACGAAGCAAGCCGTAGGAATAACCACATTCTTATTTCTCTGGTATATGCAGAACTCTGAGAAGGGTAGGCTCAGAGCGATTCCAGGGCCTTGGGCATTCAGGCTCAGAGACAGAGATGGATGCAATGTTTGACCTAAGGCCTTGGAGAAGGCTCAGGGGTTTAGAACAAAGTAAGTAAAACTGGAATTTGTAGTTTAAATAGAAATATATTTTAAGCAAGTAGAAATACACCTTATACAAGCAAATAAATATGTTAATTAAGATAGTAGAAAATATTAAATTTTGGTAATAGAACTTGTTATAGAGTTGTTAAAATGTACAGCAATAAATTTTCCTAGAATTATATTATTGGATAAAGAGACTACAGAATAAAGAGATTGCAGTAGAAATTTATTAAATGTAGCAATTAATGATTGGTTTATAAAGATGCTAAAGAACTTTGCAGAAGTAGTTGATTGAATAGGAAATTTATAGAAGACATTGTAACTAGAATTAAGATGGTCTTCTGGTGTCATAGCGCTAAATGTAACAACCTAAACGTCTCACCCTTCCATGAGACTGATTTTGCAATAAATCATCCTTTGATCACCACATCAGTTGACCTCGTCTCGTCTGTATCCCAAACACAAAACCACGGTTCAGGTTGGAAGGGACCTCAAGAATTCTCTAGTCTATCCAACCTCCTACTCCAAGTAGTGTCAGAGGAAAAAGATGCTGCTTATCTCCAGTCAGAACCGCCTTGTTTCAAGTTATGCTCTTGTCTCTCACACTCTGTCCATGCGCCTTGAAGTCAAATGCTTGCACAGGCATCTCTCTGGCTGCGAGGATCATATCTGAAAAGTTTGCACCTAGAATAATCAACAGCTAGTGCTTCTGCTAAGGTGTTGCACCTGCTTATTTCAAGGCTGTAGTAGGCTCCCTGCTGTCCTTAGATGGAGCAGCAGGCAGAGAAGAGTGCTGAGGAAGCAGAATTTTTATGAGCTGAAGTTCCATGGTTACTTTGAAATAATCAGATTATGACTTCTTTGTGTCTGTGACAAAGCTTGCATCATCAGCAACAGGAGAGATGAGATTTTACCCTCAACTCTTTATTTTTAATGCTGTCAAATGCCTTTCTGGGTCAAGCACCATCTTGTACAAGAAGGACAATTATTCTATCCATCTTTGTTTGGAAAACACATGAAAATCCCTGAACAGTGAAGAATATTTCTAATATGGATAGTTTTCCATCTGTTTAACTGACTTGCTAAGAAGGCTTAGAAAATGAAACTAATTAACCAGAATTAAAGTAAATTAAGTAATGAATGACAGTAAATTATGGATAAAAGCAGGGAGTACTGCAAATCTAAGATGAAAATAAACAGTTTTATTTTTAAATTCATTTATATTCAAAATGAGAAAACACTTTATTTTGCCAGCCTTTGTAAGACTTGGCATTTCTTCTCCTAGTTGAAATAATTATGACATTTATATGTTGAATGACATATATCTCTGGCACTCATCTGATATCCTTTAACGTGGTCCAATTATTTTCAGTGATGTGTCAAGGGTGACTGAATATGTTGCTTACATCCAAAGCAACATTAGCTAAGCTAATGCTGCTTCATTAGGCACAAGCTGTATGCCCAGGGACGCTCAAAGCAGTTAAGCATCTGGGCCAATTTAGATTTTTATGTTTTCAGAACTTTTGCTTTAAATATTTTTGCATCTCTCCCCACCCTTCTCCCTGTCTCATCAGAATACTCCTCTGTCTCTCAGTCCCAGAACAGGTGTTAGCATATGCAGAATATAGTTCAGTGTGAATGGATTTTTAAAAAGTGACATGAACACTGGAGGATATGCAGAGTTGTTTTCAAAGGAGACACATATTCAGCTATGTGCAAAGCCTGTCTTGGTGAAGTGCATGTTTCATCAAGCAATAAAGATTTGTGAGCCAGATTCTGAAAGCTAGAGGCAACACCACTATAGTGCTATTTTTGTATAGGCTTGAATTACCATGTGCACATACCCTTGTATGTGAGGGTGTGTATATGCAGAGTGAGGGTGCAACTGCACTCAGAGGAGGGCTGCAGTAGAGGATTGATATTGCTACACATTATGTCCAAAAGCATGCAGGGAAAATGTTTTATTTTCATTTTCAAAAATGAGCTCTATGTGTGTGTGTGTGTGTGCATGTGTATGCTTGCATAGGTATTGGGTGCTTGCCCTTTGTGTATTAGTTCTGCTTATATTTAAATTTCATATTGTTAAAACTGATTTGGTATCTAATAAGGGACTCAGTGCCCTCTTGGGAGTCTATCCAGCCATTTTCTCTACGATTACCATAAAACTCTAACTCTTAAGACAGTATACTAAGACCCGAAAATGCACAAGAATTTTATATACCACTCTCTTCACCAGAAATTGGTTTGTTTGCTTGAGTGCCCTACTTTAAGGTGGTAATGGGAGTTCTGAATTCAAATTAGAACTTCAGTGCCCATGTGAGTATGGTTCTTCCAACTCTATCTTCTCAGGAGATAATATTCCTCTTTTGGAGGGAAATTATATTCTTTTGGAGGATTATTTTTTCTGTTTGGTACACATACTGCTCTTTTCAGAGCTCTTCCAGGGCATCTTTGCCCCACTTCCTTTATCTATCATCATTCTTAAGTGTTTTAACTGGCGATAGCATAGAAGATGCTTCTTACCACTTTTCATGAAGAATTCATGAGTTCTGCAATTCCCTGTATTTTTTCCCATATAGCCTGAAATCAGCCCTTCATGGGAGACATATATCAGGACTTCCCAGACATTCCTGGGCTTCTAAAAAGAGGGAAATTTTTGCAGGGTGTTTATCTTAGGTAGTTTATTGACTGTTTCTACATGTAAAGTAAGAAGATAGAATTATAGAATGTGGTTGGACAAGGCCTTTAAGATCATTAAGCTCGACTGTTAGCACTGCTGTGCTCATGACTGCACCATGCCCCCAAGTGCCACATCTTCACATTTTTTTAACATTTCTAGAAACCATGACCACTTTTCTGGACAGCCTATGTCAGTGCCTGACCTTCCTTTGGTGAAGAAATTTGTCCTACTACCTTATTTAAATCTGCAACTTGAAGCCATTCCTACATATTCAGTTAATGTTATATCAAAGATACATTTCTTCTTCTGTATTATTTGTGGCTTAAATACTAATTAAATATTGTAAGTTACTTCTTTTAACATCTTCCTACAGAAATGACATGCAAATTGAGTTTTCTGATTCAGAAAAAGACATTTGAAATAGGTAATAATGGAATAAGTAATCTAATGGAACAAAAATATATAGCATAGCAACTCCATTGCTGTAGGAATTTTATAATGAGAGAAATGGAGTAGGCAAATGTGACTTACTTACATAATTAGTAATTTAAAGTATTTATTATAATTAAAATTGTAGAAATTATGTGGATAGTAATCAGTTTTCATTACAGTTCTTTTCACATTTCAGTGCTATAATTAGACTGTGGCATCTGTCATTGCTGATTAATTTGTAGACAACTCTATCTTCCCATTAAGATTTAATGTGTACCAAGGCAAAATTATCATTATCTAAAAATACAAAATAAAAAGTGATGGCAGTTTGGGGATATTAGATTTTTCACTGTATCATTTTGAAATTTAGAACAACTCAGAGGGGGTCTGTACCATTCTCTGTGAGCAGCACTGGGTGGAAGGAGACAAAGCAGCTCTTTTTGGGCTTAGAAAATAACAGTCTTTTTTTTTTTTTTTTTTTTTTTTTTTTTTAAAGCCTTTCCCTATACTCTTACACATTTTGGGCTCAGCAGTCCATGAAAAGCTGTTCTAATGGTAGGAAGAGAAGAGCTTTATGCTATCAGGCTGTGAAAAGTAATAGCATCATCTAAATTGCAAAAAATCTAAATACCTCTGGTGCTCCTGCTGTGTTCTATAAAAACTTGAATTTGGCTTCCGTTGTACAAGGATTTACTTTTTTTTTACCTGTATTCGCTTGTTTGGCTGGGGTCTTGAAAAGCTTTCAGCCATAAGTAAATGAAAGCTATTATGTCCCTGTTCTGTTCACTCAGCTCCTAGGATGCCAGAATGTTGTGCTTCCTTTTTTTTTGCTGCCACATGCAATATACCTTAGCAGAACTATGAATACAGTTGATTGATGACCTGGATAGGTTTGCCTTAGCTGCTGTGTTGTTTCTCTTGTGTTCTCTACTGGGACTGTACTTCAGGATTTTCTGGATTTAACAGCAAAGGTAGTCTATGAAGTAGTTTATGAAACAGCTTCTTTTACTTCGTCTCACCCCTCTGTAAGATTTCACAATCTCCTTGGCTGTGCTGGCAGATTTTTTCTCTCTTCAGGAGAAACTGAATCACTAGTCTGATCTAAGCTAAGACAATCTTCTGAAAAAAAAGCATAGAAAGCAACATATGGGCAGAAACAGGGATGAGATCAAGAAAGATGGGCATTTTTGATCTGTTTCTTTGCCAAGAGTAGCATGTTGAAACTGTATGGTTCCAGTCTAGTCTGTTGTGAACTAAGTGACAGGGAAATCAGATATGCAAAGCCACCAAACCAGGACATACTTTGCAGGTGCCGTTTCAGGGCTGGACATCAACCCACACCTGAGCTTCCAGATTTGTTTGATTGTGGAGCACATATTTGGACTAATTCTGCTTTCAGTTTTTTAATCCACCTGTGCTACTGTGCAAAATTTTCAGTTTGAGACTGGGAGTATTTATACCGAGAAAAGAAAATTTTCTCAGTTATTTTACTGAGAAAATAAATTTCCTAAATAAATAGGATAGCTTTTCAAAACTGACATGTGTTCTAGTAGGCAAATATATTTCTTCACTTCTCTATTACGCATAAAAGACTTCAATGCTATTTAGGACAAGAAACCTCTTCCAATACACATTGCAAGTATGTTTAACACTGCTTAGAATGGCAACCATGATAAAAATAGAGTGTGCAAGTGTGTCACATCAAATATTTTTATAGATTAAAGTACTTGAAAATTTTTTATTGAAAAATAAACTATCATGATGATCAAATCTGTGCAACTAATGAATCTAGTGCTAACAAAAATAGAGCTGGCTGTATTAATAAAGTTAAGACATCATGTGTCTGAAGTCCTGCACACATATAGATATGTTTTGTATGTTGTAATGTGATATGGACTTGTAAAACAACATAAGTACTTAGAATTGTGTCCTTGAAAGAAAAACAGAAGTCTTAAATTGTCATGATTTGCAAACATGAAGAATCTCAGGCATAGCACTTCATTAATGCAGTGATTTTATTTATTATGCCAAAGCTCACTTGTTTGCATGTGCAATGAGCTGCTCTTCTGATTTTTGGATGAGATAAATATCATGCAAATCACTTTCTTTTTTTCTATAGATATGATAAAAAATTTCAAACTGCAGATTTTGATTTTCTGATTAAAAATAGGATTGAAGGCATATAAAACAGAGATTGCATGATGCAAAAAGAGTGAAATAAGTTGCACATTGCTGTGACTGACTAGCATGCTGCAGGTATCACAATCATATTGCTCCATGATAAGCAGATCATGATCAGCAGCAAGAAAAAAGATAGATGTAGTAGAAGAAAGGACATCTAAACATTTATACCTAAACCCAGCAAGGAGACTAGTGAGAAATCCAAGATATGAAGGTAGGCAGGTGAGTTGGGTGCAAAGTGGTAGCAACTGCTATTTGGCATATGTGCTGTCATTTTCCAGCAATTTCCCGTCATATTCAGAATTATTCTAAATCTGGTGTCAGGATACTTCTAAGATAATTCTAAAAGATGAGTCTGATATGCAGTAAAAATAAATGTGTTTTCCGGTCTTGTATGTTCATACTCTTGCAAATTTATTTTTCTTTTCAGAAGTACTTTCAACTGATTCTTGTTTTTTCCCTATCTTCAACGTTACTATGCTTTTAATAGAACTCCAATGGTACAAGAGTGGTAGGAACTGAAATATTATCCAAATTTTTATTTTATTGCTAGTAAAGTAGTATCTTCTATGGATTGACTGCATCAGTAAATAAAGTAAGAACTTCTGTATAATCTACCAAAACTTGTATAAAGTCTTTCATATTGTCCTACACAGCATTTTGGCTACTAAATTGGAGAGAGAGGGGTATGACAGATGGACTATTAGATGGATAAGGACTTGACTGTATTGTCACATCCAGGGAGGTATAGTCAGTGGCTTGAGGTCAAAGAGGAAGCCATTTTAAAATGGTGTCCCTCAGAGATCCATACTGGGACCAACACTACTAAATATCTTCCTCACAAATATGGATGATGGCATTGAGTTCCCCCTTAGCAAGTTTGCAGATGACTTCAGGCAAGTGATGCTGTTGATTCACTGGAGGGAAGGGATGCCATCCAGAGGAACCTTGACAAGAATAAGGTGTGTCATAGTCTCTTGAATTTCAACAAAACCAAATATAAGGTGCTGCTGCTGGGATGAGAAAATCCACAATATCAGTAAAGGTTGAGGAATTAAGGCATTGAGAGAAGCCCTGCAGAGAAGGACTTGGAGATACTGGTACACGATAAACTGGACCTGAACCATCAATATGTGCTTTTGATCCATTTGTATCTGGGGTCCCATCTAAAGCAACATGGCCAGCAGGTCAAGGGAGGTGATTCTGCCCCTCTCCTTTGCTGTGGTGACACCTCACCTGTGATGCTGCAGCCAGCTCAGGGTCCCCAGCATAACAAAGGCAAGGACCTGTTAAACATGTTGCATGAGAAGAACAGTTGAGAGAGTTGGAATCATTCAGCCTGAAGAAGGCAACACTAGAGAAGGAACATATTATTATGGCCTTCCAATATTTAAAGGAGATTTAAAAGAAAGATGGAGAAGGTTTTTTTGTTTGTTTTTTGGGATTTTTGTTTTGTTTGTTTGTTTGTTGTTTTTTTTTATATCCAGGGTCTGTAGACATCAGGAAGAAATTTTTTATAATGAAGGTAGTCAGACACTGGTACAGGTTGCCTAGAGAAGCTGTAGATGCCACATTTTGTGGAAGTCTTTAACATGAGGCTGGATGGGGCTTTGAGCAACCTAATTGCTTGGTGTTGTCCCTGCCTATGGCATGAGGATTGGAACTAGGTGATCTTTAAACATCCCTTCCTACCTGGACCTTTCTATGAATATCCTACATGAATATTCAGGGCAGCCTTTTCAATCTGAAAACCATTGGAAGAAGTATTTACTCAAAGAAAAGGTGCCTCATTTTTAACTTGTTGGGTTTGTTACAAATATTCAGCATAAATCCTTAGAGCAAGTAAGTAATATAACAGGAATGGATTTTTATTTTATATAGGATCAATTAAAATGGGCAGTACTCAACAGGACAGATGTAATTTTTTTTCCTTCAAGTATTAATGCTTCCTGGTTTGTGTTCTGTCAGTATTTCTTCCTTCAGGAAGCCAAATAAGGATTGTCAGTTTCTGAGTCTCAGGAATTAAATGCACTTCTTCCTGGACTCCCACAAATAGCGAAATGCAGATTAAAACAGCATCCACAAGGGAATTAGATACATATGTGCATTCATCCTGTTCACACTCTGGAAATTCTTTGTAAATGAGGCTAATTTTGATTTTCATAGCTAGCTTAGAGAATTTTCCTATGTGCAAAAAGATTAAAAACACCTTAGAACAGCTGTCCAGGCACATGCATGCTAAACCGATTGGTAGTATCAATCCCCTCTCTGGCCATTTGTTAGGATACTTAGGAAAAAGTATGAGCAGTTTGCTTGGAAGGATGTCTTGTACTGAGTAATGTAACTTTATTCCCAAATTTAATTTCTTTTTTAGGTGTCTATATGTTGTGGTTCAGGAATGCTATTCCCCAAATTAGTGTTGCTACTGAAACCATGTCCAGGTCCCTTTGTCTCACTCTCCCTTCCCTGTCCTGGTCTAAGGGGGAGAATTGGAGACGCAGAACGTAAAAAATCACAGATTGAGATGAGAATAGTTCACTGGGAGCAGCAATGAGAAAAGAAAATGAACAGTAACAGCTACAACATCAATAACAAAATGTCCAAGAGAGGCAAAGGATTCAAATGTGACTGCTCAGAACTGGCATTCCCCAAGCTCTCTCTCTCTGCCACCCTTACTGGACTGGAAGGAGCCCTGTCTCCACAGACCTATCCATTCCTTCAGCTCCTGGCCATGGAGTGAGGTGCTACAGAATAACATCCAGGTGCTCACTGTACCCCAACCTGGCTACTGCAAAAATTAACCCTGTCCTTTCTGAACCAGGACACCATAAAAATACAAATATTTTCCACATGTTATGTCAGATTCCAAGGAAACTGTCACCCACACCAGGGCTCCAGCACGACACAGGTATTATGGATTGTCCTTCAGTTATTATTACTACCACATTGTGTAGAGTTTACCCTGAACCCTTATACTGAAAATATAATATGTGTGAATTACTCTTTCTGCTAAAATCTGTAAGTCCTCCTGACATCAGGAACTCTAGGTAACAAAAGACTGGGAATGGGGAAAGTGAATTTTACTAGAAAATGGCCTTGCCAGTGCTGTCAGTGTTTAGATATAACTGCAATATGCAAGTATGTTGTCCAGCAGAAAAGCAAATATTCTCTCTGCTGTGACATTCCTATTTGTTTTTTTTTAATTATTATTATTTGAATATGAACTCCTACATGACAGATCTGCCCATAAAAAATTGTGGGAATTACACAGTTGGAAAATTTGTAATGCAGCCGTCTATGAGACTTTCTTTCTATTCATTACTTTTTTAGCTTAGAAGATACAGAATGTAGTCTGCCTAATGTGACCCAAAGTTACAATTACCACAGGGTACATGGCACAAAAGATGGTATGAAAGTAGCTCTGCAATTTAGCCTGATGCTAGCAAAAATCTCTGGAATTATAAATAACTTTTTTGGTTCATCTGAGAAAATAAAAAACAGCCCATACATTAATTAATGTCATGTTTAGAGGCATGCCAACAGCTCTCCAAACAACTTACTTTTCATAAAGTAGTCCCATGGTCTTTCAGATAATTAGTGGGGGGAATTGGGGGATGAGAAGTGACAAACAGCTACACAACAAACATACATCTTCACCAGTTTTATTCTTTTACCATTCGCATGGTGATGAGTTGCTTTCTTTTCCTTAAATAAAAAAGGAAAAAAGGAAAAAAATTAAAAATCCACAAAAAAACCACATCAAACAAACCAACCAGACAATCAAAAAAACCCTCCCAACATAAACTGCAAACATGAAATTACTTTTACTCAGCAATATATGCCTCTTATGGCACAGACATCTTTATTTTGGTTCAACAACACCACTTTGGTTCAACAACAAGAACACTTGTTCTTTTCACTGTATTTGAGGAGTCTCTCACATAGAGAGCCAGAGCAACTACAGATATTTACTGATCATTGTACAGGATGTAACAGGTCTGTCAATATAAAAATTAGACAGACTGAGGAGAATTGTATAGTGTATTTATGAAATCTGCTGTCTAGACTGAGTTATTTCCTAAACAAATTCACATTGACATATTTCATGCAGAGTTTGCCCATTTGCTTCTACTTTTTCTGAAAGAAAAAAGGAAATTTGTTGGTTTACCAGGGAAAACATCAAACTGGTGATGTTTATGAGAGTAATTGCTTGATCTTGAGTATAAATTCTCGATTTTTCTTATTAATGTGCTTCTCAGATGGGAAAAAAAGTAGAATTTGTCATTGCATTTATAGTAGTTGTTGCAGAATATAGTTTTCAAATATTTGTAGAGCAAAGAAATATAAAATCCACAACAGTGCCTGGTAACTTAAGACTACTTTCTTGTGAATTCCTAACATTGTAAATGTATTGGAGATTGATACTTGAGCTAAATTCCTGCAACTACTCTGACTAGCGGAGTTTTCATTTTATAAAGTGAAAAAAGAAAATAAATTGTCACTTGGTAACCACACAAGCTCTGTGTTCCTACCACAAACTGAGAAAATGTATAGTACCACGTGTATCCAAAAGTAAATGCTTTGGAAACAGTATGAGTTTTAAACTGTCTGAATAGCTAATTGATGCAATAACCTTTTAATTTGGAACATCTTTGAACCGTGTTTTTATTTTCAATAGTTCCTATAAAAGTTCATTCAAGATAGAATTGAGAAGAAATAATTCAGCTATGGGTATATTAAGATGTTTTTGAAATTGGTTGAAAGTAAATGAAACTTTTTTGTTAGTTAGTTAGTTAGTTTGGTTTTTTACCATTTTGTTGTGGTTTTTTTCCTTGAAGTGGAAAGTATAGATTTTAATTTCCCTTTTCTCTTTCAATAAAATATTCTCTTTTGTGGACTATTTCTATATCTAACATGTTTGGAGGATCATCTTAGCCTGTGAAGAAAGAAGGATAAATGTCCTATAACTATACCAGACTGACATTAACAACTAATAGGCAAGTGTTTATTGATTTTCAGAGAGTTTGACACTGTGTTATGAAATTTTTTGAGTATAATTTTTATTTTAGCAGACCGAATTTACTTATTATCTTAATAATGCATAGAGATTGTACTTGTCTGTTTATAATATTTTAAAGTGCTACTTTTTCTGAGAGAGAATTACAAAAAAGATGTCTCTGAAACATAACAGAGGAAATATCTCAATGGCTGACTGGAGAAATGAGGAAAAAGACAACGTTTCTGGGAAACTCAAAAATTTCTTTTTGAATCGACTACAATGGCAGAATCTTCCCTCCCTTTTAGGCTTCGAACTGCCATCTAGAAATTCCTTTGTAACATCCATCACTGTTTTTCAATTTTTTTTCGTTGCTTTCTCAAGGTTATTTCAGCGCACACCTGCTGGGAGTGTACAGCATAGAACAACTGCAGGATTGTGCTGCTGATGGCTGACAGTCTTCTGTGTGTGTGTGCCCTAGCAGGACACCACAATTCCTTCATGCTTTATAAATGTCCACAGATGAGACTAATACTGTCTGTACACGCTTGAATGAGAGAAGAATACTGTTTGTCCTGAACTCTTTGGTGCCCTGTAAAGGCTATTTTTGAAAGATTTTTGTCAGCTATTAAATATTCTTATGGGAATTCTAATCTTCAGATAGTAGTTTTATTTCCTTTGGAGAAACAGTTTTAAAAACAGTACATGTGAGGAGCTAAGCAAAAGTTTACTCAACTTTATCCTAAAATGTTCTACCAAAAAAAGCAAGTCTTGCCAAGAATTACTGGAGCATATCTCAAAAGGCAATAAAAATACTTTTGATCCTTTTTTTTTCTTTTTAGCAAAATGTTTTTTTTCTTTCCTTTCTTGATGTTCTTCAGGGATATTACAAAGGAAGAGCATAAGATTTTATCAGATCAAGCTTTACTACTGAGTCCATGGAGCAGTTGGAGGAGACAAAGATTAGTAGCTAGTGGTAAATTCATTTTCTGCATGAGCAGAAACATCTGTTCATTGATGAGAAGTTCATTTGTCCAACCTTTCAAAAACTTTTGCTTATACATGCCCACTTCTCAGCATGAACTTTAATTTCTGTGTTGGAGGGAAATATTAAAGTGTGGCTGCTTTTATTTACTGAATTTTGTTTGTAAAAATGTGAGATGCATAGAAAGAACATAGCAGATAAGAAAGTACAGGTATGTCAGTCTAGTCACATCATCACATACACCTCTGTTGTAACCCTTGACAAGCATTACCTTCCATGAGGTGTATAAGTGGTGTTAACTTCTACCTCTGGTTTGATTTTTTCCCCTTCTTTCCTACTCAGTACACTACTGTTTGTACATAAGAATTATGAGTATTTTCCCCTTAAAGTCAAGTCAGATTTTTCAAAGAAAAAAATATTATGAGTTTTTTTTCCAAGTGATAAAAATGAATCTTCTTGTACTCTTCACATACAGAAAAAAAGATATGGATACTTGGGATTGTATTTCTGAAATTCAGTAATGAGTCTGAACTAAAAAGGACATTTTTAAATTCATATTAAAATATCAATGAAGAAAAGATGCCTCTGGAATATGTTATGCTCAGCACTTAGTATGCATGTGTGCCTGCTATGAAGATGTGTCAAAGATAAATTCTGAAAATATTCTGTAACTAATTACAATTAAGACTTATTTTTAATAAATATTTCTCTTAGTTGCTAATCAAAAATGTAGTATGCTTTTGAGTAATAGAACCTCAGGCAAATATCTAATTACCTTCTGTAAGATACCTCTAGAAATTTTTTTGGCCAAAATTTTCACTTTTGTTTAGAAAATATCATATAAAACTTCAGGTGAAGGTACCCTTCTAATTTTTATTTCAATTACTCTTAAGACTTCAGTATAAAAAACTGCTTTGGTGAATCGCTGTTCATAGATGTTGATTATTCTGTCTTAAAAGTTAACCTAAATTCCTTTTTTTTTTCATTAAAAAGTACATTTTATAGAAGTATTGCCTTTGGTATATTAATTTAATGCTGAATTATCTTTTGCTCTGTTCACTTTCTTTTCTTTAATTTATGTCCTCTCATATTTTCTCATAGAAAAATACAAGTGAAAAGAAGATTGTTGACAATATACAGCTACAATTTGGATGGAAAGAAAACCCTGTATTTTCAGGCCATTGATCAAATTATACCTTGATTTACAAGTTCACAGCTTTCCAAAGAGAGCAACAAATCTTGGTGAGTGTAATTCTCTCAGAAAACTTCAAAATGTGAAATAGCTGTGTTAACACACTTTAAATTAAGCACTGTCACTTTCTTCCTCACAGCATTAGCTTTCTCAAATGTATTTTATTCTATTATTTTATTAATTTTATATTATATAATTTTAATTATAGAGGGTTAGTGACATGTTTTCTCTGTTTCTGTCTCCACCTTACTCTTGTTAATGCTGACAGAGACTGGGATTCAAGCCTGTGGAAAAATTCTCATTTTTTCCTTTGGAAGCAATTTGTCTTATGTGTAACAGAGGGATCATTGCATGTGCATCTGATGACAAAATCTGGCATAGAGACTTGAGCTTGTATGCATCAGGCTGAGCTGCAGAGTGCTGTACAGGGATTTTTCATAGTACTAGGCAAATATTATAATTGCTAGATTGTAGACAAGGCCCCTGCAGCAACACACTGAACAAAGCAGTCTTGGGCTTTGCATATTTAGATTTTCCTGCTACTGAATTCAGGCTTTGAGATGATGTGTGATTGTTTTCTTCTAGGGCTGTTGATGTTAGAATGCAAGGTCTTAATTATGTTCAAACTGCACCCAACTTAGAATAATTTACTACTGCTTGTTTTGGGAAGGTTTCTTCCTTGTCTTATGGAAAGAAAACATAGAGATTTCCTACCCCAAACATTTCCTCCTCCTACAAAATTTCTATATGATCATATGAACACTATTTTTAAAATACTATTGTGTTCTGCCTTTGATTTCTAAAATGTGTATGTGCAGCATATAGAATCACTGCAATAAAAGTATGACCAGCACAGTATCTCACTTAATAAATCACTATATGACACATGAGAAAGGATGGAGGTCAACACCAGAATCCTAAGAGGGGCATTCTCTGAAAGCTGCACTCCAAATATACCAAAAAGCAGTTTGAATGTCAGTGGCCAACATGATACTGTTATTTTTTCATACATAATTCAGTTAGTTCTCTACATGAGCCTTGTAAAAGGTCTGTTTTGGTCCCCATGTTGTGAGAAACCATCACAAGACAAGTCAAGATTAAAGGAAAACCAGTGAACTAGATCACACAGTTAACCTGGTGGGGGATGCTGCAACAGCCTACAGCAGCATGAACAAAAAACCGCTGAGTCTTAGATGGAACCAGGAAATCCTGCCATCACAAATTTGAAAACCCAGATTAAATGTGAAGATGAGAAGTCACACTTAATATGTCAAACAAATAATCCATCAGAAGTCCGGAAGAGTTGCAAGCATCATCATTTTACACTTTCAAAGGGTTAGAAGGTTTTTGCTGTAGTAGGTATTTAATTCCAGGAAAGACTTCAAGGCTGTGAATCTGAAGACTTCTCTTAAACAGACATGCATCCATCAATCCTTCCTTTCTGGAGACCACTTTAAGATAGAAAAAAATGAATTTATTTCTCTTATGTAGTCTTGTGATTATGGCATCTCTACAGAGAGAGATTTCTGAAATGATTTTTTGTCTTTCTTCCATCCTGTGGTTTATTTTGGGATGCGGTTGTGTCTTTGGAGCTGCTGTTTCACCGCATCTAAGTTTTTTGATGGCAGCAAATGAAGTTTTTTAACCCAATTCTGTTCAGCTCTCTGGGACAACACCAGGAATATGGGGTCTTGTGAGTTTCCATGACTGTGAGTTTTCTCTCTCTCACCCCCTCCTTTCACCTGAGCTTTCCAGCTAATTTCAGATCAATGTCTTTGGTATCTCACTGACAATGCCACACTAGCCCAGTGGATAGTGTGTTTCAACTCTACTGAATGAAGCCTTGGAAGGTGGACTCAGCCATCAGCATGTAGGGTGGAGAATGGCTTGGCAGTCTGCACCATTCATCATGGAATTGTGCACAGTTATAATTATTAAATTCTTATTGCTCGCTATGCTTGCAGTCTGGAATGCACACTGGATGGCACAGGACTTTATCCTGACCTCTTTGTGCTCTCTCTGCTTCTAATAGTTAGCCATGTTTCTTTGGGTTGAGTCATACAGATTCTCATACAAATATGCCATGTGAGAACAGTAAAAAGATTTGTCACCCTGGGGCTTCTTAAGTAGTACTAAAGCAGGCAATGAAGATAGAGCTGGGAATTTTTACCATTACAACTTCCACTAAGTGTGAGCCACAGCCAGCAGCACAACCTGGCCAGCAGTTCAGCCTGGGTCAATGGCTCAGTGACTTTGTCTCCAGCCTGAAATAAGAAAGAAGCTTTGAATGATGAGGAATGAGCATAGGGCCTATGATAGTTATGGTTTACAAGTTTAAAATAAAGCAAACAAACAAACAAATAAAAATAAATAAATAAATAAAAATAAGAAGGTGTGACTATTCTTCTCCCAGGTCTTTTGGAATTTGGTCATCTTCAATAATATTCCCAATTACTCCCAAAGAGTTAAGTGATCCAATCCCTTTCCAGGGCAATCTGTTCCAGTGTTTGACAACTGAGGAAATTTTTCCTAATATCCAATTTAAACCTCTCCTGTGACAACATGAGGTGATTTCCTCTTGTTCTGTCACTTGTTGCTTGGGAGGAGGCTGACCACCACTTGACTTCCTTTCAGGGAGATGTAGAGGGANGGTGTGACTATTCTTCTCCCAGGTCTTTTGGAATTTGGTCATCTTCAATAATATTCCCAATTACTCCCAAAGAGTTAAGTGATCCAATCCCTTTCCAGGGCAATCTGTTCCAGTGTTTGACAACTGAGGAAATTTTTCCTAATATCCAATTTAAACCTCTCCTGTGACAACATGAGGTGATTTCCTCTTGTTCTGTCACTTGTTGCTTGGGAGGAGGCTGACCACCACTTGACTTCCTTTCAGGGAGATGTAGAGGGAAATAAGGTCACCCCTGAGTCTCCTTTTCTTCAGACAAAACATGCTCAGCTCCCTCAGCTGCTCCTCATAGGACTTGTGCTCCAGATCCTTCACCAGCTTTGTTGCCCTTCTCTGGACACACTCCAACACCTCAATGTCTTTCTTTCAGTGAGGGGCCCAAAATTGAACACGGGGTTTGAGGTGCAGCCTGTACCTGTGCCGAGTACAGAGGGATGATCTCTGCCTCAGTACTGCTGGCCACACTGCTTTCTGTAAAGTGAAAATATCTTCATTTATACACATCTAAGGTCCCAGTCAAGCTCATGCCTTGTAGCTTGACCAAGAAAAAACCAAGCTTACCTATATGAGTTTGCACTGTTTTTTGCAATTGTGTGGAGTCGATTATTGGAATGGGAAGACCCTAAGGTAAGAATGTAAGGGTAGAGAAGTTGCTTCAAACTTGCAATTTCTGCCTCCTACAAGAAAAGTTTTAAAATCTGGTGTTGCTTTGGCGCTTTTAATATGCTAGGATATATTGGCAGATACAGAGAACACAGCCTCAAAACTGTTCTCAATTTTTATTCTTAAGGGGCATTCAGTATGTATTATATATTTAGCAGTAATCAGCCCAGTCAATAGCCTTGAGTTAACATGTCTCGGAGGGAGATGACTGTCAGACAGAATTAATTCCTTTATGGAAATTTATTATGTGGAATATAATCTATTCTAGTATTTACAGTTATGGAATTTTGTCATAGTCATAGTCAGTCAATCCTTTTGCTTTCAGGAAGATATTCAATAAATGACAGTACTCCAGGCACTGTAACTTATTTCCTTACAAGAGAAAAAGAGTATCAACAGTGATGACTTCATCCAAGATTCAGACAGAAGAAATATATATGCATATATTTTGAAGCAGAAGCCTTGACTCTTCTTGATGCACTGAAAGATCCCTTTGAAATATATTCTGAATAATCTATTAAATCATTGTTGTACATCCTGTGAGGTTCAGTTTACAAGCGAACAGAAGATGAATAAACTAATAAGTTTATAGGCATATTAAATAAGGAGTATAATAAATAAATAAAGATATGCATGATTTGTTTATTGCTTGGTGGACTATCCTGTTAGACAAAAGGGGAATTGGGGAAATAGCAATGCTATCCTTTTCTTCTAATTCTTTCTGAGGAATATAAATGATCCTAATGACAATGCTCAAACATTGAAAAAAAAATTCACATCAGTCCTCTTAATGAAACGAAATTCAAAGTTTTACACCCCAAAGAATATATACAACATAAAGACATTGCTTAATAAAGTTTCTCAAACTCAGAAAGGGAAAGCAGCTTTTAGGAGGTGAAAACAGAAACCAGTCACATATTTTGCAAGAGTGGAAGAGAGGTATCCACATTTCAGGGAAAATGTTTATTTACACTCTTTTCATTAAAAAATCCTCTAAGTTTGGTTGTTGTTTTTCAAATTCCCTGCATTAAAAAAAACAACAAAAAAGAAACCCCCAAAAACCTGAAAAGGACAAATAACAATTCAGTTAAAATCACTAGAATTTTAGGAAATAAAGATATAGGAAATTTAATGACTAGAAAGACTGGATTTGAGAAAATGACTTTATGTCTTTTTTTTTTTTTAAATTGCCTCTTGCGTTTTGCCAGTTTTTATACTCTTGACACATTTTCTCAAAAGCAGTGTCAAAGGTACCAGTAAACCAGTCCCATAATGAGGACAGCTTTATAAAACAGCATTCCCAAGAGTAGGACACTAACAGCTGGTTAATGTTCATCACTGCAATTTATGGACACTAGCTGAGTGCTATGTCAACAAAATCAACTTTTGTTCAGATAAAGATTTTTGGACTGGTTTAAGTCTTTTTTGTTAGCTGGAAAATCATGGGTTTTCACTGTGTAACTCTGTGCATACCTGTAGAAATTGCTTTCTTTAAACAAATATCTATATTGCTGTCTGTTTAATCAGAATGAAATAGATGTAGTCAAACGATCTCCTAGTCTACAACAAATTTTCCCAAATGTTGGAAAGTTAAATTACACTTTAAGAAGAATATATGCTTGTCACAGCATATCTGTGCGGTTAAAAGCTTTGCCTTGAGACTTTAAAAAAATAATGCTTACTACAGAGTGGAAGACAGAGGGTTATCCTGGGCTGGCTTAAGTGAACTTGGATGTAAGTCCAAATTTAAGAGACATAAGCAATTCTAAATTTAAATGTGAACTTATATAGTAATTTATGTTAAACTGTTGCCCCTTTTGCAAACTACTTAGAAACATCTTTGCCTTCTCACTTTTCTTCCCATACTCCCTGCATGTCCTTTGAGCCATTTTCCTACTGTGATCTTTGTCTTTAATAATTATTTTTAAGTGCAGCTGATGTTTGTATCTGCATGTAAACTATCATGATGTAATATGATAGGCAGCAAAGTCTTCAGATCTATATATTGATTTGAAGATCTTTACTCATGTTGTAACTGCTCCATTTCTCATGCACACAGCATCACACTTGATGCAACTGCAGGAAAACTCCTGGTACTAGAACGATATAGTTAAATAAAGGCTTCTAAATTAAATTCTCGTTCTTTCTAATAGCATTTGGAGAATTATCCTCATGCCATACGAAAGTGCCACAGCTTGCTTTTCTCCCAAGTGAATCTTGCCTTAGCAGAGGTGCTAATGTGATTTTGTTATGCAAACTTAATACATTTGCTGTCCATTCACACGTCCACATGTGGATGTCTCAGGGAATGTGTGTACATTTCCCAGTACACACCATTTATGCTGTGGTATTTGTAAAAGAAGGCTCTTTGTTTATCAGCCATTAGAGGCCCCAGTCAGATATAAGCATTTCATTTAGCTTAGCTTGAGACAATTTCTACATCAGTTTATTGAGTATAAAGCCGCAAAACAGAGCTGCTCTGCTCAGCAGATTGTGGATCTTACATGTGCAGAAAACACTTATGACTTTAATTGTGTAATTGAATTTCACAGAAAGAGCCCTTTACAAGAGTGAAAAACAAACATTTCTGACATCCAGGCTCTAACTGCTGCTGGCAGCTTTTCTTGTTTGCACGTTAGTGACAACTTCCAAATGTTGATGTTTGTATTCACTGATTATTCCTGTTTACCCACTTTTCCACCTTTCTTATCTTTCACATATCAAATATTTCACTTCCTAGTGTAAAGGACATGAAACTATTGCAATACAGAGATAAGATCATTACCAAGTACTTTATGTGTTTATTTTGTGTATGGAATGTATCATTATTGTGTCGAGGCTCACTATTAATTCTCTGACTTCCTTGTTAATCTTCTGCTCTGATTTTAGTCCCTGTTACTAGTAGCCCCACTTTTCTCAGATTCATAGTTATTTTTCCATGCCACTTGGAGCAAACAGCTGTGAGAAGAAAAGAGGTGTAATATGACGTTGGATCCTCAGGAGTGGACAGTGCACTGTTTTGACAGACAAAATCACCATAACAGACTATGTATCTTGGTTATCCATGCAAAATCAGTTTCAGCTATTTGCACTTGGTGGTAGTTCACAACTTTCAAAGCATACTGTGACTGACTGCCATATTTATCTGAGGTGTTTTAGAAGGGGAATTGAAAACCATGATGCATAAATCTGACTACTGAGGAAGAAACACAAGGCCATTTTCAAAATCTGGGATTCTTGTATGGGGATAAGGAGAGGGAATTCAAAAGTTTATTTTAGTTTAATTTTTGTAAATGGCAATCTGTGTCTAAGGTGACAATATGCACGCACATCCTGAAAAGCCGGCTGCACCCTGGGCTGCATCAAAAGGAGTGTGACCAGCAGTTCAAGGGAAGTGATTCTGCCCCTCCACTGTGTTCTCGGATCTGCAATACCACATCCACCTCTGGGGTCCTCAGCATGGGAAAGATATGGATCTGTTTTAGCATGACCAGAGGAAGGCCAAAAGATGATCAGAAGGATGGAGCACCTCTCCTACTAGGAAAGGCTGAGATTTGGAGTTGCTCAGTCTGGAGAAGAGAAGGGTCTAGGTGGTCTTTAAGTACTTAAAGGGGACTATAAGAAACACGGAGAAAAACTTTTTAATAGGGCCCATTGCTGCAAGGCAAGTGGTAATAATTTTAAATTAATAAAAGGTAAATTCAAACTAGATAAGAGGCAGAAATATTTTAGAACCAAAATAACCACTGAGATGGGATCTATACCACTCTACTTATATCAGAACTCTTGGCACATATTTTATTATTAAGAATTACAAAACTCTGATGAAGGCACTAAATTGAAGGCTAAATTAAATCCTAACATGGCTATAGTATCAATAGATGATAATTTCCCTGCCATCAATGACTTTGTGTCAGTATTTAATTTAACTGATACCTTAAAAATATTGTTGCCTCTTTCTGAGACATCTATAACTTCTGTTCAGCATGCTGAAACCTTTTTTTTCCTGTGTAGTTATTTCATTTTTCATGTATGTGCAAATAGATTCCTCTGGTGTATCTATATCAAGTGAAACACAAATTGTATTGGCACCATTGGGCTTAATTAATCTCCTTCTTCTCTCTTACAAAGAAGATGAAGAGCTGTAATATAAGAAATAAATAATGTGGGAACAGATTTATTTCCCAAGTGAAAGAAAAGAGACTGTCTCTCTAAGGGAGGAGTTAGTTTGGTCTGGGATTTGTAAAACCTGGCAAGGTAATGGGCATGGCCAAAATAAAAATGAGGGAGAGGGGGTATCACAGAAGAGCCAGGCTGAGTATATAATTACCTAATTAAATTTCTTTATTTCTGTCTAGTCAGTGCCTCTTTTTATATTCATCTTCAGGTTATACAGGATACAGAAGTGACAGTTATAAAAGCCAGTAGAAAAAAGCAGAAGGGAGTGAAACCTTAAGAACATCTGTGGAGGGTAAATTTACCAAAGAGAAATTTTAAGTCTCCTTTTCAGTGGCCTATTGTCTTAGAAGCCTGTAGGAAACAGTAAGGAAAAAAAACAATAGATAAACTTGCATCATGTTCACTTTAGGGCTTAAATTAAAATCCATCAATTTGGAGTTATAGTACCTTGCTTGTCTGGCATTCTGCAAGCCCAAAATGTATCATTTAAATCTACTAGAAATTCTTATAGAAAGGAGCTTCTCTGTAAAATTACATTTGATAATTTTAGACTGTCTTCTTTACTGTTAAAAATTTAATCAGGAGTTTATATTTTTTAACAGCTTCCTTCTGTCTATTGCTCTAATTTGCTGCTTCCTTTGGGCAAGTGATGAGACACATGGTTTTAGCTTCCCTTTTTTAAATTCAGGACTTAAGGAAGCACATATTATTAGTACTGCAAAACTATAAGTGATGATGCTTATCTCATAAAAAAATGCTCAATTATTTTACCTTTTTATAGAAAAGTACATATTTTTATATATTTTAAAGGTTATACAGTGACTTATAAGATGAAATGAATGTTTCTTTTAAATAAAACATTTCAGAATTATATATTTCATATATGGGAGAATGGTAAAATATGGTGGTGATACATGAAAAGAATTAGACTCACAAGTCATTATATCACCTAATAGATTTCAATGAGAACAGAAAATACCCTTGTGGGTTACCCCTGGTGAGGAGTCAGTCCTCCCCCTGCTGCTCACTCACACCTCCTCAGGGGTGAATTGATATGGTAAAAGTGTGAAAATTTGCAGGCTTAAAAAAAACCCCAGTCTAACAGGGAAAGAAAGCCGTGTGTACAAGCCAAGTAAAATAAGAAATTTATTCACTACTTCCTATTGGCAGGAAGGTTCATAGTCCTTCCCAGGTCCCCATGATGTGTAGCTTTTAATTGTGAAGACAAACCAGAATTCCTTATGTTCCTCCTTGTTTCCCACAGCTTTTATTATGACGTATGGTGTTATACAGTGTGTAACACCCCTCTGGTCAGCTGGGGTCAGCTGTCAGGGCTGTCTGTGTCCCCTGCCCGCCCTTGTGCAACCCCAGCCTCCTCACCCTGGTGCTGTGTAAGCACTGCTTAGCAGTAACCCAAACTTCCCTGCACTCTCAACACTGTTTTGGCTGCAAACCCAAAACAAAGCACCATGCTAGCTATCATGTAGAAAACTCACTCCATTCCAAGTCCAAAGTTTCTGCGTATCATGCATTCTCTTCAGTTCTGGCAAATGTTGTGCAATCAGCTCTTTAACAGTAACCTTTGCAATGTGCTTCGATAGCACATCCAAATTCCTGGATGAGACCCTTAGGTCTTGACTAATGACAGGTATTAATTTGCAGTGCTAAAATATAAAGATGAGGTGGTTCACTTTGATTTGCAGGGAGTTAGTCTCAATATTTGGATGCAAATGGGAAAAGGACAAATACCTGAGGAATTAAACTTTGTTGCCTGAAGGATCTGATGTGCTTGAGAAGTCCCTGTGGGAGAGGTTTATTGAGTAGCCACTGCCATATAGAAAGATGAAAATTACAGCCACAAGGAAAGGACTCAGTTCAAAGTCAATTTATGCAAAATATGTGAGTGGGTGCTAAGGTTGACTCTCTTTCCTAGAGGCCTCAATAATTATCATCAATAATAAAGTGCAACCTGGATGCCACATGATGGCTTGGGGACACATTGCACTGAGGTTTTTCAGCTCAGGACTGAGGGTGATGTAGATTCAATGCAGATTCAGATCAGTGTGTCTTGATGAGCAGCACCTAAATCTGAAGATTAGTGAACTTTGGCATATACTGTGCAAAATTGCAACTTTTTTTCTGCTTTCAGTAACAGGCTGAATTAGATGTGTGCACTCACCTCAAAAACTCTAAGTGTAACTTAAATTCAGGCCTGGATTTTACAGTTACTGCTACCTGTAGTTCATATATCACAAGGTTCTCACTGTCCAATAATCCCATGTCTTCATCAATCTTGTGAACAATTCAGAGCTGGTACTTTTACTAGTTGGCTTTGCTGTAATGAACCCTTGCACTGTGAAATTCACCTAAATTATAAGTTTTAGAAGCTCTGAAAATTTCTCACCAGCACACAATACGTGAGTAAAATTTTTCATAAGCTCTCCAAGACTCACCTTGAAGGAGCACAGAGAAGGAATAAAAAAGTTGCTATAAGTGATCTAAACACAGACTTCAACACAGAAGTATTTTAGTGCCTAAAAACATAAAATTGGTACAATGTTCTCCACCAAGATGTTCTTCCAGGCTGCCTGAGTGGTAGGTTATTCTGGTATGGAAAGTGATTGGCACCTTTTTATTCAGGATGCCTAAAGGGAAGATGGAGCCCTGGATAGCCGAGGATCTGTGAGGTCCACTGTGAAGCCAGCCATGTGATCCAAATATAGCTCGGAGCCAAATCTTTTCTTTTGCCGCACAGTGTCAACAGGGGAAAAAAAAACACAATGAAAATAATTATAGTCATATAAAAATTAAAACAGATGCATCATTTTGTTGCAGTAGCTGGAGGAGAATGCCAATGAGGCAAGCTCTGAAGAATCAATAGTAAAATTTTTCTTTATAAGGCAATTGATTTAATTTGCAAAAGAATGTAGTTAACAAAAAAACTATTAATACTTTAAGCTAAAATTGTTGAACTTAATTTTTAAGCCCAAAATGAACTCCATGACATTCTAAGCTTACCTGTGAACTACTGGAATGGAAAAAGGTGAAAACAACTTTGGGGAAAAGTTGGACAGTTTTGTTTCACTGCTGTACTCACTGGAGAGAAAACATTTTCTTGTACTTCAAATTGCTGGCTAAAGAGATTAGAATTCTTACCAAAATGCAGAAACCCTTTCTAAATATACAATCTTTATTTTTCACTTGGTATTTTCCTTTCTTTATTTTAATATAGTATTAGAGTTACTTATACACTTTAAATTAAAGTCTTAAAAAAGAGTTTAAGGAGTTAAAAAAATAGAAGTTTAAAACAGAAGCCCTTTGGTGGCCTAAACTGTGCACAGCTGTGTTTTCTTAGGTGCAGGAGACTCATTTCTAAAGCTGCCTTTTATGTTTTAGTGCACCAAAATCATCTGGTCAATGTGTAGATGTACATTTATGATACAAATACTTCCCTTAAGGATATTGGAGATGTTTAAAAGCTATGAATCCTTTTAGGAAAATAGCCATATAGACATCTTAATGAGAATATTTGAGAAACTGTGAGTATTAGGATTAAAATTAACTTCTGCGATTGCTTTTGAAGGGAGAAAAGTATTTTTAAATGGGTCTAAGGGGAAATTGCAAACATAAGAAAAGCATGCTAGTAACATGGGGAACATGATCTGTAATCTTCAGCAATTGGTCACAATGCTTTCCTTTTTTTAGCAGTTCCTCCTCTTGCTCTGATTATGTCTTTAGGCTGCAAATTATTTAGAAAGAAGTGGGTCTTGGGTCTTGGGTTCACACCTATCAGAACAGTGCACCCTCTCTTAGTGTCACCAATATAAAAAACAAGGAAAAGGTGATATTTAGATTGCACTAGAAGTGCATATTTTATTATTCCAAGTGATTTCTACTTTTAGAAAAAGCACTTTCAGTACTGGAGAAACGGAATGTTTAATATGGATATTCTTAAGATTTAATTTACTGGATTTCTCTTTGCTGCAGAACTGATCCATTAACCAGTATTGTTAGGACATTGTCTATTTCTTATAATGGTGATTCTACAGACTCATATTAAATCTAACATTCTGACTATATTGTTCTTGTACTAGAAACAGAGTGAGTCTTAATTTAGCTGTTTACTTTCCCCATTCTGGTTGGCCCAATTTTTTTCTAGTCTGTGGAGTCCTAAGACTTCCTACTGTATTATACACAGTATGAGCCAAATATTTGATTTGATTGAGAGTTCTATCACTTTAAGTAGATATTTTTACTTTCAAAATATTTTGCAATTAAATAACTAAATTGTTCTTGTTTTCATGCTCATAGTCATGATGTACTGTTTATTCCAAGATGATAATTAATCTGTCCTCCAGAGATGTCAGACAGTGCTGCTGCCACTGTTGTTTACCAGTCTGTGTCTGTGCTGAGCTTTGCGTCTGTGTGTGATTTTGTAAGGAGGTGGGAGTCATGGGGGAAATTGTGTTAGTGTCATTGTGAATGGAAATTGGAATTTGTAATACCTGACTAATTTAATATTGGTAGATTTGACTTGTCAGCTGATGAGGAGAACAAAGTACGAGGCAAATAATATTTTTTGCTTTCTTATAACTTCAACACAGCTGTGGGAGTCCTGTGGGTTAAACAGGATTACCTAACCTCAGAAGTCATACTTCTCAACTTTGTCACTAAAAAATAAGTGTTATAACCCCTCAGTCACTTTATAAGTGGTTAGAGAGGTGGTTTGTATTTGTACAGCTTTAGTAATAAAAGTCATATTCAGGACATAGGAATGATTCTGTTGGAACAAAAAGCAAATGGGATCAAAGATGTCCTTTGCCTTCTTCCTCTCCATATTTCTGTAACTCTCCTGGAGGTTTGTATCCCCACACTTCTGCTGACATAATTACATATTGTATTGCTTATTCAAATGAATATACAAATAATCTGTCTAGAAGGAAACGAGTATTTATTTAGTTTTGGGGCGCTTTAAAGCAGCGTTTGTTTTCCTTAACCTAGATAATTTCACAGATCTCCCTTAGGGAGGGGTTAAACAGTTGTGTCTACAAAACTAGCAAAAGAGAAGTGTGGGAGCAAACAGCTGACAATCAGTGAGAGGTGATAATGATATAAACCTCTCAGTTGCTGAGAAATATCTTTGATATATTTTTGAAATATCTTATATCTCTGATATAAGCAGACTGTTGCATTCCAAAAAAAGGGAAAATGGAAATTATTGGAGATGATGACAGTGCTCAGTAACATCAGAATTCTATAGTTATAACAAGTTCAGTAGTAAACTATCATTAAGTTCAATTTGCCTGAAAATCACTGGACAGCATGGAGTAGCCAACAGAAACTTTCTGCCTTTTAGTATCAGATAGTACATTATCACTAATGTGGTGTAAATGTGAGCTGTGTTAGAAGAGACTCCTTCCCTTCTCTGCTCCTGCTTTTGGCTGCATGTGTCCAATATTTCCCTTGAGCCAGATCCAATGACAGAAATTTAGCCCACCACTAAAAGAATAAACCCAAAGCAAACAAAAATTAGTTTTCCATTAGATTATGCTGCTAAAGTGACTCATCCTGCAGCTGTGGATTAGCTACATCTCATGCACGGAAATGAAACAGCAGCTGGGGCTGGGGAAGAGACCACCCTGCTCAGTGACAGCTCACAGTTTCTCCAAACATGCTGTCATGTTCTGGAAGAGGCAATCTCACCCTCAGCCCACTTCCCTCCCTTCCTGTCAGCATGAACATCTGTGTGGCAATGATGTGGAGCTAAAGAGCTGACCTCTGGTGTTTCTACTCTGGGTCAAATTTACCAAAGAGTGATGCAAACTCATGCCTTGCTGTAAGGGAAAGGATAGTGCAGAGCAGGGCTCAACAGCCAGGACTAAAGTGAGGCTGCTCTTTACAATAGGATTGCCTGCTTAAAGTTCATGCAAAGCTCTGGATTTAGGATGTAACTGTAAAGCATCTTAATCTAATCTAAAGCACAACTTCAGCACTCATGCTGCATCTTACACCTGGGCCAGTATTCCTGTGAGATGATAATGGCAGTTCAGAGAAGTAATTTGTTAAAAAAAAATCTGTTTTAAAAAAGGTTTTTTTACGATATGACTTCTCAAATCACCTCATTGTTTTATCAGGTGACTAACAAGGGAAAGAGTAGAAATTCTGATTGTGGTGATCGTGTTCAGACAGTCAGCAAATTTCATCCTTAAATGTATCTACTATGGGTTGATGCAAGTAAGAAAAACTGGAGCTTCCTGGGTGTCCTAAAGACATACAGACACATGGCTTTAGTGTCTTTATTTTGGAGAGAAAACCAAATTTGACTAGTTTTTTCTAGTTTAGTGGGGTTTTTTTTATGTCATCTAGAATTCTAGCCCTCCATTTCAAATAGGTGATAATAAAATTTACACAATATTAATCTGCCATTTTCAAATCTTAAGACAGTGGACAAAATCAGTGATCAGATTATTTCTTCCTTGGTGGAAGAAATAATTTTTCTAGGATAATTTCTTTATGCAGCCAAACAGTGTATAAAAATTAATTTCCTGATGATGATAAAAAGCATGGCTTCATAATATCTGTGACTGTGAAAAGTTATTTTTATATTAGAAAAAGGAGTCTTTGTTTTTTTTCATTGTTTCAATTATTTCTGGGTAAATTTCTGTAACTCATTTTGCAGGGGGTATGAATTCATAAATCGGTTGTGAAAATATTCAGTTTGAACTTTTGGCATACCATGAGGTTATAAATTCTCTTGCCTTTTAAATATGCCAGGAACTTTCAGACCCTTTGAGGGAAAACAGGAAAAAAAATTCCCTTTTTACTCCCACCAGTTTAAGACTTTCTGTATGAGGATGACAGATCTGAAGATCATTATCTTCCTGCAGCATGATGACACAAGGCTTTTTCAAGGAACCCCTCCAAACAATGAGTGCCAGGAATACCAAGAGCTGGAGTTCAGACTCTGGTCATGATGGATGCAGAAGGGAGGATGGGTGACCCTCTGGTGCAGAAATTCCTAGTGGCTGGGAGAACAGTAAGATGTCTTTGGTGGTGGATGTGCCTGTAGTGCCTACAGTGGCTGTAGATGCTGCTGACAGCACCGGCGGACTGAGGGAAGCTTCCCCTTAGCCAATTTGTTATTGTTTTGCTGTCTGTGAGCTGATGCATTTTATTGCCTTTCTCTCTCCCTTTCAAATATTCTTTTGAGATTTTCCTGCCCTATTTATGCAGAAGGGAGAAACAGACAACTTGGTTTGGTGAGGATGGACCATATGCATGTGTAATTTGAAGGCTGAGCCAATGCTGCAGACCAGACTCAAGTTTAAATGCAAATTAAGGATAGGAAAGGACTCCCTATGTGAGAAAATTCCATTTATCATGAAAGTGAAAGGCAACGCTGTTTTAATTGTGCTAGGGAGCCCTGGCATGGTTGTTTCTCCAGAACATACCCTGTGCTGGTCCAGCTGCCCTCTGACTAAACCTAGGCAATTTTTAAAATCTGGTTTTAGAGTGTTTGAATATTTTTCAGAGATAAACATTAAAAAAAAAAGTTGTATTTAAGAAATGCCACTTGAAATTCTTTCATTTATCCAAAATTATATATATTTTTATTATGTGATAAAAATGTATTCTAAATTTATTTCCTATTTTAAAGAAAAACTTTTGCTTTGATGCAAAATGTGCAAGAAAATTTTTTTAATTACAATTTGCTCTCAGACAGAAAACTGTGATGGTAATAATGTTATACCTGTATTTAATTTTTTCCATCGCTGAAATTGTCACCTAACTTAAACCCAAATTGATGATTAATTTGGGATCTCTGAATCTCCCTTTTTTACCTAGAAAATTTATTATTTTCTTCAGTTCTCTGTACTTTATTTAGAAAATTCATGGGGCACAGATATGTAACTCAAAAAGCAGGCTAGTTTCCACCCTGTTTCATCCTTGTTCCAAGCAGAAATATTTGTGTAGGCATTTGTGGGAATGTAATTTCTATCCCAGTTTCTTTCCCTAGTGATCTTGCCACAGGTCTCATTTTATGGAGAGCTAAAACCAGCTTTTGTATGTGCAGTTTTTAAAAAACCAAAACAAAAAGTTCCACCATTTATTCACAATCAGTATAATGTGCAACTAAAATTAATTATTCTGATTAATCTTGTAAATTCATACAATGGTCTTGCTGAGAGCTCTAATCTTTTGTTCTCTTCTGTTAGAATCTAAACCAAACAAAGAATGAAAACTCTTGAGTGTCTTTTTGATGCTCTTCTAGTCACAAAAAGGAATTGCATATTAATTTTACTGTGGGATCTTAGAAATTTTCTTACCCAGCTTTGGTTGGTATTCCCGACTACTGCATGTGAAATAGAATACATTGAAGTCATGGCAAGGAATTTTTCAGAGTTCTTCACTGTTGACCTTCCTCTGCTCTTTTACTAATTTCAGCTGAAGCAAAGAGAAATTATGTTAAGTGCTTCTGGAAATCCTTCCTTTCAGAGGAATCAGAAGAATAGTTTGAGACAGTAATGTTTTCATAAAAATTGCACTCATTATTAAAAAAAAAAAAAGTCTACAAATTCCGCTTAACATGTGGTATTTTGACTTCCCTGAACAGAAGGATGAATAACAACTTCAGGATTTCTCCCTGTGTATATTATTCTTTGATCTTACAGTATTAGTTTCTGGTGATATTTATCCTTTTTTCTTCTGTCTTCCTTTGGTAAATGAATATATGTGGTGCTTCTAAAAATTACATCAGTGAAACTAGTAAAAAGGAAATTACACAAACCCATTCTGTCCCCCAAAAAACAATCCCCTTGAAACAGCTAATTATTTTCATGTTTGTGGCCATCCCTACACTAAGACTCTTCTGAACTCCCACGGTTCTAGACTGTCTCAGTTTCTGACCTCCCAAGTAAAACTTTTAGTGGAAATGTAGTGTCAAAAGACTTCTCCTTGATCTCTCTAAAAAGTCTCTTTTTATAGTTTCAAGTTCCTCAGCTGCAAATCTACTAATTACACAACAGATAATTAGGTACATATAAAAGCTATAAAACGTCCCAGACTTAGAAACTCCCTTTAAAATAGAGGCTAGATGGCTTTGTAAATTGGCTAGTCTGAGTAAAGGATTAAATTATGGAATATGTAAGCATATTCATTATTATTATCTGAAAATAAAATTGTCCTATTGTTGATACTGTGTTTGGGGCATAGTGACACAAAGAATTCCCTTTTCCTCCCCTATTTTCTTTTCTTCTAAATCTGTAAGAACAGAATTTAAACTTTCCTAAACTGACTGAAAATAGCACTCAGTAGAGGATGTCTCAGTCCTCTGTAGACCATCCCCTGAGTATTTGTAACCATTGATGAGAGCCTTCTCCTCTCCAGGCTGAAGAGGCTCAGTTCTCTCCCAGGACAGATGCTCCAGATCATTAATTGTCTCTGTAGCCCTTTGTAAGACTCCCTCGGGTATCTCCACGTCTCTCTTGTATTGAAAAGCCCAGATGTGAGCACAGTACTCCACGTGTGGCTTCCCCAGTGCTGAGCAGAGGGGCAGGATCACTTTCCCCTGGCAGTTCTTTGTCTGAGGCAGCTCTGGGCATCACTCACATTCTCGGGGGCGAGGGCAGGTTCAGCTTGTGCATCCCAGGAGCCCCAGGCCCTGTTTCCAAGCTGCTTTCCAGCTGGATTGCCCTGAGCACATGCTGCTGCTTGGAGCTGCTCCTCGCCTGGAGCAGGACTTTGCACTTTGCTGAACTTCATGAGGTTCCCGTCTGTCCATTTCTCCATATACTGAGGCCAACCTTCTTTGCTTGGCTAGTACAATAATTCTGGTGTTCCTATGGAAAGGTATTTCCTCACCTAGTGCAGTATAAGTTATAAGTTATTATAAGTTATTTTTAGGTTTATATATTATAAGTTAATTTTTTGTTTCTCTTGAACATTATTCTGTTTAAAGATGGGTTGAGTTTATCAGTATTATGGGATAATTATGAAATTAATGTCTTTTATTTCCATGGCTCTATTAACTTAGGTTACTTTACTTAACATACTATTTTAGTAACAATTGTTTTGGGAATAGTGCAGACATTTGCAGAACTTTTATGGAAATTTATTTTTCTAAAGGCCTTAGAAAAACTGATTATTTCAAAACATGTTATAGAACTGTGAAAATATTTTTTCAATATTTTATTCTGAAGTGATATCCCAGTCTTCTAAATTCACCTTTCTAATCATGATAAAAAGGTACTGAGTGGACTCTTTGACCTTTAGTTTTTTTTCCTAGTCATGTCAATGATTCTAATGTTACAAAATTTTCACTTCGGTTTCACCAACAGTGCTAACCACTATAAATTCCTAATAACATTCTTTCACCATAATAAGATATTTTATTTTATAAGATACTTTAGAAGTACAGTCTTTAACCTTGCCAGTGGCCTAATAAATTCAGTAAGTTTCTAAGTAATGTAAGGAAAAAAGAAGTAATGAAAGTCTTTTCAGTGGTTAATAACTTCTTCATTCTTCTGTCTTTAATCTGTGTTTGTTTTTCCCCTGAATCTTTTTCCCAGTCACTGTCAGGTGCTTCATTTCCTCTAAAAATCCTGTCTTATGCACTCCAAAGTTCAGAACGACTCTTCAATACATCAAAAATGATATTTTGTCTCCTTTGTTTCTGAAATGGATGTGATTTTCTAGAGTATTTTTATTTTTGACTAAACCCTTCTGCCAGCATGATTATATACCCAAGAATTTACATGCATGAATCTGTGTGTATAGTCCCTCAGCTATTAATATCAAGTTTTCCAAATGCTAGAAAACTTAGTTTCCTCTTAGAAGATAAAAAAAAAGAAACACCAAACAATATTAATCTCTAGCCCTTATCCCCTGGAAAAAAACTGAAAACAAACCAGCAAACAATCATATCTAAACCTGGTGGAAAACCTGGGGGACTTAGGTCATCTGTTATATGAGAAGTGGTAAAAAACGTATTTTACACATTTCTGAATTGTTTTTCTGGATGAGTTTAATAGCTTGAGACACCAAAATGTTCAGGATGGAGTCATTCTGAGGAGTGCCATCCAAAAATCACAGTCATTCCCACAGCCCAGGCAGCAGTCATGTGTTCCCACAGGGTGTATTAACAAAACCTTTCCACATCAGCAAAGCCTTTAGATCCAATTTCACTTCTTCAAAAGTTATCTAACAACACTGCTGAAAAACTTACATAACTGAGAGTGAATTCGCACTTATAGGGTTGTAATTTGAGTCTTTACGAAAGTGTGTAAACTCTCAATGCACAAAACCGTAGGCATGATGAAAAAATAGAAGTATTTGAAAGGAAAACATCTTTCTCTGGTTTTCCTCTATCAAAGTTAGGCCAAGTTTTAGCCACTCATTCTAAGTTTTGCAGTATAGGTGAGGATCCAGGCTTTGGTGGGTGCAGGTCTCATAAGATGGGCATATACTGGTTCACATGACTGGGGACAAGACAAAGGCTTTCGTGTTGTCTGAGAAAAAAGTGCCCTGGAAATAGAAAATTACATGGTAATTTCTGAAATGAGATGAAAGGTGGTCCTTTGCCACTTTTCTAATCTTCTTTGATTGCTTGGATATCTTTTGTTCAAAATCTGTTTCTGGCCCCTACTAATTGGATGTGTTTCACTCAATACTTTTTTTCCCCCCACAACACAAGTTCATTTTGCCGTGATCTTTAACTCCTAAAAACTCTTTTTTATTTGCTGAAGTAAAAGTTTTTATTTTAAATTCTTACAAGTAATAATTATTGAATCATACAAATCTAGTTAATTCCCACTGTATGAAACTATGCTATAGTAATGCTACTGGAGCTGTAGCTTTGAGATGATGAATAACCTTGCCTATCAAATTGCTGCCGTATAGATTGATCCTGAAAACCAGTTTAAACAGTAAATGAAAATCAAAATATCATAGCAGCATATTGACTTATATAAATATGGCCTTTTAATATAAACCAGGTTTTCTTACTAGAGTAAGCTTATGCAATTTGCTTGGTTAAGTATATGGTAGAGAGTAAGAAAAGTGTTTATAAAGTTTATGAAGTTCACCAATTTAAAGCATTCATCTCCTTAATATTAAAATTTTGCATTCCATTATTCCATAATAATAACTATTCCTCTTTGGATAGTGGGACAAATGAGAGTAGCAACTGACTTGACCTGCTAAATCCAGCTGCTGGTGATTAGCACTATCAAAGCAGTGTTTCTTGCTCTCTGGAATACTCTGAATCCCTTACTCTTCTGGAAACACCTAATCTGTCTGGCAAACACATAACAAAGCAACTATGTGTGCAATCCTATATATAAAATTCTGTCTTCTTTTCACCAGGAAGCATTAAGTATTTTGATGAGAATTATAGAAAAAGCAAGAGCTTACAAAAAACCTAGAATTATTATTTCCTCAGCATCCCTATTTTTTATTTCCTTTTTGTTTCTCTGACACCATGTTTGAACTGTTAGGCAGGATTCTGATTGCATCAAGTTAGATGCTGGTGAACAAGATACCTCATGAAATTACGGGTAGAGCATTAATTTTGGATAATCTTTACAATTTAGAAAGCTTCCATCAACCTATTTTTATTTCAATTTTATTTGAAGATTAAGGTTAGTCTTTCAATTTTTTGATCCCTTAATTGAATTAGTTACAAGTTTTCATTAATGATGCTGCTCCAACATCATCATAACAAAGCATGAGTCAAATCTCTTATTGGATAAACTTTTTGATGTCAATTATCTTCGACTGAGCAAGTTGCATGAAGTAGTGCTTAAATATATTAATTTTTCAGAATCTATGCACAGATATGCTGCTTTTACTTTTTTATCTAACGTACTTATCTTTCTTTGTAAATAAGTTTCCAGTCTTTTATCACAAGTGGTGGGGAAAATTTTGTCAATTTGTTACTTGCCATGCCTTATGTCAAATTTTATTTTTTACAGTTGCTAGTTATACGTTTTCAGTTTAAGAATCACTTAATGTAGGGAACTGAGTATTCAACAGATTTTTGGCTGCATATGTTAGGTTTGAATGAAACCTAAAAAGTTGAGTATTCTGTAGTGTATGTAGTAGATATCTTAAGTTTTAAATACCTCTGTACCAGAACATCTGATCAAGAATGATATTTTTGACAATATCAAGAAGTGAAAACAAAAATATGGATAAATATGAATACTTCTCAAATCTAGAAAAAACCCAAACTCATCTGAAGCCTGAAATATTGAATGTGTAAATGGTGTCCATTTATCTGTTGTGTAATTGTTCTGGAACTTCACAATGACAAGAGAAATGTCACTCTTGCTTACAATTTCTATTCAATATGTTTGAGCGGAAGAGTCCAACTAGCATGCTTATCTCTCAATTGCAAGCTGCTTTCCTTGCTTTTTCAGGTGCCAAAAATTTCCAGCTGCCCAACATCCTACTGAGAAAATCTTCAATTTCTCCTGGTAGCTTATGAAACAACAAACTTTATCAATTATAAAAGCCTTGTAGAAGACCTAAAGTTGAATATGCCAGGAACAGTCTAAAGAAATCAAATAAAAGCTTAGGGTTTATCTGTGGGTTTGATTATTCATGCTCAAACTCATTTTAAAAGAATTCTCTTTTCCTTAACAGAACTTACATTGCTGTGAAGTTTTTACAGAGTTGAGAAGTCTGAATTGCATTGCAGATGCTTCTCTTTGGTGGCCACAGGCTTGGCTGCAAGTGATTCTCTTCAGGGAAAGCAAGAACAGAGCCCAGTGTAGGGTTGTTTGCTTCAGGAATGCTTGAAATAAGAGCACCTATAAATTTCTCTGTTCCAATAATAATATAGAGAACAATTCCAAAGAGAAGAATACAAACTACGTTGAGGCATTGTTCCTTGGCTGGTTGGTTTCTGTTGTTTCTAGGCTTCATGAATATGGGATTTCTCTCCAGGGACTGTGCTCATCCGGTTTCTGTGCACATAGATCTTCAATTTTGAGTCTCCCATGAGCTTTTTGAGCTAAATAGAAATTGGGATTTATTATTGACTGTAGCAGTCTGGTCCAGGCCCAGATAGCTTTGACCAGTAGCTACTACATGAGGAAGCCCACGAGGCAACTTTAAAGAGAGAGACGCATGTCCAGACAGGTAGCTCAGAAACTAAACACTTTAATTAAAGTTGAAAATTAAAAATTGGAAGGTGAACAAACTGCACAGGAGAGCACCAGAAAAGTCTGGCTGAAGCCCATGCCAGAGCTTATGCCAGAACCTGCTGTCCTGCGTAAAGCAGGGGTACATACAGGTTAGAGTTTAGGGCGGGGTTAAGGCTGGATCTGAGGGTGAGATCCAATAGGAAAGAATATGTAAACCAATGCAGAGGTACATTGACCAATGAGGTAACTGGGAACAAATCAACCGGGGAAGAACCGAGAACTTTCTAGTACAAATGTGAATATAACAGCTATAGAATTCTGGGGCTAGTCTTTTTGACGCACCATGACTCTGAGGGGTTATCCCATGGCCCTATTCCCAGCTCATCTTCTTTGTTGTAGGGCAGGTCAAGCTCAACAATTGACTCAGCAGAACTGTTTCCATCATCAAATATATAACTTCTGATTGCACAAGATTTATTTGTACTATACCATTAATGTACTTAAAATGTAGTATTTTATTTTATTTTCTGTCAGTCCGTCTCACTTTGATTCTCAAATGACATTCAAATGCATGAACTTTGAACATATGATGGCACTGTTGGGTAATCACTAAACTCTCTTTAGTGACTATATGCGCCTTGCATGAGTGGTTTTGTTTTTCAGAAAAAAAAACAACACAAAAACTCTAACAAGGCTCCAGAAAGCAATCTTTATGATTTTGTAAAAAAAACCCTTTCTCAAGAGGTCATCAATTTTCATTGCATACATGGCTTTCGTTTATCCACCAATACCTTTCTCTCTCTTAATTTATTCATCTTGTGAGTGATTTCAAGCTTTTTTTCTTCTTTGTGTTTTCAAAAGCATAGGATGAATTTTTTTGGGTTTTTTTTTTCTTGTTTTGATTGTTTACTCTCAGCATACTTCTGGCAAATCACGGAGTTTGATTCCAATGCCAATATTTCTAAGTGATTTTCCCAATAGAAATCTAGGCCTGCAAGTGTGTGTGCACAACCCAGTGAGATTTTGTTGTCCCTGGGGCCTCATCAAAACAACTTTCAGTCTATTCATTCAAGAATGATAATAGAGGTATACCCTGCAGGAAGCCAGATAGAGGACTTCCTGCCTCCTATACAGGAGCAATAAATGGAACACCAAAGGTCAGGGGATCTGGGAAGGTTAAGTGAAAGGAAGCTGTGTCCTTTCATTTTCTAGTTAGCTGAAGCTGATAAAGTCTGAGTGGATTAGTTTTGCTACAGAATTCTTGTTAGAAAAAAAAATCAGCTTAAAAGAAAAAATTCTGGGAATCACAGTTGTCAAAACCTTTTGCTCTGTTCTTTGGGTCAGTTCACATGTCTTCAGGCTTATACCGTCAGCAGCAGTGGCAAACACAGATGACTCAGTTTGCAGCAGTTTGTGTTTGTTTCTCTCCAGGGAAACAAGAAGCAAGTATAAATGGTGCTCTTTTCCCCCTTAGTTGACTCACTAATAGTATGCAAAGCTTTGTTTTGTTAATATTATTTTTTTTTACCTATGGAATACCTGTCAGCCTCTAGCAGCTTAGCCTAGTGCTTCCATCTGTAACCACTAGAGCATCATTTTCTGGCCAAGAGGTGTTTTATCTGGTGTTTAATTGCTTGGCTGGAAGATGACAGAAACAATTACTCTCATAAACTATTATGGAATTACAGAATGAGACAGGTATGAGTAACAGCTTCTCTGAAAGTGGTTAAAGCTACAGAGGACTATAGAGTAAGCAGGAGTCAGCCAATTGTGATTTTGAAAGCTGCTAGAGAACAGAAAGCATAAGGAGGAAAATTACTTATGAGTGATCTTCCCACTTTTCTAAGCAGGATACTGTTGCCATTTTTGAGTGCTTCTGTCAAAGAAAGGGGGGCTGGCTGCAGGAAATCTAGCAGAAGCCACAAAATTTATCATAGACATACAAAACTTGGCCTTTGAGTATTAAACAAACATTTTGCTGTTGTTTGTGAACACATACAGAAGAATAGAAACAAATGGATGATGAAAAAAGGCAAAACTCTCCATATTTTAGTTTCTGTGCCCTGTGTTGGTTAATAAACCGGTTGAAAATATGGCAGACACAACCTTTTTCTTACTTACATTTTTTGATTATGTCTGTATTCAGCTAGCAGCACCTGTTTGATCCTACATTTCTGGTTGCAACGAGGAGTGACAGAAATAGCTGTAGGTGTGTGATTATCTGAGAAAATGATATGAAATGGAGGGAAAATTTCTTAATATCATTTAGACAACTATATAAAAAATTCTCAATTAAGAACAAGGACTGATGATTTTAAGGAAATGTTTTGATGGGAGAAAAACTGTCCTCAGTGCACAGTCCATTGAAGCAGGAGCTTGTGGTGGTCATTTTTACCCTACATCTGAGGGTAAGAAAGCAAAGACAACACACCTCAAGTTCAAGGGTAGCAATTCCTTCTGTGCATGAATCTATTTTCAATTTCTCCCACTTTGCCTTTTTCTTTTTATCTAATACAGTACCGCATTTTAGGTCATCATGACCTTTATTAAAGGAGTGGTGCAGCCTCTGGATGGCAGAGATTTGCTTTAATCTCTACTCCCTCAAATATTTTTATTATAACAATGACTTCTACTTTGGATAGGAAATTCCCACCCTACAGAAAAAAACAACTCCCCCAAAAAAACCCCAACAAAACATCTGTTATTAAATGACACTGCTTCTTATGCTTGAGAATTTTACTTTTTCATCTGTGTTGCACTGTTTTTCCCACGTTTCAGTGTGTTGTTAGATTTGTATATGTGTATTGTGGACACAAGGTCTTTATTTCAGGACCATATCTAAGCAGGGTGAACTAGATTTGTTTCTCAGATATGTTCTGGCAACATTCCTAAATGTATTTTGTTTGATATTTAATCTCCTGCAGCTTCTGTGAAGTTAGAAGATTTTTGCTCTCTTTATGTTTTTATCTTACTGGGTATGTTATTTTTCAATATGCTTCAAGCTTTGAAAGTTGTCTATGTGCAAAGACACTATTTTAGTCCTCTTTGGAGTATATTCTTATTTCTTAAACGATGCGATTAACCCTTGCTCTTTAACAACACAGCCATCTAAATTGTAAGAGTTGCTTTCCTTATTTTTCTCATTCTGGTTCGATTAAAAAGCAATTCAGTGGTGCAGAAATTGGAGAGTTAACTCTTATTGAGAGTGACTACTTCATTAATTACCTCTTCATTAAGAGACTTATCTCATTCCTGTGTGAAGAGTTAACACTCAGCAAGTGAATTTCTTTTCCAAGGTTACCCAGCTGTGCCATGTCGAGAGATCCACTGTAGAATATGTAGTACTTACACTTGTTTCCTTGTATTGTGTCTGGTCTCTGAGTAAGGCTTCAAAGGGGTGTTTACAATATTCCTTTCCATTCAGATTATGCTCTTTGATAATCTTTCTTAAATGCATGGAAGTGTAACTTTTTCTCTCCATTATGTTTTTCTACTCTACATGATGAAATTAGAACACTAATGAGTTTCCTGGAGATTAGTTAGTGTCACAAAACTTATCAGTGGATATAAAAAACCCAAACAATTTTGACAAAGTAACCTCTGTGTGGTTAACAACATTGTGTTTAAAGAAATGTGCCACAGTGAAAATCATGATGCTTTGGCAAGACAATTTGAACCAAGGGCCTTTTTCATTTTTTTTTCTAAATAGGATGAGTTACCCCATCAGTTTGAAACCACTGTTTATTAAAATCAGAAGAAAAATATACCAGTAAGCATAAAACTATTACATCTCCTAACTAAATATTTTTTCTTTTGGAACCATCACATTGTACTATAACTGAAATATATTTTCAGCTGAATTCTCAAGAAAAAAGCAATACTTGTTGGAATGAATTCTGTGCTTTTGGTTTCTTCTGATAAGTTTTAAATCTGTTGGTCAATGTCAGTTTAATATATTACATAGGTAGTCAGACATGACATTTCTGCACTGGTCTTTCTCTTCTCTTGTATTCCCTTCTGTTGTCATACTCCGAGTCAGAAAATGGAACCTTTTTTTGGAAAAAAAAATCATTTATGTGATATTGTATCTGATCATTGTCTCACTGGACACAGAAATAATGACCACAATATTCTATAATAACTATAACTTACCTAAGCTGAGATTTGCAGTGAATACCTGGTTATTTTGGGGTATTTGAACAAAAAAGAATTTTGAAAATGATGATCAGATACTGGAGTATCAGTCTTGTGAAAGCTGATCATCAATAAATGTAACATTTGGAATGAGTAGAAGCAATCCAAAATTCATAGTCAACGTTTGTAAAAATATGTTTTTATAGAAATGTATAGAATTAATCTTTGTAACATTTCCTAAAACCTTTCTGTGAGGCAAGTCTTCAAGTTTTCCACTGTCAGAGCTGTTACCAGGCATGAGTTCTCTCAGTCCCTTGTGTTTCATTTCCTGTTTGCACTGTTGAATTCCTGATCCCATGAGATAGAAATGATTGCAAAAGTCTAGGATAGGTTAGATTTTTTTAAGTTTATGGTTCTATTCTGTCATTGCTATATTTAATGGATGTTCTAGGAAATGCAAATAAAAACAATGAGATTCAACATTTACTTAGCTCTTACTGCTTAGTGATAGGAAATTCTGGGGAATTATTCACAGCAAAATTAGGTCCTTAATACCCTCCATTATTGTCTCCTGAATAAATTTGTTGGTGTTTTTATATCTGATCCATATCCATAATTTTACTCTGTATTTGTGAAATTTGTTCTAGGCCATTTCTTTTTAATGCAAATACTCTTTTTGTCCTATATATTTTTTGTTAGAATTCTGAAAAAGACTGTTCTTGTTAAAGTCTTTTTTATTATTTTTATACCGGTTGCATTTACAAGCTTTTCTTGGTTGCTATTTTTCTAGATTAGTATCATCTAAAGAAAGTAATAGAAAAATCATTCATATTGCAGTTTTCAATTTCAAAAGTGTTTTTGAACATGTTGATGTGTAAGTGTACTGCTCAGTAGTAGTCTACTACTTTGCCTGGTCCAGTAAAAGAACAAACATGCTATTTATTTTCCAATTAACACTAATAAACTAAATGGTATTAGAGGAATGACTTAGATACTGAATAGAAATAATAATATTATTATAATGGGGTAGCTGGTTAATAAGAATGAAGGCTAGTTGCAGCAGAGCACACCTAGCAAAAATCTTGATAATTTATCTGATGCTTTTACAAAATGATCTTGGAAACTGAATAATGTCACTTCACTAAGTGAAATTCATAAAAGGAAGAACAGATCTAAGTCTATGATCTCACAAGTTCATGGTGGTTGGGGTATTTAGTCTTTAAGGGACACAAAACAAGAGAATATGAAAACAGCAGTGAAACATAGAGAAAGAAACAGTGGTCTGTTAGACATGCAGTCTGATAAATCTCAGAGCTATGTAAGTATAACTGTTTCATTTTGAGAGCTTAAACATGGATTTTGCCATTTTAAATATATATATCCTTAAATTTTACTTGAAGCAAGTTTTCCCTTCCTATGCAGAGATTTGGATTTTTCTTAAATTTATGTTAACAGAACAATCCAGGGGTTGGATG
>VZTB01014856.1:664001-676327 GCA_013397245.1 Thryothorus ludovicianus | reverse complement strand
AATCCTGTGTAGCAGGAAGATACATTAACTGCTAGAAATTGTAGCTATCAACAAGGTATGCTGATAAGTGAAATTTCATGTCCTAATAAAGCTCTAACTGTAGCTATCATCTTGTGGCCAGTCCTAATTCTACCAAGGATCCCTAAAAGGTCCTGTATGTTCTGTACCATTGTGTGGCACCTCTGTAAGATTTTTTTGGTAAAACTTTACTTTTGGTGGAAAAGAGCAGTTGTCTGAACAACCATTGGTATAAAAATAGTTCTAATCCTGTGGTGTATGGATGTGGTTGAACTTCTGAAGCATCTGGCCTTAGATTTTCCTGAAACACATTTCTCCACTTGAGTTGAAGTTTGCTTGTCCGATGGCCTCTGCCTCTGTCTGTGTCTTTCATTTAAACAAGAAAACAAATTAATCTCTGAATTGCAGCCACAGTCTGGAATTTCTGTTTCAGAAAAATCCCAGCAAAGTGTTGAACTGCTAAAATTTCCTTCAGTAGGACCCTGGAGCCAGTCTATTAGACTAAATATCTCAGACATTAGAGTTAACATTAGCTCAGGAGCATGTTTGTGGGCAGCTCTATGTGACTGCTGGATCACCATGAAAACTTCAGACTGTAAACTGTCATTAATTCTCTCTAGAAGTGTCTGACTGTTATTTATCATATTTAAATTAGTAGTACACAAAGTTTATGAGCAATTTAGCAAATCTTTCCATTAACAGGGGTGCAATATAGTGTAGTCAATAACTACTAAAAACCCACAATGTCTAAACAATTCAGTATCTTACTCACTCTAGTGGCCACATGGATGGACTTTAATATATGAATGCATTTGGACTTTGAACCACAGAAGCTCTGGTCTACTTCATCACAGCAGTGAAATTTGGCTGAATCTGTATGTTTAAAAAAAGCAGTTTAAGCTTTTTGTTTGCATGCATATTATATGTAGTGCACTAATCATCAATACAGTCATCAATACAGGAAACTTTCTGAAAGTCTAGTACATTTAGATTGGCAAATAACTTCTAAAACCTTTCCAAGCTCAAATAGCCTGTGCTACTGCTCTGAAACACTTTAAATAGAATTTGCTTTGCCTTAAATATCAGGTGTGTGTTTCTCTCATCCTTCAAATTATTTATTTTACTCTGAATGAATGCATGAGCTTCCCTCTGGTGGGTGTTCTGTAATTTACACTACCACTGAGCATTTTCAAACAGCTATGTTTGCATCCCTAAATGCAAATTGTAATTGATATTTCCACCTTTTGCATATTTATTCTGAGAAACAGAGTTTCCCTTCAAAATGCTGAGAGTCTTTGGGCTACGAGTCTCTGCTGAAAGTGTATCCATCTCTCCATGCTCTAAGAGCACCCCTGCAAGGATTTACAGAGTAACTAATGCATGGCAAATGGCAAATCCAGAATGTAGAACTTGTATTTAAAACTCTGCCAAGAAGAGTTTAAAAATCCTTTTTACATTTTGGCTTCAGAAGGATTCCCTGGATGTTTGTCTAGTAAGTGATTGTAGAATAATGATTATCAAGTATCACATATCTGCTGAGATGGTGCAAATTGATGTTAATGTGAAAGGGAAGATGTAATTAGTGTGAACCCCTCAGTTCTTCAGCCACTGAATCGAGGTGTATTTGCAGGATTTGTGCAAATGTCTTATAACAAACTCAGATCCATGTGCTACTGAGGACAGTGTGAAAGTACCACCTTTTGCCTCTGACAGAGAACTGTGGGCTACTTCACAGCTGATCTAATTGTTGCTTTCTTGATTACAGGAGGGGTTCCTATATAAGTGGGATTTCCTGGGGATGTGCAGTAGCTAATAATGTCTCTGCTCTGCAATTACTGCAGAGGGAAGTGCAGTGTAGGAAAAGACACACCAAACATTTCTAAGGTCTTGCAGTGTTTGTGACAGCAGCCCATGGGGCAGCAAGTACAAATAAGAACACTCCCAGTGCTGCTTGATCAGAGAGAAAATGACTTAAAGAAGAACTTGGGATCAGTTCCAGAATGCAATAAAAGGTGTGTACTNAGCAGCCCATGGGGCAGCAAGTACAAATAAGAACACTCCCAGTGCTGCTTGATCAGAGAGAAAATGACTTAAGGAAGAACTTGGGATCAGTTCCAGAATGTAATAAAAGGTGTGTACTTTGCACTATAAAGTTTGAAATCTTCTGTGCTGTGTCCATTGTAGTTAATCAGTATTCTAACTTATTAAAAATTTGTATTCCTTACCCAGCTCAGTGGCAAATAACAATAGTTTTACATGGCTGGCAGAAAAAAGATTTCCAGCTTGTTATGTTCAGGGAAAACTGCTTTAGGACTTGTGACAGGGAAGTGCTTCCAAGGCACCTGTTGTGTGTGCACCAGACATGCTTACATATTGGCACCTTTCTTGCCCTGACAGACAGACCACTGACAATCAGAACGTTTCCATGGTGAAAACCACAGAGAAATATTTTCCTTGTACAGACATACCAGGTGCATTAGATTAAAGGTGTTAATTAAGATAGTGGAGATCTATATTCATAATCCTGACTAAAATCAGGAATATTAATAACAATTATGCAGAGATTATGGAGAATCTTATAGACACCTTTTCTTGTCGTTATGATTGTATACAGTTTTAGTGTCCTGTTACAGTACAAGCTTTTGAATAGCAAATATATAGATTTGTTACAATTGAAGGCAAGACTAACCCATTCTGAATCAGCCACTACTAAATAGCTATTTGTACACAAACTGTTGCTAGCCAAAATCCTTACCCACGTAAGCATATTGGGCACCACAGTTGCTGCTGGGTAGATCAAACACACCGTTTACATGCTCTTCCTTTTGAGTAATAACTTAGAGATGGCAAACACTGCTTGGATGATTTGTTGCCAAACATTACTTGATTTTTTAAAAAATTATTTAGCCAAACCTACTGCCATTTCTACCTTTACTGGGATTGCATGTAAATATCATTCTTCTATATAATCAATGTCCGTTTTGTTACTGAGCAGTGAGTAAGGAAAGTGTTTAGCAGAGCATGTCTTAGTGACTGAAGCCCACAAACAGCTGCTCTGCAGTGCCTGAGCAGCAGCGGCAGACGGCGGCTGCTCTGCCCACGTGGAAGGGGCTGCCCGTGCGCTTCTGTGCTTGCAACACAGGGCGGCACTGGGGAACCATCCCGGGGTTTTTGAGCCTGCAGGCCCGCAGGTGTTCCTTTCTCTGCACGGGGTGCACGGCGTTCAAGGCCATGGGTCTCCACAGAACTGATTCTTTTGCATAAGAAGGTTAGGTGATTATGACTAAAATTTCAATAAAAATTATGCAGAAAAATCGCAATGTCTTTTTTGTCTTGTACATCATATTATTTTCTAAATACTCATATTTCTGGGTCTCTCAGTTCTGTTTTGATACAAAGCCATTTCCAGTGCTACATTCTGTTTTAACTGATCTGGTCAGGACACCTCCCTCTGCAACAAAAGTTAACATTCATGTCAATAAATAAATGTCATTTTCTATGCCTCTGAAGAAACAAAGTTTGGAAAGTTTTGTAATTATATTAACAGTTGGTCTTTCAGTGTAGTTTCCATTTGTGTGTTTTCTCTGAACAGCAGATCAAATTGTGATCTCCTGGGTTGTGAAACAACTCTGTCCAGCAGATTTGAGCACCTTTGAAGTCTTATTTAATTCCTTTATTACACATGCCTTAAGCTTGGTCCCAGTGTAACATGAGGTCTTGATTTTGTGGCCTTGTGTGAGGAGGCTGGTTAATGGTGCTGAAATTAGCAGATTGTACTGACTTTATAGGGAATACAAAGACCTTTCTTCTGCTCACTAGCAGCCACCACGTGTGTGCTAGGAATGCCTGTGTGCTCAGCCACTCAGTAATTAGCATACCTGACATTCTGTTCTGCATAGCCAGAGAAACCAGCACCCTGTGCACGCTGCTCTTCAGAATGGTCTTGTCCAAGCATTCTTAATCTGAAACAAAATGTAGTCAGGATTCATTCTGAGCTGCTACACAGAGCCACACTAACAGCTATTTAGTAAACACACACATAATATATTGTGTAAGATATGAAACTTCAGGCACAGGTAATGTTTCATCGTTTTGTAATGCAAGCTATTGTTTCTGTAGAATTTCTATATAATATTAGAAATTACTGTGAACATTGATAACTTCTCCATAAATAAAGTGTTTTCACTGGAAGAAAATGGTAGCATCATTTTCTTAGTTAAAACATGTAACTATGGAATTTAATATAATGTAAAGCTAATAGACTGTAAAATCATTTAATGTCATCTTTTCCTATATTTGACTCTTGAGCCTAATAATATGATCTGGTTTTAGGCAGACTGATTTCTTATGTTCTAGTGTTGAGTCAGATCAAACAGCACTTTTAGCCCAGGATCTTGTCTCTGGTAGCAGCCACAAGCAGGTGTTTAGAGAAGAGTGTAAGAACAAGCCCCGTGTGTCTGTGCTTGTCCTACACATTCTCTGGCATTCAGTCCATTAGAGCTGAGGAGCTTCTTGGATCAGGGGTGGTTTCTGTGTGTTTAATAAAGCTTTGTGGATATATATTCAGTAGACTTCCCAAGCCTTATCCTTGAACTCAAGTGAACCTTCAGCACTGCAGCTTTGACCCATGCTGTGTGAAGAACCACCTCCTTTTGTTTGTTTGCTGTTCTCCTGTTGGCTCCCCACAGTTCATCTGTTGGCAAAACAGTGAACAGCACATCCATGTTCATCCTTTCCAGAGTCCTTCCTTGATTAAACCCTACATCTGCCAGTCATTCCTTAGCTGCACACTGAAGAGCTCTTACATACATGAATATCCCTACACACCTTCCTATACCCCATATAGAAATCGTCCCATGCTTTTCATCATCCCTTCATTCTTCTCATTGTCTCTTCATTCAGGTCTTTTATGTTTCATTCAGACAGAGGAACAGATTAGTTCTGAAATTCAATATTTCAATTAAACCAGTGTGCTGATGAGGGAAAATTAAAGAAACCAAGACACACAGAGGTCAAAGTTCCCTCATCTCCAGTCTGTTTGTCTTACCCTGCTGCAGTGTAACAGGGTTGGCCATACTGCACTCAAACATGTCTTTTTATTTTTTTTCTAATTGAGGATTAGTTTAGTTTACATTCAAATCACAAAAATAATAATTAGCTTTGTCTTTCTCAATGCCAGTCTGTGCTCTAAGATTTAGAAGACTTTGTTCCAAAGGTCACTGTGTCATTCTTCCTTCATTTACTCCAGATGCTTCACAATCATAGAAATCCTCATGTGATGCAATTACCTTGTAATCCTTAAACCATAGCTTATCCTCTGACTGGTAGAGCTTTGTATCTTTGCTGAGTGTCCTATTCTGTGCTTGAACCACTAGAAGTCAAGTATAATCTAAAATTGCCATTGTTAGATATTGTATGAAATGCAGTTTCAATAGCATCTGTTACCTTTTATCAGGTAGCTTTGTGTCTTGTTTTGCCTGGCTGTGTGGGAATCCTCCATGGCATTGAACAGCACCTCTTTAACACTTTTCTGACACAGCAAATGTGTGACTCCTCTTTCTCTCATGATTGTTGTTTTCCTGTCTTTTGAGTTTGTGGCTATTCAGCAAGGCCTGTGGTATCTGACCATGGTGTCTCTGAAGCTCTCACTGCATTTCTGCTGCCCTGGCTCCCCTCAGGGTTAGCTCATGTTGGCCCAGCAAAGTGATTGCTATGTGATTGCAATACACCCTGACACACAGGGTTGGTTTTTGGCACATTCTGAAATTTAGTTTGTGAGTAAAAAACAGCAACATAGTAGGGAAAACATGGCTAAGACTCTCGGTAGACACTGCTGATGAATATCCATTTATCAAATTACTAGGGATCCCCCTTGGCATGACAAATCACAGATCCAGTCACAAGCTTAATGCATGTTCTAGTCCTCTGATTGAGGTTTTGAACAGTGTTAGGTTCAATTTATAATTTAAGAGATTTGCTAGGTTGTTCTCATTATGTAATACTAACTTCTATAAAAGTTTATACAGATATCAAGAAGACAACTGTAAAGGATATAAAACCAGATTTTACCCACACATTTATAAAGAACTCACATGTTAAACACCATTAGTCTTTTTGTGTTAGCTGAGAACAAGCATCTTGTGTAAACACAACAGAAAAACATCAGAACTGTCTAGCAGATTCCCAAAATGAGGAAATAGCCAATAAAACAGAGTAAGAGAGCAGCTTTGAGAGAACTGCTTTCTGCAGCTAATCAAGGCATCTTTGCAGCACACAGACAAACACAGCAGAACCATTTTCACAAGTTGTGTTAGAATGAGGTCCAAGTAAAAGAGTTGAAATTGCCTCATAATGGTATAATCTTTTACAGGAACACTCATGTATTTCTTGCTTTCAGCAGAAAGTTTGTTTTCATGTCACATGATAGCAGTACTCATTTTTTACTGCTTCTTTGGCTTGTAATCTGAGCAGCTTCACATCCAGCTGCCAAGCACTGATAGCCAAATTAATTTCACCATGCCATGAAGAAACTTATGAGGGTTAGTCTATTGTCAGTGTAGCATGGCAACAATATTTACACCATCTCAAACTGTCTTTAGCATACTAATTAAAAAAAATCCAATAAATCCATCCTAAAGTACAAAGTCCAGATAGCCTTTGACAAGATTCCCCTTTCTAATATGTCCACATGTGTCTCAAAAATATCATTATGCAGGTTAAAACATGACAGGTCAGGTCACTGCTGCCTATTTAAAATGTCCTTTTTTAAGTGCTACACCAGGAATGTGTTAAAGGAAACAGTGGAATTTTATTAGAATTTTCACTTTATATTCACTTATGTGCCCAAGAGAACTATCAAACTAATTGTCCTGATCAAAATTTGATCATAGCTATGATTTGAACACAAGGATTAAAATAATGACCTACAAAAGTCCCTTCCAACCTTAGTTTCCCTGTATTTTTGCACTGACATGTTTGACAGAGCCTCACACGATACAACTCCTGATGCTGCTGATTCAGCCATTTCCCCATGAATAACTGTTCCCAGCTGCCTGTGTCCCTCAGTCTAGAAGGGAATTCTGTCCTTACAGGAATCATCAAGCAATATTTTTTAACTTAATCTGCCCAAAGGATGGGACAGTAAATGCCTGTGCATTTGTAGCCCTTACTTTAGAATGTGGTACCAGCCAAACAGCAGATCAGGCATTTCTTTTTACATTCAGTGGCAGTCAAAACTCAGATCTTAACAACTAATTTTGTCAATTTTGTTAATTTTGTTTGTTTTAATGTTAATCAAGAAACTTTGGTAAAACGTGGGTCTTTCCTATTCAGTTCTTAAGTGTAGTCAGTTTTCCTATTCATATCTAGTTTTAATGTGGTAATCTGGATTTAAAGGACAAAAAATATATGGATTGTCTATGGACATTACATCTTTATATCTAAGATGACATTTGCTTTACAGATGCATTGTTTAGTGGGATTGTATACACATTTCAGAGCCAGAGATATAAATGAAGAAAAAAAATCTTTACCTGTCCTTTAAACTCAGGTAAACTCTCATTTTTTAATGCACCAGCTAAAGAGGAACTCTCAGATTGTTTCTTATAAGCTGAAGGGAAGTATCTCAATGTATTTGATCAGGGTCAGATGGTTTTCCATCCCTCAGTGTTGGAAAAATTTAGCACTGAAAATGAGTGAGTGAAACCTTACAGAGACTAGACAAAGACCAACATCCCCTTCAACACATGACTAAATTACTGACACCAGTTTCAGTTCTCCTGGACACACTTGTGTTTCCAGAGATGGATTCACTTTTGGCACTAATCTGTTGGATTCAGGAGTAGCAGCATTGTTCCCCTTCAGAAGTAGCTCTGAGCTAGCAGATTTCCTAAGCCCTGTATTTCCCTGTGACTTCCCTGACACCATGTCCAGCTGGGATACCAAACAGGTGTGACACTGGCAGAAACTGCTTATTAAACAGTGGGCTCTTGCCTTTTCATTATATGTGGACTAGAATCCTGAAATGCTGCTGCTTGACTTGTGTCACTGTGCCCTCTCTAACCACACTCAGTCTTGTAGGACTTGTTAAGCCTTACAGTGACAGCATACCGAATTCTGCTTTTCCTCCCAATCTCTTCTTCACAGAAAAAAAAAGTCCCTTGTCTGCAGATTAAACCACCTTGTCAGCTTTCTACCCCAGAGGGCCCAAGGTTCTCTGCAGAGCAGGAGGTGTCAGGTTCTACCACTCTTGCAATGTGCTGGGAAGTTGTTGTACTTTGTGGGAACTTGTGCAAGACACAAACTGTCCCTGAGGGTTCAACCTACTCAGTTTTCATCACAACAAGGATTGTATTTTCAACACTTTTCCTCATATATTCATCCTACACAAAATTTTATCTCCCCATTTCATCTTCCCATGCAACCTCTTATTTTTTACTTTTATTTTAATTCCATTGCCTAGCTTTAATTTCAAAATTCATCAGTGGTCCAACCCAGAATACCAACTCTGAGTAAATCTTGAGTAAAAGTCCCCCAGTTAAGTCTGTGTATTTTTGCTAAAATTTCTCACTCCCAGATTCTAACAAATTTCTCTTTGAGCAGGAATTCTGAAATTCCAAGTGTTAGCAATTAAATCTTCACAATTTACTATGAAACTCTATTCCATGGATGGTTTACAAGGACAAATTGATTTGCTTTAGTAAAACATCAGCCTAAGGAGTAATATGATCTTTATTATAAGGTTGAAGGTTTGAAGACAGGAGAGCTGACAGCGACTGTTAATCTGTTAATTGTGGTTATCCTACCTTGGCTCTGAGTTTGTGGGTTGATGGTTTTGTAAGCCTGTATTTCAGCACTCCCACTACCCAATTGCTCTCTTCCCTTTTTTCCAGTCCCCGTTTGACACTGCAACCAAATTTAGCCTGAAAGACAATGAGGAACATAGGTTTTGTTTACTGTTCTAATGCTACTGAGCAGCACCATGGAGAACAACTTGGAAGGGGCTGTGAAGTGCTGAGGAATCAGGGAGAAGTGAAAAGAAGAAATGTCTGCAGCCCCAGTTCAAATGCATGTCAGGCTGTGTCCTGGGACTGTGCTACGGCGCTGAGGTGCAAGGACAGAGTAGATTTGTCACAACACTTTTGGGTGTCTTCACATCTTTTTTTGAAACTGGCTGTCTTCTACTCGTGTGTGTAACTCAGCACAATTTGTGTTCGAGGGTATTTGAGCCAACACAAACACCACTTCAATGGCAAGGATCAGAAGCAAACAGAGAATTCTGTTCAGTCAAATAAAAGACATTTAAGCAAACAGTAGATTTCTGGAAAGGATTGTTTCTCTTAAATAACCAGTGTGCAAACTCATATCCAATTCATGGTCTTTGTCAAGTTGCCAGTGCAAGCTGTCAAAGAGTCTTAAACAAAGATAATGCTACTGACACTGTAGTTTCTGGCATTTAATATAATTTATTTCTATGGTGTGGGTTTTTTGGAAGAAGTAAAGAATATTTTCTTAGAAGATGGATTATGCACATTAAAAAAAATTCTACAGTGGTAATGAACTGGCCTCTGAAGTATGGATAATGATTTTTTTTTTCACTTCATATATAAAAAAAGATGCAGTCCTCCTTTTATCACTAGTTTAACTGTAACAACTTCATTTTCCATTTTTAGCTAACTTTGGATATGAAACATGTGAAGGAAGCAGTATATAGAATGTATTTCATAAAATAATGAGCTGGCTGGCATTTTACTGGTGGTTCAGATGTGTAGTTTGTTCTGTTATTCTTTGAATATGCCTTGGATGATTGGTAGATTTCTGTGTGGCTACACATGGTCACGTTCCTGAACTGCTGTTAATCTACAAATGCCCTGTGCCAAATCATTCTCGGTGGAGAAAGACCTGGATTGCTCTGTAACAAAGCAGCCCTTGGAAATAGTTACACTGACTCAATAAATAGCAGGGTATCATCACCTGGAAAGCAATGCTGCGTGTCCAGGTTCCTGGGTTTGTTGGTGTCAGTGACAACAGGAGCAGGCACTCAGTGTGAAAACAGAAATTTGCTGTGCACATTTAAACCTCACAAAAGCAAAGAGCTTAATGCACTTTGTGTTTAAATGCAAATGGTCTGATCTCACAAAAGGAGACTATAAAAGTAATAACTAACAAATGCTACTTGATTCATCAGCTGAAAGACCTCTAGCTAAAGAGCTTGGGCTTGCAGGAATAGCTATTGTGTGCTTAGAAAGCTTTTTCTGGAACAGAATTACATTGAGAATATTTTAGTGACGTGTGAAGACATTCCCAGCTGTCAAAACAGCACAGAGATTTGTAAAGGAAATATTAAGATTGGTTTGAAGACATCTGGAGTAAAATCAGTGAGGAAATTGTTACAGAAGTGATACATATGTGACATCACTAGGAGCACTTGTAAATGCTTACAAATGCAAAGTGTACATGGAGCCCAGAAGGCCTTTACTCTTAGAGGCCTACAGCCAGGCACAGAAAATCTGTCCCAAGATGATGCTTTGATGCCATCAGATGTAGAGGACTTAACAGGTGTCATTGCTTGAACCTTGAGTCACAGCACAGATGATCCCAGCCAGGTTATTTGGACATGTGCATTTTGGGGCTTCTGAGTATGAGAGAAATCTGATTTCATACACAGCCATTCTTTTAAATAGTGTTTTTCCTTCCCATAAGGTCTTTTGCTGCATTTTGTAACTTTTAATTCGTACGCTGGGTTCCCTGTTGCAATCAGTTTTAGTCAGTCATTCTTACACACCCTTTATGTTTTAGTAGGAGGTCATTTCATGTCAACACTTGCACGGTGACTAAGCACTTGTCTTGGGGTTTGTTGGATGTAAACATACAAGGCGTGGCTGCTGCCTAGAAAAAGGCAAGTCTAGATTTAGACTTAGCCTTACCTTCCTTGAATGATTTGTTGTTTTTTCTTTTCTTATTTAAGGAGGAAGATGTATCCTCCTTCCATGTCAATGTCAAGACAATATAATCTTTCTAAACTCCTCTCAGTAGGCTGTGTATCTGATTTACCAGATTCTGCCTTTACACACAGGCCTCTGACATGTCTCTCTTCAGGAATTACAGAAGTTGTTGAATACTGAATTCAATGGGGCCAGAAATTCTACCTCTACTTGTCTTTCACTCATCTTTGCTTGTTATATTGTTCACAATTGTGTATTAACCAAAGTAGGAATATTTCTGAAAATTAGTAGACCCACTGAGGGATATAGGAAGCTGTGAAGTAGACAGTGCAGTGCTCCTGTTGCAAAATAACCTTATGAGAAATTGCTTTATCCTGAGCATGAATTGCTAACATCTGGCTCAGAAAGTGTATTTCCACAGCAGGAGTGGAATGAGTGAATCAAGGGAACCTTGTCCAGCCCATCAGCACAATCATTACTGATCATGAGCTGTGATTACACTGGTTCCAAGTAACATTTCTTTTCTCTATTTAATTTCTGATTCTGTGGATACCCTTCCTCATGCCTCCCCACAGGCAGACACTCACCAGACGACCTGCACACCAAACAGAGCACGTAGCCCCTACTAACTGGTACTGCTGAAGCACAAAGGCTTATAACACTTCTGGTTCCAAATTACTGTAATTACAGGACTGCCTGTTCTTGTTACATGTATAAAGGTCTAATGATTTTTTTCCCTCTCAGTATTGCCAAACGCCTGATCTCAGGGATCCTCTGTTCCAATTAGCTCTCAGGTTAGTTGGGTGTTGCCTGAAGTGCAGGTATGCCCATGAGCTTCTCTATCAGATGTCTAGGTCTTTGACCGTGTAAACTAAAATTCCCAGCTCTCCCAAGCACTTTGGCTTTCCCTTCTCCATTCTCACCACGCCCCTTATGCGCTACTTATTTTTAGACATGTTTTGTAGCAAACGCTCATTACCTTCGCTTGTTAGAATTTATCACGACGACCACACAAACGTAGATGCAATAATGAAAGACAAAGGCTCTCCTCACTCAGCACGTCTCCCTCCTCAGAGCGTTCTGCCGGCCCCAGCAGATCGGGGGCCGCTGCTTGTGCCTGCGGCCGCCGCACTCACAGGGCTCTAGGCAAGGACCGAGCCCCCACAGCCAAGGCTGCAACACTCACAGGGCTCTCGGGGGGCTCCGAGCCCACAGCCGGGGTTGCAACACTCACAGGGCTCTGGGCAAGGACCGAGCCCCCACAGTCAGGACTACAGCACTGACAGGGCTCCGGGCACGGACCGAGCCCCCACAGTCAGGGCTACAGCACTGACAGGGCTCCGGGCACGGACCGAGCCCCCACAG
>VZTB01014856.1:598469-663424 GCA_013397245.1 Thryothorus ludovicianus | reverse complement strand
GGCCCGGCGGCGGGAGGTCCAGGCTGGGGCTGCCTTGGCCTGGCAGCGGGCGGGGGACGGACAAGGTTCGCTTTAATACACTTCGAGCTCGTTAAGTAACAACAGAGCATCCCTGCTTAAGTCTTTCCTCCCTTTGAACCTTTCGTGGAATAGGTTGGACTCATATGTGCAAAGAGGAGTGATTGGGTGTTCCAGCAGCTGGAACTGGAATTACAAATATATTTTTTAAAAATAGGGTTATTTCATCATGTAATGTGAAAAGCAAGTATTCGTTACTGGCCTGTGGTTTCACCTGTTAGCAGAAAATAATTTGTAATGAATATGCAGGTAATATTTATATAATAGTTAATAAGTAATATTTGTTAGCTGATTTTTGTATCCATTGATAACAAGACACAAATAAATTTTAAATGTTTCAATAACTTGTCTACTGAAACTGTAATTCTTAAGCATCCTGAGACAGCAAGTGCATTTGGTGACAGTAATGTCAGTAGCCAGTCCTGTGAATATATTCAGCATGCTGCATGTTCTTATTTATTAACCTTCATGATCGTGGAGGAAGAAAAACCAAGAAGATGGGAAAAATATGGGGAAAAGGATTATCAGTGGCATGTTGTTCAGTACAAGCTCTATTTCTTGATAATAATTTAGGCTCTGATGGTGATTTTGTTACTACTGTTACAAACTTCTGACTTAGAAGGGCAGACTCTAACACAGCATTTTAAAAATCATTCCTGTTATCTCAGGGAACAGTGTGTACAAATCCACAGTTCTTAAAAGGCCACAGAACTGATTGACAGGCGGTGGATTTAGAAGCAGAAACTTCAGAAGGAAGCTGGAGTTGAAACAGGAAAAATTCTTTAAAATGTGGGGAGGCTAGAAGCAATCTTTTCTGCCATCTTTCTGCTCTGTAGTGCTGGGATGTAGCAATAGGCCTTGTCACTTGCTCCAGTGCAAGCTTCTTGGTGACAGAGATGTTTTAGTTGCTGGTCCAATATTGAACTCTATCTGGGAAGGAATAAAAGATTTAAAAGCAATTGGAAGAAAGGTTTACTGATTGTAGAAGTGTGGATTTACTACTGATGGATCTACTGTAAGTATATGTATTCCCTAAGGATGGTTTTAAGAACTGTAGCTGACCTACATTTCCTTAAGAGACATTCCAGTAAATACTTTGTGGCTGAGCACACGTTCATCTGGAGTGCTTCACAACAGACTTTCTTGCTGTTACAGTGAATTTTCATCAAATGCTGCAGAACTTGCATCTCTTAGTGTTCTAATCAGTCTCTGCACTTTAAAATTTGCTGGATTTTTTGTTGCCCAGTCCTCATTCTTCTTGCATATGTGGCATGGTAAAATAAGCTTTTTAGGAATTGCTGTGATGAGGATGATGGAAGAGCTTAGGAGAATCATTTAGGGAAGCATTCTAAGTGCTGCCTTAACACAGGTGTTTGGGGGAAGGGAGAAAAACCCGGATCACCTGGAAGAAGATTCAGAGGTGTAAGGCTGCATTATACAAGTCTATGCAAGCTTGAGATTAATTTGGAGCCCATACCAGGTGGGAATATGGAGTTGATTATCAGACTGGCATCTAGACTCCTAATTTCTCATATAAGTTCAGTTTTTAAATAAATTTTTATGCTATAGTAAACAGGTTCTCATGATCAAAACACTCTTTATCTGTTTGAAGTTTAACATGCCTTAGTAGAAATGGGAATTAAGTTTGGTCATACTCTGTGTGTGACAAGTTGGCCACCTGATCTTAAGGAATAGAGGAAGAAGAAATGCTGTTTAAAGGAATGTTATCAACATAGTGATCACTTCAGAAATGTTTTTACCAGAGGTGGTCACAAGACCCAGTGTAGCTTGCTCTCAAACCTTTTATGTAATGACCCAACTTTGCAGTTGCAATCTGTGCTTACCCAAGTAACAGAGGGGGAACTAGAGCAGAATCTTGCAAAATATGGAGTGTTGTTCATATATAGGTAACTTTTGTTCTGCTGCCCAGGTACAGACAAAACTGCTGCTTCGAGGAATCTCTCATCTGGAAACGGCTGAGCTGCATGAATACAACCTTGTCACTCTTGGCCCTAGTTGTGATGACAGCAGCTCTCAGATTTGGAGAGCCCCCAGCTGGCTCAGGTGAAAGGTGGCTCTGTGGAACAGCTGTGCCAGCCAGGCAGCTCTCCTTAGTGCTCACCCAGCTTTCCTTGTACCTGTTTGTTGGCCACTTTGTGGAGTCCTTTGTCTTGCTGAAGCATGAGGAAATAACCTGGTGAGGAAGAAGTGATTAATTTTGTAGCTGAATTACTTTAATGGAGAAGCTGGTGCAAAGAACATGGAGAGTTGGCACCACACTGCTTGGATTAGGTTGTTTTCCAGCCTGGTCTGTGCATCCTCGAGGTGCCTTAGTAGCAGGAGCTGCTATGCCTGGAGCTCATGTTCATTCCAGAGGAGCAACACCAGGAACCAGCTTGCCATGGGTAGTAACTGACAGCGAAATACTGCAGTGCAATTGCTCACTTTTCTCTGAGATTTAAATAAAAAAGCATTGAAGTGTATTCATATAGTAGTGATATCAGAGAAGAAGAAACAGGAGAAAATCAAAACCTTACTTCAGAGCCTGTTGAAGGGCTAATGTAAGGCACAATGCTCATTAAAACCTAAGGTGATTGTCTCAGATTCCTTTCCCGTGTGTTTTGGGGGAAAAGGAGACTAATTATGATGCTGACTTGTTTTTATGCCTTTTTTAAAGTGTTTTCAATTTAGCCAGGATGGTATAATCATACAGAAAAATCTCCTTTAAGAACCAAAATAACCTACTGAATGCTTCTGTTTTACTAAAATATCTACTAAAAATATATATTGCATATATTCTGTGCAATTACTTCTGCATTTCTGCTTTATATTTAGATGAACTATAATTTTTTGCACTTCTCTTATCAGTTTGGTGATGTTCAACAGGCTTGTCTTTAATGCTTGTTTCAAGTAGTTTTTGTGGCTGTTCTTCCTCCTTCATTCTCATATAGTCCATCAATAATCACTGCATGCTACCTCGTGTCTTAGACATTTTTGGAGCTGATAACCCATCCTTATAAGATCAGTGTCAGATGCACTGAACTCTTTACCTTTTCGAGCTGACTCAACACAATAACTATATCAATGTTCTGATACCTTCTGCAAACAATTTGTTAGGTACTTGGCTAAAGTTTTCTAGAAAGACACCTAAATGAAGTTTGTTAATAATTGATTTACATGCAAAAGAGCTTTGCCTGTGAATTCCTGCTGACTGGTAATTGAGCTGTGTATGTTTGGTCAGCTGGCTAGATGTCAGTAGTGATTTAAATGTTTATGCCTCATGTGATCCAAGGTATCTGGAAGTATCATGTGAGACGTTGTTTGCTTTCTTGTTCCTAATTTTAAACAAGGCCTTTTCTGTCGCAGTCCATGGAGTCTGAGTTACTTCAAGACATTCTTCTCAGAGACCTATAGTCAGAGTTTTAAATTAATTTTCCAGGAGAGCTGGCTAATTTTGAAGGAAGACTAATTTATAGAACCAAAAAGATGTCAGTTATTTCAGGAAATAATACTGGTTAAAAAGTTTCAATAGTTGATAAATACCCAAAGGCATTTGCATTTCAGATAAAAGTAATAAAAAAGTACCAACTGCTGGCCCTCTCTTTTTTCTTTTTCCCCACATAAAAAAATATTCTGGCTCCCCACCCTGTTATTGAATAGGTACTTTTTTTTTCCCTTAGGATCCATTTGGACATTTGTTGAATGATCTTTTTTTCTTTGTTTTCTGAGTATCCTTAAGGCAAGTCACTTTTACGGTGCAATTTGCTTATTGTCTCTTGGTGGGAACTGTGAATCTGTCAGTAAGACTTAAGGATAGTGATAGGCAGGAGTAGGAATATATCCTCAAACTAATTGCTGCAATTCACAGTCTGTTACCTCTCTTAAAGTCTAATGATATTTCTAAATGTGCTTTTCCATACAGTTTAATCATATAAAAACACATCTCAGAAGGAGATCTACTGGTTTTATCAGGGCACATGGAACCAAAAACTTAGCCAAGGATTCTATAAATATTGGAAGTTAATTTGTCTTATTGATGTTATTAGAGTGAGTTTTGTTGGGATTAGCATCTTTGTGAAAAAGGAGGATGTGCTAGAACTGATAGAACACAAAATCTTATGGAAAAGCTTTTCTGCTGAATAAGAAATCTAATTTTTCTGAATGTTGCAGTTTTGAAATCAACAGAGGAATCACACAGCTGCAAATTAGGGAAGCAGGGTACTGCTGAGGATCTTGTCTTGGACATCCGGTCTTAACTAGTGCTGATGTATTTTGCAGAACTTCACACACAAGTTATTTTGAGGTCAGCCTGGGGGCTTTAAAGAGTAAGAACTCTGTTTAATATTTCCAGCAAAAAGGCTTAGAAACCGCAGATATTGGTAGATGAGAGGATGAAAAGAAAAATTGCATACAGATGACTCTTCCCACAGGTACATCCTCTGTATGGCCTGAAAGCAAAGGAAAAGATGTTTTTCTACTGCTTTCCAATTCCACCTTAGAAAATTTGGAAAGCTACATCCTTAACCTACAGAATTAATCTTCAGTGTGATATTTTTTAACCTGTTACTTATAAAAAAAACCACTAAGTAGTTCTCCAGCCAAAATGTAAATCATTAACACTGTTAAACTGGGTGGGTTGAGGGCTGAAGATCTTGCATGTTTTTTTCCATAATCTCAGAAACCAAAATTTGTGTCTTGTTTCCTATAGGTTCATCAAGAACTATTTTCAGATTGCAGAGTATACATTAGAAAATAAAAAAGTCCTAAGGTGTGACTGATAGTGATTAGAAGCTTCACTCTTTTTGTCATGTTCACACTTCCATATAACCATTTTTGTTAATCCCTGCTTTACAAACAGGAATAAAACTTGTACATGAGAATTTTTTTTAACTGCAGTATTTATCTTTGCACAGGTAGAACTTGTCCCTTATCTTTTGTTTAGAATTGAGAAAAATTGCTGTTTTTCATCTTGTTCCTTATCATCCTTTGAGTAAAAATCAGTGTGTCATGTTTCTCATCTTGTGTCCTAAACTGGACACAGGAGCACAGCCCTATCCTCCAGGAGCTTGAAGATAAAATCTTAACTAAATGAAAGTTGCAGTTAATCTAAGATCATTCCATTAAGCCCAAGAGAGACTTTGTAGTTTCCTTCTTTCAGTGCTTTTGTTGATAGATGAATCTTGATTATAATCTGAAGCTTCTTCAGCAGTGAGTTTTCCTTGGTCTGAGCAGGAGTGCTTGTGATTGACTGAGTGCAGTTTGGAAGCCTCAGCAAGTTCTCCAAACTAATACCCCAGATGTTTGTCTAAGTCTTTGAAGGTATCTTTGCTGGAGGAATTTTATTTTTGCCCAAGGAAGTGAGATTCCAGGCTATAACAAAATGTCACTCTTTGTTCTGCATTGAAACTGAAGACAAAATCAACCTGTTCTGTCCTTGGCAGGTCTGCTGCTGAAGCTGGCCAGTCATGAAAGATTGATATAAATAGAATTACGTTCTGTTCCTTTTCCAATTAAAAGCACTGATATGCAGAGGCACGAGACTGGAGCAAGTTGTTGCCTTGGTTTTCTAAGCAATTACTGAGTAGGATTTTGTGAGGTTACAAGACTGAACTTCAGTAAACTCTTTCTAGGGTGTGATGCAATGCTGTAATCTCCCTTACTATGCTTTCCAGTATATCAGAGTCCTTGAAATATGACCTAAAATAAACCATGGTCAGCTACTGGGCCTTTTAACGTTTCACTTAAGGCGACAAAAATAAAGCCCCTGAAAACCTAATGGGAAAGTAGAGGTAGTTAATAAAGAAATCCTGAGGTACATCTCATGGTGGGGCATAACCAGCAGTGGTTGGAGGTTGTAAGAGTGTGGTTATCTGAGGTTTTGGCCTTTTTCAGTTCTGCAATATTTTTTTCTTAAAGCACATCTGATTTTCCAGTTAAATTAGGTGTTCTGCTAAAAGATATCTCTTTCCTTAAACCATTGCTGAGGATCAGTGTATTATAGAACTCAAGCTCTTTTGATTACATAGTTTACTGGGGGATGGGAGGAACAAATGTATGGGTAGACTTGCATTAAAAAACTTCGTAACTAAATATTGACAAGCACACCTTGTAAGGGAGCTTTGTGGACTTGAAAGGAGTGGAGGGAACACTTAATAAGTGCCTAACTTCTAAATTTTTTTAATACAGAAAAGCTTTTCAGTTTCTGAAATGTTTTTGCCTTTCTGGTTCTCAAGGAAAAAATGACTAAATGTAACAGAATGTAAGAAATGTCTCTGAAAACTTGATGCTTATAATTCTTAGTGTTTGGTTAGGACTAATTCTAATTTGGGAAAATATTCCAATTTCCATCTAGGGTTTAAAAAATAATGAAGAATAAACCTTAGTCAAAGGAATACTGGCATTTAGTATATGCCTTAAGAAAGTGCAGATACCCAAGACTCTTTCTTCCAAGTCTTACTGTGTCCAAAGGGAAAAAAGTAAAACTGTTGTTGCCAAAACCTGAATGTAAAAGATCTGAAACTGCATTTTTACATTGTTAGCCAACTATGTCTTGTGTTGTAAAAGTCTGATCTTATGTGAAGAAGGGAAGATAAATAATATAAATGGATCTTTTACTTTTCACATTTCTAATGTCAAATTAATAGCTTTCACACAACTGTTTAAAGAGAACAAAGTTGTGCAGTTGTGATGCTCTGAAAAAAAAAGTTCTTTCAGAAAGATTCAGTTTGCACTTGAAAACACAGGTAAATTTGGTAATGTCCTGGACAATCTTTTTTTTCATACTCATGGCCTTACATGCTCCTGTACAGTCTGCTCTTTGCAGTTAGGAGCTGGTCATCCAGAATCATTCTACGTGTTGGTTTCTCAGCTAATGAGCTTTGAAAATATATTAAGTATTTTCAGTGGAAAATGTATATGCAGTGCCTTCTTATCTAGTGTTTTTTCTCCAGTTACAAAACCTGTGTCTCTGGTGTCTCTGGATGCTGTGGTAATGCATATAAAAGCTGCAGTATTTAGTTGTGTATACTACAACAGAAAGTGTTGTATGCTTCAATTAATGGTCTCCTTTTTATATCCTTCTCTTTCCTCTATATTTTTCAGTGCCAGGAGACTTAGGTAATCAGTTGGAAGCAAAGTTAGATAAGCCATCAGTGGTGCACTATCTCTGCTCTAAGAAAACAGACAGTTATTTTACACTCTGGCTGAATCTAGAATTGCTTCTGCCTGTCATCATTGACTGCTGGATTGATAATATCAGGTAAGATCACAAATGTTGCTCTGTGCAGTTACATCCTTTCCTTGGGCTGACATGCAGAATGGCTGCCTTTAAATTCCTTTTCTGATTCAAGACCAGTGAGAGGAATGACTTGGAATTCTGCTGGGTGGGCTAACAGGATGGCTGTGAAGATGTGGCTGGAATTGCTGATGAGGAGCAGAGGTTCTCTTAGTTTCTTCTATTTTCTCTTCTACCAGTGACTCAGTGTAGGTTTGAGCACTTGTTAGGTACTTGTATGGCCTTATCTCAAGAAGGTTTCCTGCTTTTTTTTTTTTTTGCCAAGCAGTAGGACACGATGAAATGGGCAGAAACTGATGCACAAGAAGTTCCACCTGAAATATTTTGGCTTTAAAAATTGCCTAATTTAAAGCTTTCACACTATTTCATAAATCAATCTGCTTTATTAGTGTTCCTGTAAAAATAACATAAATATCTGTATGAAAACAAGAAGTAATTAGCTGGTGCAATTAAAAACTATTGGGTTGGCATGTTGCTCTTTTATGAATGTACTGAGCTATTGTAAAGCAGTCTGTTTTGTCTTGCCCTATGCCTTAGGGATCAGAGAGATTTGTGCATCAGTTTAGATTCTTAGATTCCATCTAGAGGCAAAAATTTGCATTCAAAAATTGCAATTGTATTGATATGGTACTAAAAACAAAGCAACCCCCAACTGTAATAATAGGGATCATTAAAGAAATAAACTCCTAACTCAATGCTCCAGATTCTTCACATCCTAAATTGAATTGAAAACTATTTACACAACACACAATCCCTCAATGTTTCCTGAGGTGCTAGTTGTTATTAATCAGGAAATAAAGTATTCCTTTATGCAGGTACAGGTATTTCTAGTTAAATAGAAATTAATTATTTTTTAGGAGAGTAAATATCTTTGTCTGATTTAATACGTATTTTATGTCCTACTGCCACATTCCTATGTTATTTATAAGTTTTTTTTCCATTTTGTGGCTTGATGCAAAGTCAAATGGTATAGCACTATATAAAGTAGCTTATATTCAGTCACATTTCCATATACTCAGTTTTACAGAGACAAAAATCTTAGATTCTGCACATAAAGTATTAAAGTAATTGTTTGCATTGTATTACCTCTTAGCCATGAGAGTACTCTGATCATGTCTGCTTGGGTTGGGTTTTTTTCCTCCTTCTGAGTAACAGCACTTAAAGTTCTTGTACTGCACTCAGAATGTAAGACCCAGTGTAGTTGAGGGTTGTCATGTGGCAATAAAACATGTTTCATTGGTTTTTTCATTGTTGTTCTTCCCCTCCTCCCCAGGCTGGTATATAATAGAACAAGTAAGATTACAGAACCACCAGAGGGAGTGGATATCAGAGTCCCAGGATTTGGGCAAACGTTCTCCTTGGAATTTCTTGACCCAAGTAAAAGGAGTGTTGGTATGTACAAGCTGTGTCTGGAGTGCTTTGTCACTTGGAGGCTTTTTCTAGTTTGTCTTTATGCAACAAGCTTCTGAAATGTGATTTCAAATTAAAGTCCTGTGAGCTCACTTGGCTTTTAAGAGTTTGCATTCCATTGTATTGTTTTGTTTGTTGTGTGGCCTGATAGATTGAGACAAGAAGATTCCAAGTTATTTAGTGCTATGTCAAATCTAAGTTTGGTGGGTGAAATCTGATTGGGCATATTGAGGACAGATGCCTTCTGAAAATGAGATTGTTTGAGTAGAAAATCCTGTGACAGAAGCTTGACAATCAGAACTGTGGCACTCGGTGCCATGGTCTAGTTGAGGTGTTAGGGCATGGGTTGGACCCAGTGATCTTGGAGGTCTCTTCCAACCTGATTATTCTGTGAAAAGCACAAGTTCTGAGTAAGATGTTCTTTTGCCTTGGGAATGGGTTAATTGGACTGGGAGATAGGGTACCACAATATGTAGCTCCTTGTATTCTGCTGGTGTCAGAATAATTATATAATTGCATTTGTGCTTCAAAAGATTTCTGCATTAATGTGTTTGCAGGGTTTTTTGTTTGGTGCTTTTGTAGAAGTCATGTTTCAGAAAACACTGAGTTTGATAAGCTTTTGTGAGTTGTTCCCTGTGGCTGAAGACTGGAGGAGTTGAATAGTTGTTAATGCACTGAGCTTCACATGCTGCATAGCATGGACCTTTTCTTTGAGGGCAGTGATGTGCTTAATGATCTGCACGGGGTCACTCTTAGAACAGGGCTATGATGAAATCCTCCACTTGAGGGACTGTATGATAAACATTCCAGACTAACAAGTGATGATCTGCTCAAAACTGTAATATGACTGTTCAGTAGACTGTTCTGACACTGTTACTGGATGCATTTAGAGCTGGTAATACTTAAATCCTATGTGTCAAACTTTGTAATAAGTGACATTTTTCAATATGTAGTCTGCAGCTGTTTTGCTTTTGCTATTAAAGCTTTATGTTCTGTTACTTGAGTTTTAGTTTGCTACCCTAGAGATAAAAAAATAGTTTTGGGGTCGTTTCCAGCATTCTGCCCTGGGGTACATGATAAGCATTTGTTTCCAGGAATAAATGTCGAGGTCCAGGCCAACTGTTAAACCCTATCTGATATTAATTTGCAATTAACAAAAGCTATGACTAACAAAAATCCCTCCGAAATTATGTTGCAGTTCAAGTGTAAACTTTCCTCTGCTGAGTAAAATTTACCCATTTTCTGTATACTACATTTGGCTGCCAAAATGTTTGAGAGGTCAGCCAACTAGTAAGAAATTTTAATAGTGATGTTCTCTCAATTTTGGGGAATAGTGAGCATAACTCATTTTGTTTAATATACATGCAGCTTTCTAGATTGTTAAAGTAATATGACAGGTTTAATGTGTATGTATGGTGTCAGAGATAATGCCTCTGGAACTTTGTTTTGCAGTAGTGTGTCAGCTGCTTCTCACACTAACTCTTCTGTTTCTCTCTTATCTGATATTTACAGGAAGTTACTTTTATATGTTGGTGCAGAGTTTAGTAGATTGGGGCTACAAACGTGATGAAGATGTAAGAGGAGCGCCTTATGACTGGAGAAAGGCACCAAGTAAATAATATACTGTTACTTTAACAAAATTTTGACTCTCCTAGCCAACAAATAATGTCTTGAATCTCTTTTCCCATCCTTTACAATGGTATCTGAAAACTTTTGTTTAATTCTTGGGGCCTGGGTGCAAATGCTAGCTCAGTGTTGTGGTTTTGGTTTTTTTTTTTCTTCTTTAAACAACTTGCTACTTAAAACTTGCTTTAAAACCAAAACAAAACAACAGAAAAAACCCATTTCACCAAAGCACATGCACACAAGAGCCCCACCCCTCCCATTTAATATTGGAATTTCTAAAGTCTGCATTATTAATTCCACAGACAGTTCAACACCATTGTTTAAAAGCTTTTTTTTTTTTGAAGCACAGCATTTACAATTAATAATGATGCCTGTGTGACCTGCATGTTTTAGATGAGAATGAAGACTATTTTGTGGCACTCCGCAAGATGATCGAGTTACTGTATGAGCAGTATGGGAGCCCTGTTGTCCTGATTGCCCACAGTATGGGGAATATGTACACCCTCTACTTCCTGAACCACCAGCCCCAGGATTGGAAGGACAAGTACATCAAGGATTATGTGTCATTAGGTGCTCCCTGGGGAGGAGTGGCTAAAACTCTCCGTGTGCTGGCTTCAGGTAGGTAATTTGAGGCTTTGCCCTGTGTTTTGTGTGTGGTGCACAATACTAATGAGACTGACTGTCAGACTGCAGGATGAGAGTTTAAGGTAGTGAAGGGAAAAATACTTTTTTTGTAAGTGATGACAACTTGATGTTTCAAGCTTTGCAACCTTACTGCTATCTTTCATATTTGTGTAGGTGGATTGAAATTTCTCACATCCTGTAACCAGGAAATTTCTCCCTTCTTGACCTCTCCTGACCTCTTTTCAGCAGATTGTTGTGTTGTCTGCTGTTTGGCCTGATGCCTTCTCTTTCTGTACCTTCTGCTACCAGCCTGCATGCACTCTGTTCAGTATTGCAAAGCTGCCAAGGACTCCAGAGCATTCAGCAGTTTCCTTGGATTAAAGATCACACAGCTGCTTGAGGTTAACATTAAAGGAAGTTTGTAGAGATGGTGGGGAGCTGGTGTCCACAGTGTAAATGTCAAGTGAAAGTTACAACTCTACAGACTAGGAAAGTGAATCTTAGAGGTCTTGGGTCTGGATATGCCAGGGACTAAAAACCAAAAAAATTGAATAAAGCAGCATAATGTACTTCAGTAAGTAACAGAAAATGGCTGATGGAAAATGTTCACTTACCCCATCATGTGATACCATAATTGCATCATGTGCTTTGACATTCAGTTCTTGATGTTTCTGGCTTGCTTTTGTAGCTTGTTAGCTTTGGATATCCACTATCTTCTTCCTAATCAAAGCTGGCTTCAAAAACTGGACTTCATCAAAATGCAAAACACACAGCAAGAGCCAGCCATGCATGGACAGAGCAAAGAATACTTTGCTTAGCAAAGGCATTTGATTCTGAACAATAGTGCACTACTCCATTGCTAATTAGAAAACTCGACTCAATACAAACATCCAGTTTACACATTTTTAAAGCTGCTGAAATGCCACTGTAAAAATTGATTTCCCTTTTCCCACAGGTTTTGTCTGACATATTTACTTGCTAAGAAATGGCAAAAAGTGCATAAAATTACTCAATTTTGTTCAAATAACCCTCGTAAAATTACACAATTATATAAAATTCCATAGTTCCATATCTCAGTCAGATTAAAATTTGTGCTTCATACCTTGTCTACACTTTATAATGCATCTCAAGCAAAGTACCTAATTCTACTAATGCCTAATGAATAGCTACATTTCTACTAAAATGTAGTCAGCCATATTTTAATCTGTGTATCTGTTGTACTAAACTTCCATGTTTTTGAGCAAAAATTGAAGAATTGTGGGAAAGTTACATGAGCAAACATAATATCAGAATGTACACTTTTAGGCTGTTTCTGTCTCAAATATCAATAGTAAAGCACCACCATCAGCCCTTGGACTGCATTAGTCTCTTTAAGGGTTTCTAAAGGTCAGTGTGCCGAAGAATTGTTGCTTTAAAGAAAAATACTGCATTTCAGTAGCAAAGACAAAGCTCTCTATAATTGCATTCTTTCTGCTCCCATTCCTGTTTGTAGTATGTGATGCCAGGATCTTCATGTCAAATCCACAGTTGTGTTATCAAAGTGCTAAACTGTACACAGGTGGAATTTGTTTTCTGGAGATTTCTGTGATACTTTCAGCCACTTGTACATGAGCTTTGCTGGATCCCTCTACAGTGGGCAAAGACACAAGGCTCACAGTGGTTTGTTTCTATTTTTAATATGTTGAAAAATTGAAATCCTAGCAGTGTCTTCCTTACACCTAATGTTTTCTTGTGACTGATGTGTCTGCTGACTTAAATGTGGTGTTGACCACATCCTGTACTTCTTCACTTACAAGAAAAGTCAAGGATTTGAGAAGCACTGTGTAACAGGTCTGTAAGAGAAGGCTGGGATAGTCAGGTTCTGTGTTTGATTATTCTACTGGAAATAAATCTGGTACACATTCCTTTCATTGTTCAGTTCAGAACTTGGGCTTTCTTTGCTGAAAATTGCCAAGCAGTGTTCAGAAGCTTACGTGAGAGTGCACAGTGAAGGGCTTACACCACACAGTATCATGAGATCCATTTTTCAGGACCTTTGTGATTCTTGCTGTGCATTTCAGTTTTCTTTATCTGTTTCAGACTAGCTATGCCTCTATATAATCCTCCTAAAGATGGCATTACTGTGCTTTGTGTTTCCTTGCTGAAGCAATAGTGCCACCCCATGGAATTGAAATAGTACCAGAGTATATTTTTCAGGAATAGGTTTCAGTTGCAGCATTTCAATTTTTATGGCATGACTGACCTGGACCACTACATGCTGTAACCACCTGGATCTAATAATGGAAAATAAAATTCAAAGTTCAGCTGACAAAAAAATTGAGGTGTGACAGCCACTGTGATAATGAAAACAAACAAGGAATATTAACTCATGTCCATCTCAGGGTTTTTTTTTCAGGTGATCACTATATTTTTTAAGCAGCTTTTGATTTTTTGAAGATGGAAGAACAATTGTTAAAATATGCAGAAAGATGCATATAAATTATCACTTAGTCATGCGTTAGTTTAAGCTATTTGTTTCAGTCCTTCATCAATTCATATTTAAATTTCGGAAGCCATTAAAAGTCAGTTTACAGAAGCTAATTTATGAGACAATAATAAATGAGAAAAAAACTTTTCAAATTGTCACTGTAAGCTGAGGAACAAACTTATTATTCATGTTATCACCATTAGTGCTAGTAATTGCTGCTGATTAAGACTGTTGTCTTGCTTTATGGATAATGAAATTCCACTTGTTTTCCCTAAGGTGACAACAACAGAATCCCTGTTATCAGTTCACTCAAGATCAGAGACCAGCAGAGATCAGCCGTTTCCACAAATTGGATGCTGCCCTACAACTACACGTGGCCTCCAGACAAGGTGTTTGTAAGCACACCCACAGCTAACTACACACTCCGGGATTACGGGAGGTTCTACAGGGACATCAGCTTTGAGGATGGCTGGCTCATGAGGCAGGACACGGAGCACCTGGTGTACCCCATGACCCCGCCCGGGGTGCGCATCCACTGCCTGTACGGCACCGGCGTGGAAACCCCCGACTCCTTCCATTATGAAAGCTTCCCTGACAAGGAACCCAAGATTTTCTACAGCGATGGGGATGGTACAGTGAACTTACAGAGTGCCTTGCAATGTAGAAAGTGGGTGGACAGGCAAAAACAGGAAGTGGTGATGGTGGAGCTTTCAGGAAACGAGCACATTGAAATGCTGTCCAATGATACTACAATCTCCTATGTGAAAAAGCTGCTCTTTGATTTGTGATAACCTTGTGTTGATAGTTATTTTCCTCACCTGTGATGCCTTCCCTTAAATATGGGGAAATGCCTTTTAATCCCTTGATACTTAGATATTTGAATTATTTATTTTGCTTTTTTAAAAGGTTGTGTTCAAGTTGCTTGGTGTTCTAAATGATCGTTTGTTTCTGATTTGTGTTTACGATGCTTCATGGTATTTTCACATTCTGCAAATTTTGTCAAATATGCATTTTGGTGCCTCTGGTGTTGTGCCCAATGGTCATACAAGCTTTCATTTGGAGATTGTGCAGCCCCTTGCACGTACCACATTGAGTCATAGATCCCAGAGTTCCTCTGTTTGGTCTTTGCAGGTTTGGAGTGGAAGGCTAGGAAGGATGGCGATTTTGGATGCCCAAGGGAATGGTATTAACAATTTGGCAAACACAGTAAGCTTTTTAAAGGGTCTTGCATATTCTGATCCACAGTTCCCAGTGGATTGGTTTGTAAATGTGCATATCTACTAGGTAAAATAGGAAGGAGGTCTGCCTGGAACTGTGCTACCATTGTTGTGATCCAGACTTTTATTTATTACAGCTTGGGAGAAAAAAGATAGATGTGTGAATTACTTGAGGCTTCTTTATTAGGTGCCCTACTGGGTTATTTTGGAAAGAAGAAATTGTTTGCTCATCAACTTCTAGAATCCCTGTTCTCATTCAGTCTGGAGTCTGAGGAATTCTCAGCCTGTGCTTTCCATCTCAATGAGACAATGAAACTGAGCTGTGGTTGGTGCTTGTATTAACTGTGGCAGTGTGGAGTAGCACATAAATCAAAGCTAATTGAATACTGGCAAACAATCTATAAGGTATGGAATTGCATTTCTGGGTGGAAATAATAATGGATGGTGGGCAGTATTTAAAGAAAAGTGAACTTCTGAAAGGTGCTTGGGAATGGAAGCCAGTATGGAAGTAATATATGGAATACAAACCATGTTCTCAGTCAAATACTTTGTCTCTGATCCAGTTACCTGACTAAGCAGTGATTAGACCAACATCGCATTCCACTGAAAAGAACTTTTTTTGCCTTAAGATTAAAAGTAATTTCACATAGATTACATTTTTGCTGTTTCCAGAAGTTGGGACACGTGATTCCTTAAATGTTTCTATAAATTGCTGAATTGCAATTCTGTAATTTCCTACAGTGTTGTTCTACTCAATGTTAAAATAATAATTTCAGCTCTGATCTCCACAGAAGTGCTGGCCTAAAGGCCATCATATTTACCACCTTGATTACAGAAGTCCTGTTGGAGAAATAGTTCTACTCAAAAATTCTCTCTTGCTTGCTTTAAAACCAGTCACCCAGTTAGACTGCACTTAGTTTTCTGGTAACACAGCTTTGGATGCTTTCAAAATGCTAGGTTCTCCAAGAACAATATTTTAAGAGTTTCAAACTCATCAAACTATTAAGGATTCATTACTTAAGAAACTGAATTTGTCTAAAGGCTAAAGTTTTAACTATTTTGGTAGCATGCCTAAAATGTTTTCTGCTATCGGACATATCAGTAAGGTGTATTTGAACTGATGGGCTTGAACTCTTGCTATTGTAGAATGGAACCAGGAGATAGTTTTAAGGCTTTAGTTTTAATTCAGAATCTTGTGTTAATTCAAAACAATTTGAACTAGGGTCATCAACAAGCTAAATATCTTACAAGGTTTTAACTTCCTTGTGTAGCTTTATTCTCCCTCTGCATTTTTTCCTAGTGCTTATGTCTAGGGAGTGTAGACATTTTCCTGATTTTTAAAATGGATCATTAATCTTGTCCAGCAGCAATATTGCCTAGAATTTTCCAGAATAAGTACTGAGTTGCCCACAGCATTTGTAATGTGTAATTGTTGAAATGAAAAAAAACAAAACCATAACCAATCAACCTAAACAATCAATCCTCCCAGAATAAAAAAACCATACAGCAACGAGGGGGGACAAAACCCCCAAAGCCCCCAAAAAATCACCACAAAAAATTGCCCCTCCAAGTGATCTGTTTTATGCAGGGCTTGTCAGCTGGATAAGCTTCAGGCTTGTGTTCCAAGACTGCTTGAAGATGATAAAGCTCTTCCTTGGTCTGACTCAATTTTTGAATAAATGGCTATTTGAATAAATTACAGAAAACTGTTAATAAACACTGGATTGAGTGGAGGTGGAGGCTGTATTTCAGGATACCAACATAGACATCAAGGGCTGAAAAATGAGAAAACAATGTAGGTAAACAATTCTTAACCTGATCTGGAGAATGTTTGTAAGATTCATTTGGATCCTTACCCATTAATGAGTAGCATTTTCAGTCTCATAGCAAGAATTTAGCTGCAGGGCTTTTTTGTGATTTGAAGTTCCAAAACATGATTGAAAAAATGCTTGTTCTTTTCCCTCTTTTTTTCTTTAGTACTTTTAAAATACACTTTTTGTGACCTAAAAGAAGAAAAAAAGCACAACTCTTTTTCTTTTCTAACTTTGGCAACCTAGTACTGTGTTTCTGAGATTAATTGACTGTATCTTTTAACCTAAAAATTTCTAAACCAGTTTTCTGTTGGTAGACAAGCCCTGGAGTGTCTCCTTAAACTCGTGATAGTTAACATGGTAAAATGAAGCTGAAGGTTTTTCAAGGCTTTTGTTTGTTTGTTCTGTTGTCACTATAAAGCCTTGGTGTACTGTTGTGAAGAAACGTGTGAGAGCAAGCACAGCACCTCTGGTGTTCTTTGGTTGGATGTGGTGCATCTGCAGGCTGTAGTTTTAAGTCCAGAAAGCGTGGGGGTTTTTTTGGATTGTTTTTTTCCCCTACCAAAGGATCATCAGCCCTTCCATTTGCAGTTTCCTGCGCGTTAGGCTGCAGCTCTCCTTGACGAGGAGCGCGTTGCTGCGGTTCAGAAATGGAAGCACTGCACTCTGTGAGCAGTGGCTGCTCTCCACAGCAGCTCCTCTGCAGGGGCAGTGCTGAGCATTACTGCCACAGACCTGCTGCAGCCACGGGCACTGAGCTGTCTCCATTCATGAGGGGAGAGAGATCTGAAAAAAAAAATCTTTAAGGACAATGTGGCTCTTTGATTAGCTCAGGTGTTTTGCCACACTGCACAGCTGAAATGTCTGCATTCACTAATGTATCTTTGTTATACCTAAAGCATTAATTATGTGTCTCTTTCCATAATTTTTACTTAGTTTTATTCTTCCAGGATGTTTTCACTAGCCAAAACTAGTCTTGAGGACCAAATGTGTTTCTTATTTTTGACAACATGTATAGAAAATGCTGAAGAAGCTTTCAGCTGTCATTGTAGTACTTCTGAAGAGGTTGAGAGTCACTATGTGATTCTGTATAAAAACAGCTTCAATAACTAGCAATAATTGCAAAGGATTTGCAGACCAAAGGAAGGAATGTTTGGTATTAAGGTAGTTCTTGGAGCACAGTGTGTTCAAGGCCCTCTTAAATTCAGGGAACGTTTGGCAGTGACTTTGCTGCTCTACACTAATCAGTATTTTGTACAGAACATATTCTGAGGCCTGGCATTTTATATGTTCTTCTGTATGAATGTGTTCAATAGATTTTGAATATTTTATTGTCAAATTTGATAATATAATAAAGTTGATCTAATACAGATTGTGTCCTGTTGTGAATAATGTGCTGTCTCAGTTCTCAGAGGAAATGAAAGCTTGGTGCTGTTTTTCTTCCCTAAGGATGCTCAGTGTCTCTCACAGTAATTACTTCTTGCTTAATCTCCCAAATGCTCTTACTGTCTTGTGGTACATTTGGAGTTCACTGTTAATTGTTCTTGAATTTATGGAGGTGTAAGGCTGAGATTACTCAATTTTTTTTTTGCTTGCATCTTAGTTGCTTGTCTTGTGTTAAAAAAAGCTCTCAGGATGCCTTATAATTTTGCTCAGGTAATTATTTTGAAATTAGTTCCTCAGTCGTGAAGTGTTTTAAATGCCTGCAGTTGCCTTTATGCTGTTGGTTTCCAAACTGGTGTGGGGCTGACAACTCTGTGTCTGTGAACCTTCATAGCTGAAGGCCTGACAGGATCCTTCCTTCCCGAGGGAAAGCTTCTCACTTTCCCAAGAGAAATCCTGTAGACAAACTCTCCAAACAATATTCTTTCTCAAAACAGCAGGTGCTGTTTTTCATCCCTGTTTTTCATTACATAGAATACATTGTTTCTCTTACTTAGCCAGTGGTAATAGAGAAGGTGGTGTTCCTATTCACCAATCACTTTTTACTCAGCAAAGTGCCTTATATAAGGTGTTTCATTTTGTTAATAAAATCTCATTAGCCTTCTGGTGAACTGCAACTGGAGTCTGTGTTTCTGTTTGTGACTAACAGCAACAATCCACAAACCCAGGCATGATGACTGTACAGTTTTATGGTTGTATGAAACAATCTTTTTCCAATTGTGGCTCTGAAGAAACTAATGCTAGTCAGTGATTCTGTGAGCATCTGGGGTATTCTTTGCACATTAAAGACTGTAATACCTGGTGAGTGTTAGTGACTGCTGCTCCTCTCTGTGCCCTGGATGCACTATTTGGACATCTTGTCCCAGTCCAGATCTTGATCATGCCTGCCTTGAGGTTCATGACCCCATATGATTGCAGGAAAATGGGAATGTGGCTTTCCAGCCCCCTATTAATATAGGAAAGGTCCTGCACTAAAGCCATGTGCCAGTGCTTGCAAGAATCTGGGAAGGCTGAGAGCACAGGGAAGAGGAGGCCAGCGTGAGGATAGGCCAGGTAGAGTATTGCAAAGCCCTGAGAGAGACACGTGTGCTCTAATGCTGGAGTGTAGATGTAACTCTGGAGTTAGCACAGCTTGTGCAACCTTCAAATAACAAAATTACAGTTGCAGATCGTCTGATGCTGTTTTGCTGTGCTATCTTAAATGATTTCATTAATGATGAGATTGCAGTTTTGAGAAATAATTTTGACTTTGTCTTGCTTGAGTTGTGTTTTTTTCTCCAAAGCAAATTGTTTGCTTTGGTTTAAGACTAATGTCCTTTATGGTCATTCAGACCAACAAATGAGTTAAGTGGAATATTTAGCTCCCAAATCAGCATCCTTTAGGCAAAACCAGAACGTAATATGAGCCAAGGAAATGCAAGAAATTCATTTGCAATGTTTTACTAAAAATAGTGACGTTAAGTTTGTTTTAATGGGATGTGTGTGTATATATATGCAGTAGAGGGCAGTAGTATATAAGTTACTGAGGGTTTTTAGTTAATATTGAATGACATCTGTATTAATTTCATCTGAGATATACAGGATTGCAGAGAAATTACGACTTAAGTTTCCATAAAATGTTTCCTGTCCTGAAGCAATTGCACAGATGCAGACTCTGGTACTGGAGAAACTTTTTTTCTGTCTCATGTAAAAAGCAAGAAACTTCAGCTCAATTCAAATTCAATTAAAACAATCTGAGGCATGAATTAGATATTCACTGCCATTTACATGCTCAGATTAAAGCACAAGGTGAGCATTACAACTGCATGGAGTGCATTGGTGTATATTACTATGATGTACAAAAGAGATAATTTTTTAAAAAGTGCTGCAAATGCTGTCAGCTCTCTTTTCTCATTGCACTGCTGAATAATGGATAAATCTTTTACCTCAAAGTTTTCACTTTGCTTGTAACCACTGACTCACACCTAGTAACCTTTCTGGGAAGGCAGATTTATTGACCAAGCTGCAATTCCATGTCTAACTAAAAATGTCACCTTATGTGTGTAAAATCATCGAGACAGATGGTATATTTGACTGCATGAAAATACTGTGTTTACAGATTAAGTATTTCCATGACTATTAGTATTTTTGAGATAGTGTTGTGTCTGAGGTAGTCAAAGAAGGATTCTAGTCCAGGTCTGAACACTGCTGGTATCTTAGCTGTGCTATCAGAGCCTTTGTACCTGTATTAACACCAAAAGGCAGTACAATATAGGAAATCTCATGAAATACATCATGGCTAAATATTATTGTGACCAGTGCAGGTGAAAAATGACAGGAATCTGTAAACAGATCTGGGAGACAACTCTGGCAAGGGGGGCAGTAATAAGGGACCCTTGCCTATCCACATCATGAGAATATACTTTCAATGACCAAACCAAAGCATGTCCTGAAGGTGCCAAAGCATGGATTGACCACCCTGCTTTACACAGTTCAGGTCTGGAAGGACTTTGGAAGGAGAAATTGTGTAGTGAATTGTTAAAGAAGTTTCAGTAGGAGTAAAATCATAAAGTCAAAAATGATACAACCTCTGTTGTAACTGCTTCAGCCTTGAGCTCTTTCTTTTTGAGCAGCATTTCTAGATGCAGGAAGACCCTGTTTGACTCAGACATAGGTAACTTGCTCAAATTCCGTTAGGAAGAATCTAAGCATGTACCTTTAACTTCAAAGTTGTTCTTTTGTCATTAAACAATCTTCAGCCTGCAGATCATTTGCAGGTGAATGAGGGCAAAGCAGCTGTGCTATTCTTGGATGGAGAAAAGAATACTTGAGAAAAATGTAATTTGTGGATTAATGCATTTTCTGTATAATACATTCCTTGTTAGTAATTTCATCTTGCTGAAACTAACTTTAGGTTCCAAAGCCATCGATCCCCTGTGAAGGTGCATCCTTGTTTTTTCATGTACTGGTAAGTATATGTTGCTTCACTTTTCCCATGTTTCTGTTATGTCCATTAGTACTTTTATGCCAGGCTATGATATGACAAGGAAAAACGGAGCTAAAATAGGACATGACTTGACAAGGGGGAATGCCTTCAAACTGAAAGACAGTAGGTTTATATTGAATATTAGAAAGAAATTCTTTTCTGAGAGAGTGGTGAGGCACTGGCACAGGTTGCCCAGAGAAGCTGTGGATACCCTGTCCCTGGAAGTGTTTAAGGCCAGGTTGGATGGGGCTTTGAGCAACCTGGTTTAGTGTAAAATGTCTCTGCCCATTGCAGGGGAATTGGCCCAAGACGATCTTTAAGGCTCCTTTCAACCCAAACCTTTCTATGAACATGAAAAATAAAAAGTCACCAAATATTCCATTTAGAAGTTCCTCAGTCTAGTTTTGGCTCCTAATCCAGTGACATAAGCCCTTTCCTCCTTGCCTTCAATTCAAACCTTTCCAACCAGGCTTTTGTTATTGAGCCCAAGTTTTTTTCCTTGCTTAAATGATACTTAAATCTCAGCATCTAATGCAAAAATAAACCTTCCGATGTCAAGCACAGCATGAAAATCTTCCACATAGACAGAAGTAAATTGTTGATAATCAAGTGTTATATAGAGTCTCTTTTTGGAGAGAGACCAAATGATTCAATAATGGCAAATTACCTTAAAGAAATCCATGTTTTCTTAGCAGGGATGCCTATACAAAGATAGCATTTAGCTCAGAGCTTAAGGGTGTCAGGAAATTAGAAAAGAGAACTGAAATGTCAGGCAGCAGGAAGAAATGAGGCTGGGCTGGTAGAATGATGTCTGTGGGGCTATGATGTATTTGTGTTTCTTTAAAAAAATCTACTGCATCAAAACAAAAAGAAAATTCTGACTCCATTAGAGAGAAGGAAAAAAGATGTAGCAGGCTGGACTGCAGTTACTGGCATCCTACATCAAAATCAACATAGCAAGAGCTAACTTAAGGCTCCCTGGCCAGAAGAGTGTGATGTTGGGTTGCTAAACAGTAAAGACTGTGGCTCTCTGGGAATCCTGAAGTTATCCAGTATTTGCACAGGATCCATGTGCAGATCATGTGTCTTAAGAGAATGTTTCCTGTGAGAAGCAGCAAAGGATCTGGACTTACATGTGGAGGTAGAAAACACAGGTAGAAAACATTGTCTCCTTTTCTCAAATTCCACTTAGCTAGAAGTCATTTAGCACTGCAGGTTTCAGAGACCTCTGCTATTCATGGTGGGTGCCTTGCCCAGCTCTGGTCTCTAGGCTTCAGATCTGAAGATGTCTCAGTTCCTAGCAAAGGAGTTGAGACTCACCTAAGGACCACAAATTTCACTGTATTTTGCCATTTTTTCTAGTCTTCCATTTAAATAATACAGACCATGGTTTACTTCGCCCTGTTCAGACCAGCCTGTGCAATAAATCCAAGATCATCATGTTATTCCTTTTCCAGCTGTTTTTGCTATTAACTTTCTGAGGAGGATCACTAATTTATTACCACAGAGACAAGGACATAAATACACAAGACAGTAGTATACATCTCTAAAACAGGAGTATCACCTAATTTACACAAGAATTTGTCTCTGTTGCAGCTTAACAGTAGAACAAGACAAGTTTTATTACCTAATTCATATGTTTATGATCAGTCTAGAAGGATTCCATTTATAAAGTAAAACTTATACATTTTGTGATGACATATCATAGGATTTTTTAGGTAAGGAAATAATTTGGTCCATAGCAAAATTTAGAGTTTTACCATACTTATTTTTAAAAAATTGCCAGATTTTGTTAATCCATAAAATAAATCCATTTTGTCAATGTAATAATGATGTGTTGGATGTGTGACCAACTAGTAGCAAGTGTTTTTTTCAGAAGCATGAAACAGTGAGGTGCACAAGAAGGAATACTGCTGCTAGGATTTTTGGCTTCTAGCCTCTGTTAAATAGTTACATGTTCAAAGTTTTACTTAGTTTTTCAGTTAAATACAGATTTTTTAATACTTAAGGTTTAACATCACCCTATTTCTGTACAATGAAGCAGCCAGGATTTGGGATCAAATCTACATGAAAAGTCATCTTATACTTAATGTAATGCTGTTCTTGGGAATAAATATTTAGCATCAGGCCCTTAAGAAGCAAGATAAATTAATGGAATAGAGTAAGACACTGTGCAATTACTCCTTTCAGAAAGGCTTTTATAAATGCTAAGTGTATGTTCAGTCAGTACTTTTTCCTGAATGCTTCAGGTCAATAGAGTAAACAATTTAATTTGTTATGGTTTGTTGTTTGCTTCTATTTCCTGTACTCTAATTACTAAATTGAGAAATTAAGCTGATTTGTCTGGTTTCACTAACAAATAGAAAGGTCAGGTTCAGGATGAGTTTTTTGAAATGTACATACACATGATCCATAAAAGTACTTCCATTTACAAACAAGTGGCAGGTTAAAAACAGGAAATGCCATATTTTTCTCTGCTGAAATTAATCAAGTTGTGATAAATAATAAGAGCAGTAGGATTTAGACCTGATCTTACATTCCACCTGTGTTAGTACAGCAGCTCTGAGTTCCAGTTGCAGCCAGGACCCAACCAAAACAGGCTGAGAAGCTCTGGCTGCCTTCAGCAAATTGGAGCAGGCTGAGGAGCTTCCTGTAAGACACAAAACTGTCTGAAGCAGCCCAGAGCACATCATTGAAAGCTCCTGAGACTTGTCACAAACTTTTACTGATAAGCTTTTGATTGCTCCTTTGCTGTTGTCATGTCATCCTTACTATAACTCTATTATGAATTGGTTTCAAAGAACTCATTTTCTCCCAAGTTCTGTGTGTGTCATCAAGGCAAGCAATGAGTCAACATCAGAACAAATTTGACTTCAGTGGTGTTGTGGTTTAACCCTCTGCTAGGTCTTTGTTTCAAGATGCTGCATCTGCAGCTTTCCAGTCCCCAGCACAGGACCACTGTTCTCTGCATTACCAGCTGCTCAGAGCTGGTGCACAAACTCATCTCAGTAGCAAAGTTAAAAATTATGAAATGCCTATTAATTCAAAATGGATATAACAGGTAATTTTCAACCCACTGCACTTGTAGTTTGGGACATAGCTATAAGATGTCATTTACTTTTCTAAAAAAGGCACCCTATTTCAAAAGGTGTGTGGGAAGTTATGCACAAATGCAGCCAGTAGGAATTTGTATGCTAAACTCCCACATTACATTAAAATGTCCTGCAGCACAAGAGGTGGTATGTAGGAGGGGGTGGGCAAACTTCAGAACAGAGGAAGGTAGTGAATAACTAGAAAAATTCTCCTTACTCTTTATTTATGTATTCAATTACTTGTTCCAGTTTTTACCTCCTTAGCAGTCTTATTTTACATGGTTATTTCAAGGCTGAATAGAAGTGCCACATTCTTGATGCAAACCTGTCTTTACTCCCACTTCCTCTTCTCTTTAAATTTGAGATGCAAAATTTTACTGAAACGTGATGAAACAACTCCCAGTGCAAGTTCCAAACCTAGCTTGCAGTTCTCAGTTATTATCCAGGATTTCCAAGAGGTACCACAATTCTGCTACACTTGAATTTAAAGACATTCGTATTTTGTAGACAAACAAGTCCTGTTATGTTACTATTCACATAAAACAGGAGAGCTATATGGCACATATTGTAATACAAATTTCATTGGATGCATCAAGAAATGCAACTTTTCTTTTTGGTTCCTCCAGGTGTTAGAACTGCCCCAGAATTGGCAAACAAAATGTTCATTGGTTAAGAAGCTCTCCTAGAAAAATAGCAGTGTTTGAATTCTAACACTGCATGGCTAGAAAAGGGACAAAAGGTGGGTGTCTGCATGATTCCAGAGCAGCAAAAGCATCAGGATTGGCTGCTTGGACAGACAGAAGTTATACCCTTGACCAAAGACTGCATTTTTAAGTGGTCACAATTGATTCAAAATTTGTGTGTTTATGCATTTCTCATTTTACAGAGAATTCAAACCTGAGTTTATTGCATTTAAAACTTTTCTCAGCTATACCATCAATCTGCTCTCTAAGTTAGACTTGCATTGGAAAGCCAGCTATGGAACAAAGCACGTCTAATTCATTACTGAATTCTCTATTTCTGGTAATTTGCAAAACTTCTGCCTGAAAAAAATAGATTTAGCCATTATATTATATCATGCTTTAAAATTAGCTTGTGAATTTTAACTCCAGTTCTAGACTGTCAGGGTTTCATTAGAGATGTTTCCAAAACTAGTAATTACCCTCTTAATGAGCCCTTGAAGATATTGTTTATATTTATAATTAGATTTACAGAGGACACTCAATCAGTTCAAACACAGCTGGGTGCATGATGCTGGCTGAGGCAGGCAATCCTCTGGGAAGTCCAGTCAGACACAATTGCCTTTTGACAAAGATCACTGAGCACCAAGAACTGGCACCTTGCAATCTGCAAAGCTAATGAAAATACTGCTGCTTTGCATATTCCACTATAAAAATGGTGATTCTCTGCTAGAGGAAAGATTTTTTTTGTTTTCATTTTTTAATCAAGCTGACTCTCAGTTGTATTCCTGCTGAGTTCTACAGTATTTGTGGATATTTGAGATTTTGGGGGATGGATTGGGGGAAATTGGTGTCTTATTCACTGAGATACTTAGCCAAAGGATAAATGGGAATGGCTTCTAACTGAAAGTAGGTTTAAATTAGATTTTAAGATAATTTTATTTACTCCTTTAAGTCAGAATTGTTAGAACAAGATGTATGAGTCCAAGATCTTATGGAAACTTCAACGTACACCTGATGGCCAGTACAGAAATAATGGAGCACAGCATAGCACCAGCTAAACACAAATCTACAAACCAGACATTACAGCAATTCCTATGTTTCACTTTTATGTTGCTAAGACTAAGCAATGTCCTTGATTCTTTAAAATCCAGTGATGTTAAGAAGAGAAAAGCATTTATGTACCTGTCAGGGTCATCTGATAACTTGTAAATGTAATGACCTATGTAGTGCCTAATGTTAATTATTCTTTACTGTGTAAATTCTTTCTTCTTCAATATATTTTTACATTGCCTTTCTGTGCTCCATTTATTTCAGTTCTTTTTCTACCCTCAGTACAGCTCTAATCTACAAACATGCCATGAAAACTAGAGGAACTCCATGGAAACTAAGGTATTCCTTTGCAAACTGACTAATTTTCCTTATGTAACTGCCAGAAGATGATCTGCCAGAGCTAATGCATTGATGAAGATGGCTAGAATGTGCAGGCAATAATGCCTTTACACAGACTGATGTTTGCTTTAAAAATTATTCTCTATAGTTAAGTGCTACTATGGCCTTCTGCAGCTGGAAATTAAACCAGGAAAGCTGTAAGTTCTATTTTCTATGCTCCTCAAGCACATCAGCTGCAGAATAGAAAGTTAAGTTATGAAGTTGCTGGTAATATTCTAATTTACTCTAGAAGTTTACATAGGGTTTCTAAGGCTAACTGAAAAAATTTTCCCCTTAATTTTAAAATAAAAATTAATTTAAAAATTAGGCTTCATCCTTGTCACCCAGCTGCAGCAGCATGTTCACACTCAATAATCTCCATTGCCATAGCAACACATTCTTGTCAGATCAGGGCTGAATTGATGCAGGAGCCTCCCTGCAGAAATCTACCAACCCTTAGATATGCAACTCTAGAATTCACTAGAATTTTTTTCTTTTTAGAAAGATAACATTGTTATACAATACGAGATAAATATCTCAACTCATCTGATCTGAAGCTGTGGGACTTGCTTTCTAATAAAGAAGAGTACTGAAGTGCTTAATGCAGCTAGAAACAGATTATTCAGGTGACAGATTTTCATGTAGGAATCGTATATAATGCTGAGTTAGAAGGGACCCACAAGGATCATCGAGTCCAGCTCCTAGCCCTGCACAGGATACCCCAAAAATCCCAGCCTGTACCCGAGAGCATCATCCAAATACTCCTCAAGTTCTGCCAGGCTTGGTGCGGTGATCACTGCCCTGGGGAATCTGTTCCAGTGCTCAGGCACGAACCTTTCCCTGATTTCCAACCTAATTCCCCCCGGCACAACACCAGCCCTTCCCTCGGGTCCTGTCCCAGCAAGAGGAGATCGGTGCTGCCCCCCCTGAGGAAGCTGCAGCCCACGATGAGCTCTGCCCTCAGTCTCTTCTCCACACTGAACAAGCCAAGTGCCCTCTGCTCATCCTCAAAAGGCTTCCCCTCTATTTCTCATTTAAATAATGGTACACAAACACTGGATATCATCCTGTTCTCTTTGGAGTCAACAGAGAGTCCTTCCCCCTCTCAGTCTTTGTGTTTGTTCACTTTTCACCTACAGTCAGTCATAAGACACTCAAGTTCCATTGTCACCGTGCACAGCTGGATTAAGCAAGGTAGGGGAGCAGAGATAAGTGATTCCTGCAAATTTACATATAAAGTTGGCATGAGAAATTCTGTTTTGCAGCTCTGGATCAGTTATTACTGCATTTATCATTATTACATATGCTACCATTTATATTTTCAGCATTACCTGATTAAAAGAAAAAAAAGCAATAATAAAATCTCTCATCTGATGTTGCACATTTCATCTGGTTCTGGAAATTCACCACATCGATTGCTAAGCCTGGTTTTCACTCCAGTATGCTGTGGTTTAGAGCCTTGGTACATTTTTAATCAATCAAACTCCAACTGGGTTATACAACATTCCTAATTCAAGGAAATTAAAGTAACATAAATACACAATTTAAATGTTAATCTTTAGAGCAGACAGAATTTCAGGTTTGCAGTTAGTAATCTGCTTCCACAGAATATTTCTCCTTTTCAAAAATATGTTTTGAAACCTTTAAAAATATAGAGCTAATTATAAACTTAATCTGTAGTTTCAGGTTTTCTAGCCTCGGGGTCTGTGGTCTTATTGAAGTCATTAAGTTCTACTATGCATTTGTGTCTGGGTGAGAAAAGATCCCAACCAAGTGTCCTGGGCTCCAAAACACACATTATGCCATCTGAGTACGCACACAATGTGTGTGTGTGTGTTTATTCAGGCAAGAAAAAGTATGTGCATACATACAAATTTAAGTTTAATTTGCTATCCTTACATACCTAGGCTACCATGCAATAGCAATGTTGCTATGGGAACAGGTTTTCAAAAAAGTAGATCACACATGACAGGCAGCATATTTTTGGATGTTTTTTATATATATTATGCCAGGATAGATAGCAAGCATATCAAAGTAAAGGCTAACTTGAAGTCTTATATGCCCAGATCTACGATGAGATCCCATTGATAATTTTGCTTTATATTTTTTTAAAGATCTTACAAAGCACTACTTGTTTCCAGGTGTGTAAGAATTCTTTTCCCTTTATATTGAATTTGTAATTTCCTATCTTCCTATCAGGTCCTCCCCTTTTATTTTGTTTTTCCCTAAATATATTCATAATGCTCATTTACTCATTCATTCTTCCTGCCCATTATATGTCTCTTTCTTTCTTTTTTCATTCTTTCCCTCTTTGTCTGTATATTTTTTTCAGGATTTTGAACCCTCTTTTGTGTATTTTGCAGTCTCCCTTTACTCATAGTGTTAACCCCTGATAAAACACTCAGCATTTGCTCTGACATAAAGGCCAAGAGACACCCAGAGCCACTGTAACAATACTTAGAGTGGCATTTCTTCATTCAACAAAACTGAATATGTATTCCTTCCTTCCACTTCCTCAAAAGATAACAAGAATAAGAGTCACTTCTGCTTTTTGTTTTATGCATTAAAAGAACTACAGCAAAATGTAATACACTTTCATTTGTTCTTTCAAAGTCTCTCAATGGATCCATTTTTCAGCATTTATTTCCTACTGTGCAGAGTAGCAGGTATGATGTTTTTTGTAAACTGGTGATACAACCTTTACATCCTAGTAGAGAGTTTCAAAAGCTTACATCCTCAAAGCTTTAAAGCTGCAAGGTAACACACAGCCAGCTGAAGAACACCTAAAGACAGTGCAAGTGTAGCAGAATTCCAGAAAGCTGTCGCATTAATTCCTTCTTTTTAAATGCCCACAAAAATGTTATTAAAGATTTTTGTAGGTCTTGACATAAAAAATGGTATTTCATGTCTTAATTTGACTCAATATGCATTGAAGGACTCTCCAGACTAATAACTTGCCTGACAAGCATCCTGTCCTGGGGTATAGAAGCCATATTGTGCTTCGAGTGACATTTCGAGCTGTTAGTCAGACATTGGCAGTGTCAGGAAAACGTCATCCCAAGTGGAAGGGAATATATTCAGATCAGTTCTACTTTTCCAGCTTTCTGATTTCTCCCTGTTCTATGATTATTCTTCTGCATCAACATTTGCAGGAATTTGTAATTCAAATATAGGATTTTTCAACCCCCAGCAGCCCAAGTTCCATCTGGGATTTGAACAGTCAAGCTGAGCTCCTTCTGCTGCACACAATACTTACACCACCACTGCCAATAAATATTGTGAAATTAGAATTCTGCAGGCAGACTTTCTAATGAACAGAACAATTTGCTCTTTCACACTCTTACTATGATTCTAATTATGATTCCCATAAAAACTAATTTTGTGAGGTAACATTTTTATATCCCAGTCAATCAAAATGTTAGTCACATAACCATAAATTCATGTGCATACTTAATAAAGTTTTAAAAACTGTGAGTATGAGTGGCGTGTCTATATGAAGATGCAGTGAACAGTATGTAGCACCAATTTCCTTGAGTGATAGTGAACTGTGGGAATTGTATGAATCACTTTTGGCTCTTTTTTTTCTTTCTTCTTTCTGTTAGAGAAACATGGAAGACTCAATGTAAACTTTTACAAAACTTAACATGCAACAAGAGTAGTGGTATAATTGGCTTATACATACAAAACCAGATTTCAGAGTTACCCACTTTACACTTAATGTATTAAATTCATTAAAAACACCAAGATATGCAGTTTTTCTACTGTATTTCAACTGACATTAGTTTTCAAATAAAAGTGTGTTGCATCTTTGTAAGATGTACCATTTAATCTTCTTCATTTATAGTCTACTACTTTACGTGCTGCTAACTCAGAAGTGCAGCGATTCTCAAGTTCCCCATCATAGTAAAATTACTCACTATAAGCCATTTCTCTTCTTCAACTGCAATCAAGATAAAGTTGTATTTGTCTAGCAAGTACTTTAAATAGTTCCCATTTCAGATGAGATGGCTACCAGGCCACAAAACAAGCTGCTTCTACACTGCTTTGCCTGAAACTGTTAAAAATGAGGCTAATTTAGAAAACTGACACAACACAGAAAATAAATATCAGAAACACGGAGAGCTTGAATATAGTGAATTTCTCAATTTCTCCCTCTTGTTCTGAAGAAAAGGAAGGACATGTCATTATGTGAGTTATTGTGTGAGGTGGGAAAAAATCCCTCAAGTGTTAATAGCTTTGAAAAAGGTCTTTAAGCATACATAACATACATAGTGACTGCATGAAACCCATCTGATTGTAGGATAGGGGCAGAGTAAGTCAATATTTACTAATTAAGCTTATTAGAAGAATATACCATTGCATTACAAAACATATTGTGTGAGTAATCCTCACAGAATCTCTGGGGCTATTAACAGTTTTCCCTGCCCAGCTATATGCATTTAAAAGCCCTTAGGAAATGGTTTCTCTTTGTAATTTAACTTTTTTTGTAAGTGTAGCATGAAGTGAGAGCTCTCATATAGGATGCTACAGGTATCAACAGTTTCTTGGGCATGTGCACCAAAATGCATGGCTGTAGCTGGGGAAAGAGTTTTTTAATAGATATGTATCCACTGACAAGAGGGATCATTGAACAGAGCACCACATGGCAAATATTAAAACAGTCAATAAAAACAGATGTAGATGTCAGTTCTTTGCTGTTTATGCTCAGTTTATTCCTGGACACTCATCTTTTAAAAAAATCCCCCAACTCTCCAAGTGTATTATTGATGAAGGATTTTGCAGTTTTCCCCCTTTTGGGGACTGTGACACTAGATGGCACATGACACCATGAAATGTGTAATGAAGTGTAAGCAAATGCTGCTTCACTGGAGCACACTACTCATTTAAAAAGCTCCTTAAATCAATACAGTAACATTCTGTATCAGATTCAAGATCTGCTTCTGAAAAAGGTCCTTGAAGAATAAATTTCATACAGTATTCATAGATAGATGTTTAATTTACTGCTAAATTAATCTTAACAGTCTTTATTATATATTAAACTTCTATTACATTAGCTGATACTAAATTACAATTTACTATCCACAGGAGAATCATAGGTATTATGATATGCTTTTCTTTTAAAACAATTTTCAAAATAATACCACCATGGTTTAGTTTCACTAGTGATGTGTTACTGTCTAAACCATTATTTTAATTCAGAGAGCTTTGAGTGTAACTGCCAATCTTGGAACTCAGAACTGATACCAGTTCTCAGAACTCAAGACTCAGTGATTTTTTGCATATTAGAAATTACTAAGACTATAAAGTTTAGCTATGTTTAACTCAGATGTAATTTTTTCATAAAAGTAAGATTGTATCACAAATCCCATGGTCAAAGCTGTACAGCTCAAGCTCTGGAGCTTTCCAGGCAACCAGTACATTTTATTCATAAGAATTAGTGCAGTTTTAGGCCTGTAAAATCCATGATTCACCTGGGTATTGTATTTGTGCTGCAAAGTTGCACAAAACTCTTTAGGCTGGACCTAGATCTGTGTTTCACATGCCTTGTAACAGCTTGGAAACATTTAAGTAGGAATCTAGCAGATATTCTTCAGAGTATTCTTAAGCTACACTGATGTTTGATGCATGAATCCAGTTACAAAATGTAAAATAATCTCTGAGTAAGAATTGGCATGCACTTCTTTTAAACTCCATGAATAAAAGAAAGAGAGCTTCTCTTTTCAAAATAGAAATAAAGGAAGATCTCATAGGGAAACCACTAAGTCAGGGGAAAACTGACTTCATATGAAGGCAAGGAAGTGACAACATAGAACAAAATGTAATTTTTTCTGGAAAAGAAAACTAATTTTACAACTTCATGTCATATAAACTGAGTCAAAATCCTAGAATGTTTTCAATGACAACGTAATTGGAAGAAAAAGAAGTTAAATGGTTGCCATGGCTGCCTCCAAATGCCTTGATATGCTGTCCTGTCTTTATTTTTAATCCTAACTCTGTACTAACTCTGAATTTATGTTTTTTACTGCCAGGTCAGACATTTTTATTCAGAAGTCTTTTCCACTGCTTGATATCTTTAACTGGTAAGGCCAGACAACTCTGGGATAGTAAGTCTCCCAGTCCAACATTTCAGTTCAACATTTTACATGTTAGAAACAAGACTGGAAAAGAATACTTCAATATCTAGTTCCTCTACTATGCAAGAATAACTGCAGTTAAACAGTTATAGCCTTATTTACTTTCTCAGCATGATTTTTCTTGTCTCTGGGTAGAGACCCAGCCTAGAATAAAATTCTCTAGCTGTATAACATGATTTACTCCACTTACATAGGAAGAAGAGCCCAGAGTGCTCTAAGTACAGCTAGGCAACCAGCAACCAACCACAGCTATTTTGGTATCAACAGCACCTTACAAAATGGGCTCCACAAAGATAATGTGGTTAAAACTGTATCACTCAAGGAGGTTAAATTGTCAAAAATAGCTTTCCCTCAAATGCAGTAATCAGGCTTGTATTTGTATGTTGAAATGACAGGCAGTTTTGCATTGCAAACAACTTTGTGGCAAACCAAAAATACAGGATTTTTTTTTTCCCTTCCCAATACCCACATGTTGATTTATGTTGTCCGTGAGGTAGAGGGAAGTTTCCTCTGTCTTCAAAATAAAGCAACCCTTTAATAAAAAGATATTGGACTTTGAAATGACAAAATAGTAGCTGGGACGATGTAATCCGAAGACAAGGTCTCTCCTGCCATAATGCTGTGGCTATAACCACCATAATCCCTTGAATTCCATCATTTGGGAAGAAAGATCCTGGCTTGTACCTACCCATCAATGAGGCTCTGTTTCCAACAGAATTATACTGAAATTCAGACAGTTTAGAGTATGCCATGTTTTCCCCTGTAACTTAAGGGGCCACATGGAAGTTGAAAGACTGGTCAGCTTCTTTATGAGCAACCAATGCTAACAAATTATTAATGAAAGAACTGTGTTTGCTGTTATGTCATCAGAGTATGAGGGTGCTTTTATCATATTTTATATAGAAATCACGTTTTAATTGCAGCATTACATAGCATTCCATCCTAAAATGGACAAATCAAATACGAACAATTAAGATTGGGGAGATCTGTATCTAATCTCAGCCAGCATCCAGATACATATGGTTGGCAATTATTGGTGGATTTGGGAGGACTTAATTTTATTTGTGTTATTTTAGTCAGTGAGAGTGTTAGAAATAGAAGCTGAAAATCCAAGGATGCAAAAAGTTTCAGAAATAACATTAGAGCCCTGAACTAATGACATACTCCTGTAAGGAGTGAAGTTTAGGCTTCAAGGATAACAACCACTAACAGTTCTAAAGTCACTGGAGGATCACCCAGGAGCACAACCATCTGCACAAACTTTAAATAGCAAAGAACAAAGAACATGAAACCAAATAACCAGATTAAAGGGCTACTCTTTCAAAAATCACTGGAACTGCCTGCTTTCTACTTTACCATTTCAAACCCAGACTTAGAGCCTTGTGTTAGCAATCAAAGTCTACAATTAAAGGGAGAGAGTCTTTAAAGCAGTCAGCAGTTTCCATTTAGGACAGAAATGAAAGAACTAAGTCTCCTAAACTCCCAATCTACCAGCAAGTTCCAATCAGTTCATGTATTTTTAACCTGTCACTACTGAATTTTGAGGTCTTGTGAAATCAGGTCTTGTTAAATAGGATCTTTGATGCAGTGTGGAGAAGATGTGTTTAAAAAACATTTTCCTTTAAAGCATGGTTTTATAAAACCAGAACCACCCTAACTAAACTGTCATCCAGTCTCCTACTGCAGCCACAGTGTTGCAAGGGCTGTACTTCAGTGCCACCTTATTTGCAGCAACAAAAGCCCTACAGATCTGCCATCATAAAAGCAGAGTTTTGTGGCATGCCAGCTGGCTGCACTCTTTAGATTTAGTAATCCTTATAAGCACTAGGTAGTTAAAAATCTGGTACATTTATCCTGACATATCTGATTTCTTTTTTTCTTTGTAAAGGGTATATATTTTTTAACATTCCAAGTCTATACATCAGCAGAAAGCAAAAGTTGAAAAGTTGATCACAGTACAAAGCTGATTAAGGAGGAAATAAAAGAAGACAATGTACATGCTTGGATCAGGAATCTGTTTGCAGTGGCAGATAATTTGTACACATCTCTACTGTATCTGAATTTATAGGAAATAAAGCTAAGAGAAAAAGACTACTATCACTCAGGAGTGTAGTTTATGAAGCTACAAAATTACTGAGTACTTTCTTTTAGTGTTTCAATTTAACGTTACAAATGGTGTTCTCCATTTTTTGCACTCATTGTAAACTACATAATTAAAAGACATCATACTCTGCCACGGAAGAATTCTTTGTTCTCATTCCTTTTCCTAAAATAAATTCAAGTTAAGGTACATTATTATTATGGATGTCTAGGAAAGTACAACACATCTAAGGCTTTTAAGTGCTCCTTTCCTAATTCAGTTATTCACATTAAATTAAAAACTTTCACTTCAGAATATGCAGTTGATATTGCTATGGCAACGTTAGAGGAGTGAATCCAATTTTTGGAAAGATTTGCTATCCAGATTTGTTGCAATAAGACAAGCCAGTGGTTCTACTCATAGCACACTCAGGAATGGGGGATTAAAAGAACTAAGCAGAACCCTCTGCTGGACACTTCTGCAGTTGTTCACAGATTTAACAGTGGCCTAGAAAAAATCTGGAAATCAAAGGTAAAGACTCCAATGACCAGACTACGTATACCTTATCCAAAAAATGTCAATAAATTCCCTCAGGATAGGACAGCAAGCAATGACAGCACAAGAGTAAAGTCTTCCAGACCTTGAGATGTCACAAATTTATGAACAACAGAGTAAGTCAGGTTGGTCTGCAGTTCATTGCAAATTGAATTTATTACCAGCAGTTGATTTTTGATGTTTTCACTCTGCATAGCAAATTTTTCCAGTAACTTTCTGGAAAGGTTTAAGTAAACAGGAATGATTTGTTCAAGAAAAATGATATCTCTATGACTGTTATAAATGCCCCATGTCATCTTATCTACAGCAAATGCAAAGGAAGAAATTTAAATACCTAATACCAGAAAGAGATTTTACTTAGACATATGTCAACTATACCAGGCTCAGCTGAATACCATATGCCATGGAGACATGACTTAAAGTCATATCCATATGCAAGTTATGTGACATTTTGCTTCTCTATCAAATTAATATTTTAAAGGATATTGTAGAAATGGTGAAACAAGGGTAAAATCAGATTATATAGGTAAATTAACCTTTGGCATTCTCATTATTTAACTTCAAAAATACTTTCATATCAGTCTGTATAATTTAAGAATAATTCTTTAAAGAGTTGAAGACAAGATATAAGGAAAACTTAGAAATAGATTCCATTTAATAAAATCTTACCAGACCAATGCCACCCTAGGCTTTGATTTGAATTTGAAATTCATATGTTCAAACCACAGAATGGAAACTTCCAGTTATATTGAAAGCCATGTCCTGCATATAGCCTTTCCCTTTTGGAAACTGGAACCACAGCCTTGCTCTTTATTTACTGAACTTTCTCTGTACTTGCTCATCACTGAAGTCTGTCATTACAGACTCTCTGCATAGTTCCAGGCCAAAAAGCAGAACTATTTATGAACCTTTGTAGCAGCAGAGGTAAAATAGGGATACTAACAGGAATTCAAGGCATGTGTTAACATTCAGGATCTTGAGCAGAATTCTTTAGGCAAACAAGAATGAACTGCAATTACTGTGTACATTAGTCCTAGACAAACATACACAGCAGAATAAAATGAGCTGTCATTCATTCACTTCTATTTTTTCCATCTTCATTTCCAAATGAGCACCTAGTTTGAAAAGACTCCTGTTCCCTGATCTTGTCTATACTTTGCCAAAACTAGAAAAGTTGCTTGAGGTGTTTTCATCAAGAGAAGTGTAGTTAAATTTTTTCACTTCTGCTCAGTTTTGAAGGATCAGTGAAAAATTACATATATTTGCGGATCTATCAATGTGGGGAAAAACCTGGAATATTCCTTAAAGATGATGTTGTAGCTATGCTGATGTAGGGATTAAGAAACAGTGATTTTATAGACTAAAAACTGCATGAACAAACAGAAGCTCAGCAAACAGAAAATTGTCACTAAAATACAAAGTCAATATGGTACATGCTAACTAACATCTGACCATGTTTAGCTGTCAATTTTGCTCTATAAAACACTGTTATTATCTATCCTTATCACAGCTGTTTTTCAGTTTACTGCTTATTACAAAACACTGTTAATATAATATTAATACTATTACAGTAATAGTTAATTGCTGTATGTTTGTGTGTGGTACAGAATTTACTGGTTAACCATTGTTTTGATCCTTCAGCTTTTTGTGGCTTAAGCAATGTGTACTCACAAGTGTTCACAGACTATTTAATCTCCTTTATTCTTCTAAGGATCTTATTGCAAGCTGGAGTTTGATTTGTTAATTCTAAATGTAGCTGAAATTTAGAAGATTTATATAGTACTTGCATGTCAATTGTAACAACAACTCTTTATTCACAAAATTCTCCTTTTGGTTCCACATGTCTTTCTTTAGGTGGTCATGTCAGATGTTTAACATAAAAATAATAGGGAAATTCTATGTGGTTTGAGTAGGATAAACCAGCTTCTGTAAATATAAAAGACCCCATGGAAGTGCAAATGAACAGTTCTACATATTTTCCACAAACAAGCAAGCTAAAATAAGCAAAGTAAGTGTGTAACTATGAAAAAATAATCCTATCATTGGAATTCCAAGAACAGCATAAATAACTTACATTCCTTTCTCTCCATTCCACACAAATTCTCTTGATAACCTTCCTTCCATCCAGAGATGAGCTGTCAAAGGAGTAGAGAACATACACATATACATACATACATATATAAGAATCACCAAAATCAAAATGAAGCATGTACAGTCAGAGTAACTAGACTTCTCTATTTTTCAGATCACACTTGATCTCATGAAGTCAGAAAATGAAGTGTCATTATGTGCCTTAAACAGAGCTTTTTATTCCATTTGTGTTCCAGAAGAGGAACTGTGTTAGGTGGCTTTGAGTATTGCTCTTTTTACATGAACAAAAAAAATCTTCCTCATTCTTCCTGCTCCATTTCAGCAGGTTCCTTGCTGACTCTGATGACATTCACATAATCTCCTAATTCACACATAATGTAAAACCTGGCTAATGAGTGGCAAGATTTATTTTCATATAACTTACTACATATATAATGTGCAAATCTGGATGCTAGAAATATTCAGCATCTCAGCTCTTACTTAACTTTTCTGGTTTGCTGAATCCTCTTAGAAATTGAGATAGTATTAGTTGAATATTTCAGATTTTGAACAGAATGCTTGCTTACCATATAAAATTAAATTATTTGTATTTTTAAAGAAAAATGTCTGTGTTTATCATTATAATTGCCAGTGCAGACAGGACCTGTTTCTAACGTTTATTGGGACACACAATAAAAAAAAAAAAAAAACTTAAAACATCCATATGCATTAAAAAAATGCAGTTTAAATCAGCAATCTAGGCCAGGGCTTAGAAAGGGGCATTAGGATACAATATGCTGTTGTATTTAATGACCTACTGCAGTGAAATTAAATTTAAAAATGAGCAGGTGGTTAAAAACTTCTCTAAAACACATGACTATAGACACTCCTGGAATTATGATAGAGGCTAGTAATTTATCTTAATTTAAAAAAAAAACTTCTAAGTTCAAGATTGCAATTAATTACTGCATCTAAAGAAAGAACACCAAGTGACAGAACAGGATGTTTTAGCACAGAGTCACAATTAAGTTCTCCTTTTTTTATCTGATTGTCTCTGTAACAGCAAGGGAACTCCACCAGGCAGGGATTAGTGTCACACTCCTGGAGCTGCAGGTTACTTGGAGAGATATTCCATGATCCTTCACTCAGAGGATCCCAGCTCCAGAGGGGCTCAGAGGAGCACTCCATACATTTAGCACACAGTGAGGCTTTGGGCAAGGCAAGTATGTAGGGAGAGGGAAGGTTGTAAATTATTAAACGTTTCAAGAATTATGACTATTACTAAATGGCTGCACAGTTACACATGTTATATCATTTGAAAAGGGAGGTGATTATGAACAAAGCAATATTAAAACAGAACACTGAAATCAGTTGAAAGAACTCAAGAGCTGTTCTCTTTTGACAGGTTTATATCATAATATTAATAAAATATCTATAAAGGTAGACTTTACAAAACCTAGCAAAACATTGAGCCACAGCATTCTGCTACTAACCAACAAGCTAAGTAAATAAACACTAGCTTGGGTAGACTTAAAATTGCTGCTGTATAATAGACATATCCATGAGCTAATCTCTTACAGAATGTCAATACTTTGATGTGCTTTGTGAGGAAGAAAACTCAGAAAATACAACTGTTTTTCACATGATAGTTTACGTCAGACCAGGTGGTAAAACAATTACAAAATTTTGACTTCCTAAAGTTGTCATTATATTTTCTCTTACTCTTAATTTTTTCTAAAGCTTCCCCTTAAAATTATTTGTAATAAACAGAAAAGAGGAAACCCCTTCAAACAGCACTAAATTGGGTATGTCTCTATATAACAAAAGTCAAAATCAACATTCCAACTTGAATGTATGTCGTGCATCTCTTTGTTACTGGTAAAGTACATCTTACCTTTATCTTTGCCAATTATGTGCATCATCCTAAACATTATTTTCTCTGAGAATTCCTGCTCCTCGTAAAACTGCAAAAAATAGGAAAAAGAAATGGTCACGTACTTTCTTAAGGTCATAATATAATTTGTCACTCCTGTTGCTATAGAAACAGAGTGGATTTCATCGTTCTAATGCATGCAGTGATAATTGTTCTGCTTTCAGTCTATGGATAGGTAGTTAATGGTGCCAGTTGCTGTTAGCACAGACACAGACTATTGTCATCTAAGCACAAAGCTGCTGTCTCCTGTTCTGTCACTGTGAGCTTTCCTAACCATCAGCAATTCATAAGGGAACATTCAGGCAGAATGAAGAGCTGTTCACAGGCCTCTGTTCTGTGGCTGAAGCAGAATTCCCTGCAGGAATTATGTTTTCAAATGAAAACCAAATAAATATCACACAACACAGAGTGCTTCTTCAGATTGTCCTGTCACGTCATTGCACAAAAACTGTTTTCTGAGTGGTAGCTTGTAAGATTTGCATTGTATTGAGAAAAGCTCCAGTTGACATCCTATCTACAGAGCAAGCTTTCACTGGTACAGCCAGATTCCACGAGCTTACAACACACATCTCTGTGCAACTGTGTATTTTAACCTTGAGATTATAAACAGATCAATGGATGCCAAATAAATGTAAATACTGTAGTTCTGGGAGATCACAGTTATTCCACAGGTGCTCAAATTCATGCTCATTTAGAACATGCACGTGGAAAATGAAAGCATTATGGGGTAAGAGAACAACTGTCCAAATTCCAGTATTATCCAGTCTCAATCCAAAACTTAGTTGCATCAATTTTAAAATAGATGCACTCTAAAATGAGCAGAAAATGGGTTACTAAAACTATTGTTATCTCTTTTACTCAGGTTTGGCTTAAAACATGAAATATTTATCCCCAATCAGTTATTTTCAGTTCATGTTAATTTGGTGATAATTAATGGAAGTTATGGGGAATATTATCTCCTTATAAGAGGTGCAGTTAATGTGCAGTTTAAATATTAATGAGATTATTCTTTGTAAGGATAACTGCAATGCTTAATATAGATTATTCAAGCATACAGATGCTTTCCTTAAAATTGATGTGCTTCAAATCAATAGGGTTACAGGTTAACTATAAAACACTATTTTCTGTGCTCAGCCTGTCTCTCTCAACAACATGAAATACATAAATTGTACACAGGATTGTATTTCCCTCTGACACATGTCTGTGCAATTTGGTTCTGAAACTCTTTCAGAGACCAATACTATATGAAAAGCAATTGGCTTTTCCTGTCAGTTTTCCCAGTCTAGAACTGACAAAAATGCTGTCATGAATTAGAGCAGTATATAATCAAAAATAGACATTTATGCAAAGCACTATGAAAACTGAATTATGGCTAGAATTATACTTGGAAAGGTCTGTTTAGAGGTCCCCATCTGTGAACACAAAAAATTATAACAGACAAAATGTTGACTGTGGTATAATTTGTGAATACCTATAATGACATTAGCTGTTGCTGGACAGATAAAATCATGAAGCCATATGACTCCTGTACAGTTCTTTTATTAATTATTTCTCTTCAGATCCTAAGAATTGTAACATATGGATTCTTACTCATGAGATTTTATGCAGTGTATCCCTGCATGTCTCTGACTCCAGAGGTTTTCCCAATTCCCCTGGGAATCATCTCTCTGTTATTCATACATATGTACATCTATACCCTACTTATTTTGTATTTAGGTCACATCAGCTATGTGCACATAGCAGCACCAAACAGGTCACCATATGTCCAAAAATTCCACATATATTTGTTAAGTCTGTGCCTTCTGAAATTGAAATGCATTCAATTTACTGTGGTGAGCAAATATATATTCAGGAAAACAGTAACCACAATTAGGATTTTGGCAATACATGAGCTACACAGTAAACTTGGTTTTTTTGAGATAAATCAGGGTTACTGCATGAGTGCTCCATAGTGCACATACACGTACAACTTCCCCACAAATCTCAGGCAAATATGATAGCCTTGTGTTTTCTGAAGATTCTACTTTTTTGGCAGACAGCCAGGCTGAAAAGATTCTGCTGGAGCCCTATAAGCCATATTTGGTAATATCTCACTTCCTAGCAAGCATATATAAAACTATGTGAGAGGAGAAGCAAGGTTCTAATTCTCCCCCCTTTGACAAGAGCCCAATGGAAAGAAATCCAGCAGTGTTCTCTGCCAGTGTGGCTTGCTGCAGAAAGCTGGAAATGGCTGTGACCATGATCCCTGCCCTTCAGGCCCTGGCACATTTGCCCACAACCTGGCTCATTTGCTTAGGACAGGCATTGAGCTGAGACTTGGAACAGAAACAAAGTGTGATCAGTGAAGTTGTGTTGACCTTTTTTTAAACAGGTATTTGCTTTGAGCAAGTATAGCTAAAATAAATAGACCATAGTAGGAAGAGAGTAATTTAGGCATATTTCAGTAGCCACATGGACTCCCATAATACTTTGCTACAGACAATATTAAATATTTCACCTTCATTAATGATATTGCAGTTTACCACAATATGCTGTTTTCTAACCTGAACTGAACCAGAATGGAATGTGTGGCAAAGACAAATGAAACTTAAGAATAAATTACATACAGTGGTTATGAAAAACAGCAGTACAATTAAAATTTCAAGAGCAATAGTCCAGCAAAAGTGGCATTATTTTCATATTCCAAATATCAGGTAGTGAGTTCAGTACCTTGTAAGCAAAGCTGAAGCAGGTAAAAAACCTGTAATATTTCAAGACAAATCACCTATGCAAATGCAGCATTTTTATGATGAACAATACAATCATACAAGGCTGAATGAACTCAAACCAGTTGGAAGAAGTTCACTGCAAATTAGGTCTGCAGCTCATTTGTAAGATACTTAGATGAGATTGTATCTCTTCTTCAGGAAAAGCTGGGGGGAGAATCTGTATCTGTGATCCAGGTCTTTTTGAAATCCAGACAGATTTTGCACACAATAAAATCACCTTGCTTTCTTACAGATGTCTTTTGTATGCAGCTGTTAATTTTTTGGATAGCTTTTGTGCTTTCATTGTATTTCCCTCTACTTGGAATGGTGGGCAACACCACAACAGAAACACCCTCACATGTACCAAAATCTAGAGCTCACAGCACACTTAGTAGAACTTTTTAGACACTACTGTGGAATACTTCCCAGCCATGCTCTCTTTACAGATATTAGAGAGGGGATTGAGACAGGAAATTATTTATTAACAACATTTTAATGTAGACTGCCGTGTTCAGCAAAGTAAATTTGGTCTGGGAAGAAATCCTTCCCCATCAGCTCTTAAAATGGTTCAGGTACTATTCTGCCTGATCAAAAGACTAACCAATTTCCTCCTGACCACATCCTTCTCTGCTCTGACAGTGAATGCCATGAAATAAAAGTCTGTAGGCACATGCTGGAGTAAAAATATTTTTAGATTTTTAATCCCCTGGCTGGATACTGCCATATTAAATATAGATTACTTTTTATGACTAGAGATCAAATGAAATGAAAATAGGAAAATTGTGACTGAATAAAAAGGAAGTGTGACAATGAAGGTATATCATGTATTGTGGATAATACAGTCTAGAGAAAGCTAATGTATATGCTCATCATATGAGGCAGAACAATGAAGATAGTATTTCTCATGTATATAATTTAATATTAATAATTTATAAAAATATTCTTACTCTAATTACATGACTGAATCATTCTTGAATTTATAGGGTCTTATTTTAAAATGTCCTCTATACAAAATCAGATTCAAGCACTGCAACCTCCATTTACACAATTACATCTTGGGACATAGACAAAAGATAATGATTTTCCATTTTAAAAAATTCTAAATCTCAGCCATATTTGTACTTAATACACAAAAATTCAGTTCTCTTGGCTAGTCTTGCAAAAAAAAACAGTCCCCTTGTGTTGAAGGATTCCAAATACAACTTAATATTATAAATAGTATGATGAGCTGACCTTTCAACCAGATTTTAACTGTACTGGTACAGTCAACAAGTTGGAGTTTTCCTATTATAATTATAAATACTTTGGCTTTCCATTGAGGTTTCAGGATATCTTCTTTTGTTATGGATAGCATTTATATTTTCTATAAATACATCTGCCTTTAAAACAGAAGTACCAATCAGGCAAACCAGTGACTCCTCTCTGTAGCTGACCACCCAAATGCCAGGAGTTAAGTGGGACGAAACTGCAGCTGCAGTGAGCAGTGAAGGGGCTGCTGGCAAAGTCTGCTGTGAAAATTGTTTGACTACCCAGTGAACAGTTGAGCAGCAGACAGAGAGAAAAAACATTAAATATTATGTTTTAAAATATCACCCCAAATCTATCCAATTTATTGCAAGGTTCATGCAGGCAATCTCTTCTGCCTGGAGAAGAGTGCATACAGGATGGTTTGGGGAAAATTAAGGTGTTTCAAAGAATGGCTCATAACACTCATGTTGCCTTCAATAAAAGTAGCAAGGCTGTCCTGTGAAAATGCTTCTTTTACTATTCCAGAATCCAAATTTACTGAGTTAATCTGGAAGCATCCTTTCATTTATAAACTTAAACCCATTTTCTAGTACATCTTAATGACATATATAGAAACCCAAGGGCAAAGAAAAAGGGAAAATACCAACTCCCTCCCCTTTCTTCACATTTTCCTTCTCTGGTTACATAAATCAGTCAGGAAAAAAAGGAACTAACACCTTCACTTCCAACACAGGAAGAATATCAAGGTACCTATCTAGACAGCCAATGGGGTGGTAAAAATCCTGTATTTTTTTTTTTTTAAACATTCTTTCATATTTTTTCCCCCCAAAATAGTATAAATTTGTGTGTGATTTGGTCTGGTTTGTTTTTTTTGATGGTTCTTTTCCAGAACTAGCTCTTTTCCCAAAATGGCATGGCAGACATCTGAAATGCTAATCAATTGAGAGAGTGGAAAAGTTCTTAGTGGACACAGCTCTGGCTAGAGTTTTCACAGAATAAACATTGCCACTTTGCAGTGCCTGAATTTAAGGGCTCTGCTCCAAAAACAATGCAGAATTCCAGTTTTGCCTATTTCATAGAAGGAAAAAACATTGGAGTTCAACATTCTGTCAGCTGATTAAAAAGGATAATTTGGGTTGAAACTCCATATTAAAGTGTAATGTTCATTTCTGTAAAGTAAGAATCATTAAATAATACTGAAGCATCTATTATTGCACAGTGTTTAAAACATTTTGAACTCATAGTTCTATTTCTGGATACTTCTTTGTCCCTGTTTGAAATTTTGAAATTGTTCACAGCTCAAGGAGGAAACTGAAGGCAGCCTTTAAATAATTGTCTCTGCAGATGAAAGATAACTAAATTTTGAAGATCTAAGGAGTCAAGAAGAGCACAGTAGCACACAAAGCCAGTTTGATTACAGAAGGTCAGACTAGCCTATGTTTGATCAAGTGTTATACATTCTATTTTAAAAAACCTTTAAACTTGTGGAAAATTTCAATACATTGTAGAATTGAGAGCATAATCCTTCACCTCTGATAGCTGCCTTTGCAGAATGCCTCTCTCAAAATGTCTTCTATGAAGACTTCATATTAGCTAAACCAGCATGTTCACAGAATTCTCCTCTTCTCATCACTCTTCCTAAGAATCAGGTGTCAGCACACTAAAATTACTTCTGTTTCCAATGGTCCCTGCCCAGTTCTGAGCTCATGATCCATTTTCCAACTTCTGTTATTTCATTTCTTTTATTGGAAGATCATCTTCTACCAACAGGTGTCTGAAGGGAGGGTCATTTGAAAACCTCACCACTTATAAGAGACATAACTGTGCCCAGATTGGACACTAATATAAACCAGCAGGAGTCAGTAGTGGGCACTGGCTCATTCCAGAGCTGAATTTGATACTTTGTGTTTACATTAATTGTTTCACCATTTCAAACAAATGTTTATTTAAAGCTGATTGAGGTAAGAGCTGACACAGTGTGCCATTTATATCATCAGTGCCTTTGCCACTTCATCTCAGCAGGTTTTACTTTGAAGAAGCAAAAATAGCTTCATCAGACACTGAAAGAAAAACTTAACGTTCTGGTTAATCAGCTGCAGTCTGTGAAGAAAACAGCAAAGTAATGAAATCTCCACTTCTGAATAATTGTAGTTGGGAAGCAGTGAGATTCCAGCATAAATTAATTTTGAGCATCCAGCTCACTTTTCAGCTAGAATCAATCAATCAAGTACTGAAACTAAATTCACAGCTCTTCACAGCATACTCTTTTTGGTAGGATCCAGAAAGATTAAAAACTAAAATAAAATTAAGGCACTAAATTATTTTTTTCCTACACAGGAGATCCATTATTTGTACAATAGAAATCAGTTACTGATGTAGAGAATTTTAATAACCTTATGTTCTCAATGTTCCAAATCCAAGTGATGGATATATCGGAAGGCAAGTTGAGGTATATGCCTCAGAATTCTAACTAAACATGATTTACTACTGGAGAAATGTTAGTAACTCTATCCTAACACCCTGCCCTCCAGTCTTCTGTTGTTTTACATCACATGCAATCTTTGCACAAAGTTAAAAAAAAAACTTAACTATAAATTTTGAGGGGAGTCCACATTAACCATGCTGCTCAGACTGAATTTATCATTCCAACAACTTTAAAAAAGCATAATGAAAAGAAAGCAGCTGAAGGGCTGTTTAAGATATACCATAAAACTTGAGGCCTTCACCACATTGAGGTGACAGGGAAGGGAAGGAGCCAGGAAAAATTTTGCCCACAATAGTGTCTTGTACAGGGTCAAGTACCCAGTTACAGAAAATGAGAATCACATAAATAGAATGTAAGAAGATGTAAAAATGGCATCTTAGGTTAGAATTGGGCTGTTATGGGTGAGCCAAATGCAAGTCTAAGATCATTCCGCCTTAGCTAATCAGAATTTACAACTCGTTCCAATTTGAGTCTCTAAAGTGCCTGAAAACATCTTTTTAATTTTATTCCATCACTGCACATCTGTCTCAAAGAAAAAGTGTCCTTAAATCCATGAATATAACATATGTTACTCATTCCATTCCTTTGGGTACTTGACCAGTCTTCCAGAGCCCAGTGAAATTTAAAAGCCATTAAAAAACCCAGCAGAAATTCAAAACCAATTACATAAAGGTTTGCGACTTTGCTGATAAAGGACAGAATTTCTGTGGAAAAATGTTCTTCTTGTGGGATTAGCTAGAAAATATGTACATTATTCTGCTTTGCTTCAAGGCAAATGCCTAAACATTTAACATCCTTCAAAAACTTTTAGCAATACAAACTACAACTTGTGTAATCCCTAGAATTTAGCATTTTTCAAAGTGGGATTTTTATCTGAAGAGAGACTCACTGTATTTTGTCTTCACACTACAAGTGAATGGCTTCTGCTGAGGGCTTCGTGACGGGGGAGTACATCAGTTTCTGTGGTAAAGAACAGTTCACCCTAGAGGTCAGTAATAATACTAAATAATTCCAGTATATATAACACCAACCACACAAAAGCACCCTGACAAAGAGCATAAGAAGGACCATGTTTTCATCTAGGTGAGAGAGGAATTGAAAGTAGGAAGGTTTAAGTTTTCTAAAAATGTTATCAGTATTAGAAAATGCATTCTTTAATATAATATCTTTCTTATATAATAAAATATTATTTCAAATTCTGATCAATTATGGAACTTCTCACTGTGTACTAATCTCTGCATCTTAAACAATTCATCTCCTCACCAATTACCAAATTACTGAACTAATCCTCATTTGCTTGACCACTGTAAAAAAAGACCTTTGTAAAACTGTGTATGCAATGCTGTAGAATTGGCAACCTTTACTCCAGTCTCTTCTGTACTGAGTGAATTTTGTTAACTTGTGGTGGTGGGAAATTATCTATATCTCTTCTACCCTTTACTGTAAGAAGAAAACATTCACCAATCTTTTGCTCTTGAATATTTTTTTTTTTCAGTTAGAGATTGTTTTAATGCTAAAAGATATTTTAGGCTCTATTTCAGCAAATTACCAAGCTTATGTTACAAGAATTCCTTAATTTGCTCTTTTTCCTGTATCTGCACAAAGAACATGCCCTGCTGATGGCCAAGATGTGCCACAGAAATGAGAAGAACCATAGGACACTTAACTGTGCATCACCAGACAGAGACAAAACGTGCAAATACCCAATACTTGATGAGATATATCCTTCACTGTAAGAAAAAGAAACTTCTACGACTGCTTCCTGAGCTTCCAGTTACTGACACAAACAGGGACAGTGATCACAGAAAACTAAGGGTGCCCTTCCAGGGAATGTTACATTATCACATTCCTGCCAAGCTCTCTGAGTGCCTCGGGAGGACAGACAGAAGGCAGACATTTTGATGTTCTCAAAGTATATCAATAAATACTTAAGGAAATAAAGGCTTGCACAATTGGTTCTGCTAACACCACCTTCATTATCTCCTACAGGTGCAGCAGCCTCCACAGGGGGAGACTTGAGTTTTCCTAACTGGTTATTACAAAGGCAAAGTGCAGGACCTACAACACAACAGTGTCTTCCCATGACTTTCTAACACCTTCAACTAAAAGGGAAAGAATTAATTAACCTAGGATCAAATCTGAAATTATCACATCAAGGACACTGATCTGAGAATTAACAGTACATTAAACAGTTGTGTTTTCTGGAAAGATAACTGGGATGGCTGTCAATAAATAAGAATCTTGAAATTTCTGAAAAACAAACAAATTAGAAGCTTACCAATAAATGAATACTGCTGGAAAGACAGAACACAGGGCACATAAAACAAAACATGATGGTTTGGAAACAAGAGTCATATATGTAACCTTTCCTCTGCTTGTCTCAGTATGGAAGGTCCTGCTGTAGCTGTTTCTAAACCACATAAACTTAGAAGCTGACCAAGGATCTACTTAGAGTTTAACACTGTAAAACAGAGTGTAGTTTCCTTATTTCTCATCACTCTTTGAAGGATGATGATTCTTCTTTCCCCTTGCTTCAGAAGCTGAAAGCTCTCTGTTCATTTGTTATGATATCCCAGGAGATCAAGAGAGACAGAAATTACTGTCATGACCACAGCTCTCAGCATTTGCTTTCTGATTACAGCATCTCAGATTTCAGTTTTGTTTTTAATGCTCACTAGTAACCCAAATCAATGCAGTTAGAAGACAACATTATTATGTGGAAGTCACTACAGAATCCAAATTAAAGATTTCATAATTGATCTGAATGATGGGTTTCTCCATAGCAGAAGGCTTGAATTGCAAGGCTTGTTCCTCCTTAAACTAATGGTAGACTCCTCTGTGGTCTCAGTTTCACTCTTTATTGCTTTAATTAGAAGACCAAAATACAGTAGTTAGTAAAGATGTTCTGGACCACATTCATCTCTGAAATTACTCCTGCAATTTGATAAAGTAAAAGTAAGCATTTTTGCTTTAAAAAATTACAGTGGAACTGGTGTTTTGCTATGTGTAGAGCTAATTATTATTATACAGACAAACAGTAAATTTCAAAACAGAAAAATAAAGCTTAAGCAACACTAAGAAATGAAAGATTTAAAACTAGAAAAAGTCTAGGTAGCTGCTGGCTGCACAGATGCCACAAACAAAAAACCCCAGCTGGCTTAAACTAGTGGTTGTCCACTTCATGGTCACTAGATCTTAATTTCCATGGTTTGGGAAAACTTTTAAACTTGTTTCTTTGTGATAAAACTCAACATAACTGCAAAGATGATGAAAATCATCATGAGCAGAGGAAAAGTAAGGCATTTAAACTACTTTTGCATGCTGCAATAAAATTCTATAAAGCAATGTAGAAATGTCTTCCTTAGCAGTAGTTAACCACAGATCAGTTTGTTTCAAGTCAGATTTTGGGTGCATCTCAGCCACTGCAGTTGCTACTCAAACTCTAACATCATTGTTGAAGTGATTTTATAAGCAGGAATTATTCAATGTCACAACTGAAGCAGAACTTTGGCCCTCGTACTTTAATCAGTAATGGACCACATATCACAAAAAGAAAGATGTTGGTGTATCACAGTTGCTATGAGCATTAGCAAAATCCTGGGAAGGAGCAAGGTTGGCAAATTCTAGCAGCCAGCTCTGTGATGCTGCCACAGCAGACAAGAACATAAACTTCTTGCTGAAATACTTGGCATTATCAAAAAATATATAAAAATGTATTCCACCTGAACAGACCAACTCAGCAAGAAAGTGTCCCCCTACCAAGGTTATCCATGACACTTGATTGATTTCTGACATTCTCTATGATTAAAGAGTCTTGCATCTACATAAACCAATATAATCCTAAAACATAATCCTAAAACATCTCATCTATCCCAGTTATTTCAAGCTAGAGATGTCTTAGGGATTCTGAAGGAGAATTCCATGGTAATGCAGCTCAGCAGCTGTCAGTATGCAGCCAGTCAAACAGACCTAGCACCAGGATGCAAGGAAAGGGCCCCCTCATGTCAAGTTGAACAGAACACAAAAAATCCCTGAACTGACATGGAAATGCACCCTCAAAGCGAGTTACTCATGGGCTCCTGCATTCCTGCTCTCTCCTTTTTGTAAGGGATATTTATTTCAGTCCCCTTCTCTTCAACCAGCACAGACATGTACAGTCAACAAATCTGGGAGTGGAAAACTTCATTTTCACTAAAAACTGATTTTCTGAAAAGCACAATCACAGCAGCACATATGCACCAGTGTCAGACCAGCAGCAGGTTGCAAATTTCTGATCACAGATGGCTGGGCTTGGCTTCAGTCTCCTAGGAACTATAGCCTAAGTTCTTACTGGTTTGTGTATTTTAGAGTCCACTTCTATGTCAGTAAAACTAAAATCCATTTCTATGTAATGCTCTCCATGGTTTTAAAATGTATTAGTGCATGCACAATTTCTCTGGTAGGAGGTCAGTGATCTAGCCAGAGGGGAAAAAAAGAAATATTTTAAAAGTTCATGTTTACTACATTGGAAATTATATGCTACTGATTTTCTAAGAGCACAGATTAGGCAAAGTGCTACTATGAAACATAGCTGAGCTTTCTTTGGCTACTGAATACTTTGGAACAATCTACAAAAATCCTTTACCATTAACCTCAAGAAAACTGTTACTGCAGTTCATTTAATCAGAATTCTTACTAGCACAGGTTCTTGTCTACATGTACTTCAGGCCAAGAAATCACTACTGAGTCATTACAAAACCTCTTCTGGAAATTACTCTCACTGACAAAAACACCAAAAGCCAAAACTCAATTCTGTATTGTTTAGTGTCCTCTCAGAAAGAGCCAGCACATAATAATTGAAAAGTTTCATGTGAATGATGAAAACAAGAACTTAATTTATGCCTCATTTTCAGCCTCTTGTTAAACAAATCTTTCATTTGTTTGTCAAGGAAGATTGCATCCTTATGTCTGTTCTTGGCTGCTATATGTAATCCTCATGTCAGATAAGATATGAAATACATATTTGTCTTCCACCTATAAATTAATCAAGCTGAAAAATTGCAACAGCTTTTCATTCTCACTTTTGGTAAAAACAAAGAAATTAAAATATTCTTGTTATCTTCTGTGGGTTTTTTCCTAATTTCCATAATATAATGGCAGAGATCAGAATTAGTCCAAATGATGTAAAGAAAGTGGTTTTAATCTCATCCAAACCCATACCAATTATGTCTAATACATTTATTTACAGAGTTCAGAACTGAAGAAAGAAATAGGATGACAGATGCATAGTGACTCTCCACTGGGCTTTTCTCTTTCCTTATGTTATCTTAATCTATTCGGATTGTCTGATGTTGCAGTAATTTTTATTTTACATTCTTTAGCACTTAAATACTGTTTAACTGATATTTTACACTCAGAGGATTAAGTTATCTACTTGAGCAAAGACTTCAAAATTAGTATTTTCTGATGATATTTTTACTCTACTGAGCAAGAGTCTAGAAAGACAAAAATTGTTATATTAGCTTGATTATGCCTGTGATTAGCTCAGTCTTGTCTCCAGTGCTGGCCAATATCAGACACTGATTGCAAAAGCATCACAATTTTCAATTCACTTTGTAGGCAAACCAGAGGGTTACTTTGTTAGCCTCTGGGCTTGCTGTAAAGGTGAAAGCTTTCTAATAATTCTTAAACCCCCACAACATTAATGCAGTAAAAATCATAATAAAGTGTACAAAAAGGCAAAATTCTATTCTGTAGTTAAAACTAGAAAAACTTAAAAACTGCACTTCTTATGTCAGCTTAGAAGTGGCTGTTTTCCAGAGGGCTCTGGAGTCCATATCTCAACTATCCAGCAATTCTGCTTCTAGATGCTGGGAGCAATATTTTACAGATCACAAGATGGCCTGAGACCCTACTGAAGGGAGGAGGTAAAATTCTCTGTTGGATTTGTGGTAGAAAAGAACTCTGTGGCAGATTTAACAGGCCCTGCAGAACCCAGTCTGAATGAACACAGAAAGGTCACAGCTGCAAAATAACCAGGGAAGGTTTCAGAGGAGTGTCCATAGGAAGATCACAGAAAAGGCAGTCCTTTCTAAACTGAAAAGAGAGGATGCAAAACAAAGTCTGAGGTTCTGGGCATGATTTTGATCTTCTTTAGGCTATAGTCATGGTTATACAACAGCACCCACTTCTCAGATCCATCTTATGTGAAAGATATCTACATTACTGTCTAGGAGCTTAAATAATAAACTTTTAAAAGAATTGCTGTAAGTACTAATTTCTATGAAGCCTTTAAACCTCACACATCTTTTTCCATGATTCTTGTAGATTATTCCTAGTTCCTGCATATGAATTTCCCAAAACTAAGACTTCATTTTAAGACACCAGAGAAACTCAATTTATTTCAGTTTTCTACTTTTACGTACAGTAAGAGCTAGGCTAGATTTCCCATTACATTGTATAAATTACATTTGGATATATTTACCAGGCTCTATAACTCAGTCTTTCAGCTCGGTAAAACAGACAAGAGACCCCAGAATCGGAGAAATGCGTTAGTTTGTTATACCAAGTGAATTCAGAGTGCATATGAGCAAAGGGAGGGTAAAGAAAAACATGTCAAGGTGAATATCTTAAAAATTTGTAAAAGTTTCTGGTTCTACAAATAATATAAGCACTTATGTATTTGAAATTAGGTGTTTCTTGTGAATTCTTGTGGCAGCTGGTGAGATCTCTGCTGCAGGTCATGCATGACTGTGCAAGAAGAGTAAACAAAACCAGGCATAACTTGTCCCAGTGAAAGGAGATGGGAACATTTTGCCCACAGATTGTATTTTTATTTGATTAAAATTTCAGCACTGCTCATGGCATTAAACCATTTAATTAATTTACTGGAAGATTAGCTTCAATGCTATGCCTTTTAATAGAAACTTAACCTGCAAACCAGAATTTCTGGAGTGAGACAACGGGCATAGCTCAAATACCAAAGTAACTCTTACTTAGCAAAGTGATTACAGAATTCTAAAACAATCCCATAAAGATCTATTGACAGCAGGAACACTCAGTATTAGTCAGAGTAAAAAGAGGAGTTACTATCAAAAGTGAAGCTGGCAGAAAAATGTTTTTCCTATTCATCATGAAAAACAAATCCATTGCAGATCACAGTGAAATCGGGGCTTTATGTGTGTTCATGGAAGTACAAGAGGGAACTCTTGTCTCAGGTTGTTAAATTCAGATCCAAATCCTTAGCTTAGATAATTCAAACCTTCTGCTATCATCCAAGTTACTGCCCATCCATCCAGGTTTGTTTTGTTCCAGCACAGCTTCTGCACACAGAAGCCATGCAAATACACCATTGTCAAGATTCACACAGGAAGGAGGAATGAAAAGAAGGATATTTGGCAGAAAGTTTCTCCAATTTGCAGGACAAGCTATGTGTGTCCCTCATGTTCTCTTTGTTAATAGACTCAGATAAAAGGACTTGACAACTGTGCAGGGCTCCTTTACACATGTGGAGAGCATATGAGAACACACATGATTTTTAAATTTCTGTCTGAAAAAAATGTACAGAATATCAAGTCCTTGTGCTTGCTAGCTCATTCTTAAATATATTCCATACCCAATTATTTTAAAACAGAGTGAAAGAAACAAAATCCACCACCAAACTTTAATGCTGTTCATTACCTGTGATTCAGAAGTGTTTCCAGAGGACCTCAAGTGTATTTCAACACTTTTTATTTTAGTCTACTGACTGAAAATTTAATTTCTCTTGGTCCTCAGTCTTAGTAGTGATGCTTGATGACAACATTCTGGTGTTTTAATAACAAGAAAAAGACAGCTATCTTATTTTATGACCTATGATTGGTTCTGCACCTCTTCTACATTACAGTTAGATGAAATGATAAGCAAATATATTTCTTAGCAAGTTTTCATATCCAGTGACACTGGATTGTGTATAAATAAATCCAACAAATGTTAACCAACTAAGCAAATAGTGTTCCACTGCCACAGCATACAGTTTTTGGTAACAGAGATTATTACCATGAACAGTGAAAAAAATTTTAAAAAAGCCATTTTACCAGATTCAGAAAATAGAGAAATGGTTAACATTATGTTCAGTGTCCCAGCTGACTTACAAGGACCACTATCACTCTCTTGGATGGTAGCTTACCTCAGAAGAACACAGCTCATATCAGAACGAAGAGATCAGGTACAAAGAATTTTATTTTTTTTTTAATGAGAAATATATGTGGAAATGAGAACTGATACTGTGTTAAACTAGTTGAGGTTTGAAATGAAAGTCAGATAATTCAAAGTTATGATTCTCATAATTAGAAATCACATTTCCCCTTCTCTGCCATGACACTGCAAAGCACCTGCTCACAGGAACTTCAGAGCAAACAGATGAGACTCTTCTGCTCCAAAACCCACCTGTAAGCTCCTAAACCAGAAGATAATGTTATGTTTTTTATTTGCTGAACTTTACTGGGATGTAGAGGAGACTGAAATGTACGGTTTCAGTAAGAGCTGATGTAACTTAATCCAGCTGGAGCATTTACCCCACTGTAACCTTTTGTTTAGAGGAGATCTTGAGGGCCCAGACTTCTCTTCCTGGGTGAGTGCTGAGCATAAATGTGAAGTGATGGTCTGGAGCAAAGCCTGTGGGTGTGTCTGGAGTTTGTACAAAGGTCTGTTTGTAGAATGCAAAGGTTTCATGCTGCCTCTCTTTGCTCTGAACTTACGCTTTGCTCAACCCGGAGGAAGTGACCTGGAAAAAATGAACTTTCAGGATGTGGGAAATAAAGTTCTAAAGATGCAAAGCACATAGTATTTTCAAAAGCAGAATTGCCAGGTTGTAAATAAGCTTAATGAAGAAATCATATATATCATGACAAAAATCTGGACGCAATGTACAAAAATTAACAATGAATATCCCAAGAGTCAGTCCACGTCTTTTGGCTAATATCGAGCCTGCTCTCATTAAGAACAAACTTCTAAAGTAAACTCTACACTAAGAGTTTTAAAGCCCTGTTATATGAGCTAATGATTTTTCAGTTCTCATTCCCTCTCCCAGGAGAAATTATCTTCCTACTGCATTCAACAAATACATATAAGCATGATCAAAAGTGTATATTTTATTTATTTCTGCATAAGTTGCAGAATTCCCTTGCTTACTTGGGCACTCTAAGCATTTGAAAAATGAAAGATATTTCACTCATCTGCCAAAATAGGTGACAGAACCTTTGACACCAATGATCTAGGGGGATGCACAACATAAATTGAGCAGGCCTGTTGCAATAAATTGACAAATTGCTTTTACAAAACTGCTCATCCCCAAATGGTATATAGTAATTAGCAGAAGAGGTTCTTAGCACCTAATCAACATGAGAATATTCAACACTTTGGATGTCACTGCCCATGGCAGGGGGATTGGACTAGATGACCTTTAAATGTCCCATTCAACCCAAACTATTCTGTAAGTAAATATTTCCTTAAAAATTGAAGTATTGTATAATAAAATGTCAATATTTTAAGTATATATCTTGACTATTGGAAAGCTTGCTTTTAGCAGGAAATATTCCAACAGCAATGGTGATTAAATAGCTTAAAATTTCTGGCACTTCCACTGTCATATCCCTTGAAATGTTAAATTGCTGCTTTTCCAGAGAACATGTCTTTACGGAAGCCATTAGTGAAGGATGGGGCAAAATTTTCCTTGGAGAAGATTGTACCCCATTCCCCTTTCCCCTCACCCTCTCAGCCCCTCAATTCAATTTGTGATTCCAATTTCAGTGAAGATACAATTTTAAAATGAAAAATCAGATGAGAAGGAAAAATGAAGAGTACTTTAAATGGCTATAAATGAAACCACATTTCTGTTCATTCTCAATTTCACATCTAAATGGCTTGTGGCAAATGCTCAGCATAGATAAAAGTTCATAATCCTTTTAATAACAATTTGCCTGCTGTTCAAATCCATTTTATTTTTTGGTTAACTGAAGATATTTTGGAAAGTATCATAAAATCATAAGAAACCAATTATATTGTTTTGTTGGCACAATCCATTTTTTATGTCACAGGGTGTGAAACTGCTAAAATGCTAAAACTGGAAATTCAAGGACGAAGTCACTCAGAAAAAGAGCTCTGAGAAATAAATTAGTGTTCAGTGTCATCTTCATATTCTTTTAGCTAGCTTTGGAGAAGGAAGTATTTAGCAGAGAAACCCTGTCTGCAGCAAGTCTTCAGCCTTCAGTTAGCATCCAACCTGAACAGGGTTCTGAAGATGAGATGATCTTGCACCTATTGTACAATTTGAGATAGTTCTGCACCTACCACAGTGAACACTTTCAAAAAATGCACTCGAGTGCCTGCAGGAGATAAAAGCAAGGAGCTTGGCAGCCTATCACTTGAAAAACAAATCTCTCTGATAGTAGGAACCAAAAATGTTTCACTGGAGGAGAATACTATGTCATATCAGAAAAAATGTTAACCTCTCTCAAATTCTGAGTCAGTAAGTCACTGAGATTTCTACCAAATTCATGTGTTCAGGTTCATTCCCCCCCGATTCATTTGTTGAATTGTCCTTAGAGGAATTAAGGTTTTAAATAATCAGTAAGTTTTTGTGGGAATATCTTTAACCAAAAAATAGTAGAACATACAGCTTTAAATACTAAAATCTTTCTTCCAAACCCAGAAAGAATCACACCATAGAGCCAACTAGCAAGATCACCCCAAGTAGCCACAAATGTCTTCAAATGCTTGCTTGTGGATTTTTTTTGTTTGGTTTTTTGTTTGTTGGATTTTTGTTTTCCACCAAGAAAATTAGAAGAAAACAGAGAAGCTATTCAATTCTAGACTTTGGTCTGATATTTTGATTTGTTTTATTACATAATGTGTTCATTTTTTCTCATCTCTCTAATATTTTTTTCCTCAGAGATTTCTGTTTTAGCAGACATTCAATTTGTTTCATAAAGCTCATTAAACTTTTTCCTAACTTTTTATTACAGTAATTTTTTTTCACCAGAGAGGTAGTATTTGCCTTCAGTATGGACTAATAATTAATGAATCTTCTTTTAATCAGCTTAATTCTTTCCCTCCTCCCTGTAATACTTAATGATCTATATTCAGATCAAATATTCTTGAAATAATCTGTTACTCAATGTTAATCTGAGAATCAAAGTCAATTTTTTTACTAGAACCTAATAAGGCAAACTGCTTATGGCAATTATTCAATATTAAACTAATTTGAATTACAAAGCATTCTGAAATTTCCCAACTTGGATGTCCAAATGTAGGCAGCTTGATCTATGCTTAGGAATCTAAATTAATGGTCTGGCTTTTCAAATAAGCTAAGTAATTTTTTTTTTTTCTCTAATAAGGCTTAACTAATTAAATCCAGCACAAACCTAGTATTTTTGAAGGATTATGAAAGGAGAAAATACTTGGGTTTCATTTCACAAATAGCTTGCAAAATGAATAATGATATTTTAATGTTTTTATACTAAAAAGTAACATGATAAGTGGTTTTCTACTCCAACATAAATAAAACATTAAACAAAACAGTAAAACCATCCATAACATCAATGGAGTTGTCTTCTAAAAACCAAAACATCCAATTCAAATGAATAATGAAAGGCTTCAGCAGAGTTTTTACGCTTACAGTATTTACTTATAGATCATCTAATTTCCTCCTAAGGCTAATGTGGAAACTGGAAGCTGCTACCATACACAATCAATAATCCTCTTAGAAGCTTAGTGTGAGATACAGGAGACATTGCCAAAAGTAGCTGGCCAGAAATTAAATTCATTTCAGTTTTGCTGCTGTTGCTGTTGCTGTTGTTTTAAGGAGAAAGCAACTCAAACATTTCCCAGCATCTCTCATTTTGCTTATTGACTTTTCCTTGCAAAGGATGATGTTCAAATGTTCTAAAGCTTTGTCTGACTGGCTGGATCTTATTAACACAATTTGAACTTGGAGAAAAATCAACAAAACATTTTATAGCTCATGATTTCTGTGAAATGTTAGTTACAACACAGAGAGCCAATTCAGCTTGTCAGTCTTCACTGCTATCAAACATGCCTTGGGCCCTGAAGAAAGCCGAGTCCCTTTGTGGGGGAAGAAGTTATCTGGTTGTATTAGAAAGTGGAATTCCAATAAAAGATCACATCTGATGAAAGGCACACACATTCCTCCTAGGGACAGCAAGGAGCAGAACCAAGTAGACTCAAATATACAAGATGCTGCACATTTTAACTGTTTGTTAAGTAAAACTAACAATTTGTTCTCTGACAACATCAGACACCCCAAAGCTCTGTGTGGATCGGCCTCTTGCACACTGGGGCAGAGAACCCATTTCAGGCCAACATGAAAAACATCCAGTTATGTGAAGCAACCTAACTGAGCCTCTGAATTTAACTATAGAGTCCAGCAGTATTTTCCAGTTTGTGATCTTGAAGTCAAGTCTAGAGAGTGATCACTTCTAGAAGCGATCCAGCCTGATTTATTAAAATTGTAACATTTTCAGAGGATGATCAGAATGGCCCATCATTAAATAGTGCATTGGGTACTGCCAAGGAATAAAGCATTCAAAAGCATTCAAAGGAATTATCCACTCCTTCTAGAGTCACTTAAATGTCTAAGTTATTAAAATATACATCCCAAGTGTTGAGTGATAGATCTGTAGGCCCATTTAAGTTTTCCCACCACTGGGTCATCCAGGAAAATAAACATTAAGCATGATTTGGAGAGCTTTCAAGTCGAACATAAGAACAAATGCTTAGATTCATTGAAAAAAAATATTGCTTTAATGTTATTTTTCAACTTTTGAACAGAAACTCTGCAATCCCCTTGTCTCCACAAGGGAAATTCAGACACAAAGAAGTGAAGGGAAAGAATCAATACAATGTGAGTTGTAAGGAGAAGGTAGTCTATTATTCTGAAATGTCTCTAATCCTCAAAACTTGGTAATGCTATTCAAGGGGAGAGAACTGCCAAAAATCAAGTTAGGAGATTGCACTTACTACTTGGTATTACTTTCAATTCTGTTTAAATGGCAAGCCAAAAAACAAGAAAGGACAAGCATTTCCAAAAAATCAACATAAACTAGTAATCACTTAAAGTACAAAGGAATAATCAGAAAAATCCTTAAATTTAGTAATGGAGATGTAAGAATATTTTGTGCATTGTGCTGATTCTGGTTTGTTTTTTATTTTTAAATCAAGGCTCCCCTTTACTGGAGAGCTTTATATAAACCCAGTAATGAAGGAATGTGTCTGCATTCCCAAGGATGGGCAGTGAACAAGAAGGAATACAGATGAGAGTACAGCTCCCAACAGAACGATCAAAAATCAGAGACATTTTTGTTTACTCAGAGAAACCAGGTCTGTAGTGTCTATTACATGTCATTAAAACTGCTCACAGTACAAGAGCTTGAGATTCTCTGATGTTTCTGGTTATTAGGATAAGACTAAAAGCAATCATCATCCTCTATTCCTGCTATATTGGAAGCTACAATTATCCTGGCCAGTAGGACTTGAAAAAGGATATCCATTCTCCCAGAAATCTGAAGCATAGTCTACTAGTCTGGATAATTACACTGCTTAAATTGCAGATCCAACCATAATTATTCAATTTGCTGAGCAACAAAAAGATCTGAAGCTGGAAATAAACATTTGGCTCCTGCTTTGCTGTCTTTTGTACATTCTACCTAAGAACATAAGAATGGATTGTGTGCCTTCAGCCTAAGCTTATGTGTTTCTCTGAGTGACTGTCTGAATTTAATCCTTCATTTTAACATTTTCTTCCATTAGGACCTTCCTAGATCTCAAGATATTTGTCAGATGGGCTTTAAAATGAGATTTCATAGAATTCTAATGAACAAACAAGAGAAACACAGGTCAAGAGAGAAAAAAAAAGAAAAATTTCAGACTGCTTTCCAATCCTGATGAGGTAAAAAATAACTTACCTACAAACTTCAGAACATCTTGTTCCCTGAAGATATCCAGATACTGGATAAATCATTCACCCTTCACTACTTTATAAGAAGTAACAAAACTTCTTATGATTTTGAACTCAATAAATTTTTTTGGCACCAGATATCTGATGATAGCTAACTAAGTTTAGGGTAATACTGCTGTCTTGAATTTAAACTTTGAGAGCTGAAAGAAATATTAAGTGAAAAAAAGTACAAGAAAGTTGCTTTAATTATGCTATTTTAAGCTCTCAACATTTTCTAAATGAAATCTGCTGTATGCAGTTGATTTGACTACAATTTATATTTATGAAACAATTCAACAGCATACTGCTTTGCAATAAAAAGCTTGTAGCTATGAGCACAACACTGATTAAAAAGAAAGATTTGGTGGTGGTCTGAAGAAAGCTTCATTGGGGTTGCACCCAGTAACTGAGAGGGGTTGTGGTGCTTTTTTTCCCCCCCTACAAGGAAATAGAAATAACCTGTCATGGTTAAAAATTATCTCAGATTAAAAGTACTTTTTTTTTTCCCTGTTAGAGGAAGATAATTCTCACCCATAACCATAAAACATTCCATCCATAAGTTATAGGCAGCCTCAAGCTAACTCATGTACCATAAATACCAAAAGAGAATACTCACTGTCAACTACCAGATGTCTTCATGCCTTAATCTATGATAACTTGCCTTCTGGTTGTGTGGTCCAACAGGTGATTTAAAATAAATTTTGTAAGGCTGTAATAGTGGTTTTGTACATGGCAGGCCTTCATCTCTTGATGGTAAGCTGAATTTAGAAGTAATTGTTATTCTCTTGTCAAGCAAATTCAAGTAATTTTGAAAGCCAGGGTTTATGGGCATTATTCTGATTGTATTTAGGAAGATGAATGAAATAATTTTATTTTTAAGGACTCAGTGTTTAATTAGCACACTTGTTTTAATAAACTCAGTTGTAGGGACATGACATGTTTGCCTGCCTTTTGGAAACTGAGACTTGAAATGCTACTCTGCTGAAGAAATTAAAGTGCAGCAGGAGATAAAGCAAACTTGCTTTTGGGGGACCATGTCAGTAAAGTATTTTTAGTTATCAATACTACACCATTAATGAAAAATCTACCTAACTTTCCTCTCTGGATTAACATTTACCTTCTACTTCCTTCAGATACAGTTTAGTCATTATGAGGCCCCTTATCCTTCCTTGGTGACAGTATGACAGTCAGTATAATCCATTCTCTTTTCTTTACACAAAGCACAGATGCCTTAGGATGAACAAGACATAGATTTTTTCCTCATAAAAAAAAATATCCCTGCTTCAAGCTTCTTTCTGTTCATGTAAGCTTCACAGTGAGGGTGTCAGAAGCCATGGTATAAAGTTGACTGAAAAAATTAATTCCCCACTCTGGACACTAATAAATGGAAGTATGCAATTAAGTCATATCATAACTAAAAAATGTCTTTTCATAGCAGTAACAGAACAAAATTTGCTGGCAACAATTCCAATACCTACCCCATTACCTTGCTGTTCACTATACCTCGCTTTTCTCTGCTTTTTCCATTCTCTACTTTTATTCCTTTACCTAACTTGCTTCCCAACAATACTGCTCAACTAGAGATACTGCATTGTGCTCCATTTCATTTCTGCAAGCATGACAATTGTTGTCACCTTCTGTGAAGCCCACTTGATCACCTTCTTGGATTCTCCAAATCTTGGAGAACTACAAAAGCTTGGACTGTATAATTAAAGTCTCTTGGCATTATTGTCTGACAGTTTCCTGTCATAATTCTGAAGTCTTGCACATTTACAACTATTTCACACTTTTTTTCTCCTGCTTTGTTAACTGATGCTCTAAAATCAACTGCTTTCTCAGTTCAGTCTATTCTGTCTGTGCATTTGACATCCATGCTTAAGCAGTGATAAACAAACCATTACAACTCCATACATAGAGTACTGTGCCACGGTATCTCTTACTGATGAGACATTGAACCTCCAATGGCAGAATCATGAAAGACTTATGCAAGACACATCAAACAGGTTTGCAGTACTGTCTATGTGAATTGGGAGGTCTAAAAATAATTTCAAAGCCCTATTTAGATAGTGACTACTTAAGGCCTGATCAAGGTTGTATCTATGAATTTTTTAAAACAGTTGAATTTTTGAGCAAATACCCTGAATTTCTTCTTTTATATATCCTTTCAATTTTATGAGACTCTAACTGTATATGGCTGTGCCATTTATTTTACCTATACCATTTGGCACAATCTCAGCATTTCTATTCTGTTAACAGCTTAGGAGAAATTATTCTTACTTTTTTCTGTCAGTTTATTTCTTTGCAAGGCAAAGAAAGTGTTGACCCTGTATGGTTATAATTTACTGAGGAAGAGAAAATGGAGGTAGTGAGGGTGAATCATCACATCTGCTGTTCTTTCATTTAATAAGAACAAACCTTCGAAAGCATAATTGGGCAGTCCTTAGACAGAATGATCAGTGATCTTTCAGTACGACTAATTAAATTTTTACTAAGCCCATCAATAAGAATTTGGATTTACAAAACCTAAAAGGAAGAAACACATTGTGGTATCTGTTGAAAATAACAGTAATTTTTTCTTGCTTTCCCTCATAAGATAGATGACCTACTGAGATAAATGCAGAGATTTCATTGAAATTGGGAAGAAATTTAATCTTCAATCTGGGTTTCCCTGAATCTGTTTTATGTGTGCAGGAAAATGGGAGTCACTGTCTCCAGGGTAAGCAGATTGGTTGCTGCTGACAACAGCACACTACAGCTGCTGTGAGCAGAAACCAGGATCCATGAATCCAGCAATTCAGCCAAAATTGGCTGATGGCTCCTCGTGTAAGATCTCTAAGAACTTTCCATATTTGATTTGATAAAGATATTCCAATTTTACTTCCATCTGGTATCATGTGTAAGTGTAAAACCTTAACCTAGCCAGGCCTAATTCCAAATTTGAAGGTAGTTCTCAGGAATTTCTATGAGAGCTTGGAAGCACAGCAGTGTTTGCTCTCTATTTTGGTGCCCAGAAAGTTACAATTCAGAACAGGGAGTATGAAAGAGGAGAGTAGGAATGATGTGATCTTTTGATTAACTAAGTTACTGTGTATTAAAGTAACTTGTATTAAATTGTTTCAGTCACTAAATCCTTTAATTAAAGATAATTTGAACTGTGTTACGGTTTGAACTAATATATTTAGATTATTCACAACTATTTCAAAAGCATTTTTAATGTGTCTATATTTCTATTTTTCTTTGCAAAGCAGAACATGCTTAGTAGTTTAGCAGGACCCTTTCAGTTAACAAAAGAATCAACTTGGCTTCGTTAAGATTAATGGGGTGGGGAAACAAAGAGCAATGAGCAGGGAATAGTGGTGGCTGTCTTCCACATTAGCACTAAAAGGTTTGCTTACTTGTGGTCTTGTAATTTGGGAGTTCCCCATAGCTGCCTGTACCCCTGAAGGTTTTCCCCAGGCCTCGTGTTTGCCTCAGCCAGGCTCTTGGGCAGGGCAGTGAGGTTTCCCACTGCCTCCATCTCAGGCAGCCTTCTGGAGAGGGAGCCCCAATTGCATACGAAAGCCCCAGCCTTGAGGATGTACATTCTATTGTTATGTGAATGTGAAGGAGATGCCAAATGGAAGAAATTGTTTTCTGTAATTTGTTCTTTATTATATCAAACCCACATCTTGAATAATCTCAGAAGTCATTATCCAAAGTGAAACGTTTGCCATAATATTTTCATAAATACTTTCTACATCTACAAATGTGTTTCAGTCAAACAAAAGTTGTAATAAAGTAAATGCTGTTTTAAACTTACCTACTATACTTTGCTACAACTTTCTAATGCTGAAAAGTTCAGCAAGGTAGGGAACAGAATTTGTAATTCTGATCTGAGTGAGTCTTGTGGAAACACTGGGGAAGGTACTTCAGGAAGCAATTTAGCAGTCAGCATGTAGCAAAGATGAGAATAATTATCAAACAGCTGTATATATTCCAAAGACTTATGCTGTGATGAAGTTAGCATGCTGGTGGCATAGAATGTCATATCATATCAGGCATCCATTACAACAAATCTGGCAGTACTTTAAATTCATGAACCACTATACAAAATGTAACATCAGTGTCAACTTCTCACCCTTTCAGGATGGCTGCAGAGGAGATCTTGCTCAGTAGGGTGTGACTCTGTAATCCAGTTGCTGTCTGGGAAACCTATTACATTTAGGAATTATACAAGAAAGCATCCAAAAAAGTGGCCAAGAAATAGTTATAATATCTAGCCATTGAATAAAGAGAAGCAGTAAACCTAACTCCTGCCTCACTGATTTAGAATAAACCACATAGGGATGAAGACAACCCAAAGGGAGGTTTTGCTAACACAGTATAAATAAAACATACTGCTCAGTTTATTTGGCTGCCCCAGATTTCTGTCATATTTCTTGAAAGTTGGCAGTACAGTTGCTAAAACCTTCTCCTAGATGAGGGCAATGCTTGGAAAACAGGATTTCAAAGCATCAAAAGCAGGGACCTTCATGCAGCTCAAACATACTGGATCCTATACACAAGCCTTCAGCATCTTTCAAAACCACATAATTCAGGGTGAGATGGGAGCCCAAACTTCTAAATTTACTTGTTAACTATTTATTTTTCTTCTTCTTTTTTATTTTTTATAATTGCACTTGAAAGATTCTTCTATTGTAGTCGTTAGCAGAAGAGTAAAGGACATTCTAATTTAAAACTTCACCTAAATAATGACTTTTTCTTTTCATGAGCGAGTAAATAGAAAATGGTTGGAAATACTGCACCATTCCATTTTTAAGTTAACTAATAACACATCCTGCTTCAGATAATGCTTCATAACCTCGTGAAAAGCTCTGTATAAACATAAATATCAGAGATGCCTTTCTAAAAGCTGGATTTTTTTGCTACCTTTTGCGCAGTGTTTTGCTTGTAATGAGGCAGAGTCCTGACTGTTTAGCTGCTTTAAGCAGCCAAACATGTATCCTACAACACAGAACATTTTCCTCTATCTTCTGAATCTTGGTGAGAGGAAGGGAGGCAGCACAGCTTTCAGGATTCTCTCAAAGACCCTAAGAACTACACTATCACTTTTTTTTCCTCCCAAAAAAACCCGACAATAAAGGACAGCCAAACGTTATGGAAATGCTCCCCATATTAAACTAGAAGGGCCAGAAAGACAATTGCTGGGAGCAGTAAGGCAAGTATTTAAAATGAAGTTGATGTGACTTGCATCAATGTTATTAGAGGTTTTCCAGTCTGAATAGAAATATGGTACTTCTTGTGTTCAGAGACTCGGCTTTTTTTTTAATAATGCTTAAGTTCAGATATGTAATTCATTTCCAGGATAGCACACACTCAATTTGTCTTATTTAGGCTGCAGAGTAGCAGATTTTGTGCTTTACTGTAATAAAAAGAAGTTTTTTCTGCCTCCACCAAGTAAAACCCAAAAAAGGACAGACTCAAACATTTTGGAAAGTCTCCACACAAAGCGCAGCGCCGCAGCGCCAACACCCGCGCGGGGCAGCCGCGGCCCCGCGGGCCTCCGGGCGGGCGGAGCTCCGCGCTCGGGGGCGGCGGCTCCAGGCTCTCTCCG
>VZTB01014856.1:498892-598374 GCA_013397245.1 Thryothorus ludovicianus | reverse complement strand
GGCCCCGCCCGTGGCGCTCCGTGGAGCTGTTCAGCGCCCAGGTGCTGAGTCTCCCCGCGGCTTACGGAGGCTCCGGCAGCGTTCCCTTCCCACCGCTCCCCGGCGCGGCCATGGCCCCGGCGTTCAACCGCCTCCGCCAGGCGTTCTGAGCGCCCGCCCGCCCGCCGCGCCCCAGCGTGGATGCAGCAGCTCCAGACACCCTTGGCTCCGCCGGGGAAGGCGGCAGGTAAAGCCTTTCCCTCCCCGCCCATCCGCATTGCATCCCCGCACGCCCTCCGCTCGGAGCTGCCGGCTCGGGGGGCTCTTGCCGAGCCGAGAGCCGGAGGGTGCCGGAGGCGCGAGTTGTGTGCAGGGAGCGAGCTCCGCGGGGCGGACCGCGGGGAACAAAGCGGTGCGGTCCAGATGCTTTTTGAGTAGTTTCCTTATTTTAGTTTCCGGGGAGTGGGGAAGGGATGAGCGGCATGGCTGGTTAACTGCAAATATCTCTACTTAGTTAGATGTAGGGGGGAAAATACCCCTACGTATATTAATTGGCTGGTGGAATCACATTCCTATTCTCATGGTTCAGCAGGGGAAATGATGTGTTTGTCATACAGGTAAGATAGTGCTATAGTCAAGACTGCAAAATGGTTTCCTTGAGTACCCTCCTTAACTGTAATGCTTGTATAGATTTTGCACTGCAATAATTTCTTACTTCTTCCCGTGTGGATTACCAGCTCCACTGAAGAGCTAGGACAAGCAGCAGAACGTCAGAGTAGCAGCCACCGTGTTTCTGTGACAAGGTGTCAGAAAAAGAGAGGAACAAATTCCTCTGTATTTAAGGCCAAATGGCAAGTTGCATTCTACATGAAGTCATTTACAGCCAAGCATTGTGCTGTTATGCCTGATGCTTCAGGCTTCCTCTTAGTGCTGGGTGATGAATAGGGAATTGAGCAAGCATATTAACCATGCATAATCAAGCAGCAAGTGTTCACTGCTTGTATGTGTAGTACCTTCTGTCACAGGATCAGCGAGTATTCCTGAGCTATCAAAAGACTGTTTCAGCCTAAATTGAGTAGGATGCAGCTGCACCCTTTCTGTGTTGTTGGTGAGGCAGGTTAAAACACACTTCTGAGATTGGCAGGGGAAGGGGAAGCCTGGCAAAACAGAAACTCAGCACTTTTCTCAGGTGTGGATGGTGAGAAAAGTTTAACCCAGGAGAATGCACGGAGTCAGACAAGGAACTTGTACAGTTTCTGTGCTGATTTTCAAAAGAAACTGAAAAACCAAACTAAGATTAATAAATTGCTTCCTTTAAAAAATCAAACGCAGTCTAATTAGCACACTTTTAGCACTTTGCCTTAACTTCTGCCCTGTATCTGGAATTTCTTTTTGTACTAAGCATCTCCTGCTCCCTGTGTTACTTTATCATTGTTAGAAGAAAAGAGCCAGAAAAACAATTGCAGGGAGCAGTAAGGTAAGTGTTTAAAAGCAAAACTGAGACACTCACATAAATTCCCATAATGTTAAAGATTCTCCAGTCTGGACAGAAATGCAGTACTTCTCATTTTCATTGGCTTTTTTTTTTNGAATTCAGTACTTTTCATTTTCATTGGCTTTTTTTTTTTTTTTTATTTTTTATTCTTTTGTACTAATTATTAGGGTTTGGGTATGTAATTAATTTCTAAGATTATGTGCATTCAATTTGTCTTATAGAAGCTGCAGATTAACAGATTTTGTGCTTTACTGTAATAAAAAGAAGTTGAATAGATTGGATGCAGTCTGACAGTCATCTCACATCCAAAAGCTCTCCTTCCAGTAGGCACCTTGGACATGCAGGGGCATAACATCTGGCTTTTAACAGTAGCCTTTTAGGGATCAATTGAGTTAATAATTACAATAGTGCTTTACTGTAAAATTAAAAATCAATTTGTGCACATGACTGTGTGCAAGGCAAGCTTCCCCCCACACCAGCAGAATTAGATTTCCTGACACAGCTCCTCCCTACCTCTGCCTTTTAGTCTAAGCACCATCGAAGCCTCAGAGCACGTGATCAGCTATGTGTGATTTAAGCGATGCTATTGAATTTTTTCCACAGGGAACAATTACTATAGAGTGACAAGTCAACCATTTTGATCCTAACAAATCCAGCTCTGGTGATGGTAACCACAGCATACTCTGCCTAACCCAGTCTGAATATCTCACTGTAGCAGTTTGCTTCTAATTTAAAAGGACACTGTTAAACCTTAAAATAGGTTCTCATTTTTGGGTAGGAATAAGTGGCTTTATAACAGAAGGATGTTGTAGACATTTCAGCTCTATGTTTGCAGTTGCTGCTGCCTGCAACAGCCCTCAAGAAGCCACTAAAATATGAGCAAAGCTAAAGCAGCATGCCCTGACCACACCCCTACATTGCCATAATTCATAACCAAGACTCTGTGCTTGCTGCCACATTCATATTTCTACCTGGTCAGTTCGGACAAAGACAAAGCTGCTTTGTCCTAATGAAACCAGTGCAGCCTGCCTTTAATAGAACCAATGATCTGGGCTTCCCAAAATATGTTAAAAAGGTCTCTTGTGTTCTCCCAACATTGTTTATGCTAAAGGCTATTGCAAATAGAATATTTCTGCTTATTACTTGTATGTCAGCTTGGGCAAAAACCAATCAATATTTTGCTGATGTAGGATCCACTGTAACTTTCTGTGTCCAGTTATTGTGCATTCAGCACAGTAAATTAAATCTCAAGTTCCAATTTCTTTGTGGAAATGTTTATTTTAACTTCCAAAGGAGACTTCTAAAGTCACTGAAATGTTTCCATTACACTTAAGTAAAAGTCTATTTTTCAAAAAGGCTTGCACAGAAACCTGACCTGGATATATTTTTAATGTTAGAGCCACTGTTATGATCACACTATACAGCAACACAGTAAGGGTAAGGGTTTGTTAAGGATTAAAAAAATCCTTAGAAGCACAATCTGTACAAAATTGCTATAGTTAATAATCAGTGCACTATAGAAAAACAGAGACTTAACTGCTATCTGTATGAGGGAGAATGACAAGATACATACCTTTATATGGTATGGAGAATCAAAGTACTCCGTATTTCCAAAACATCTTTTAAATATTGTCCCCTAGGTATGGCTGAGATGGCTTATGTATTTTCTACAATTCTAAAAAGAGAAAAAATAATTTTATGTATTGTATAGTGCCAATGTTCTGCTTGACTTCTAGCAATTCTTGGCATTAAACATAACTAGATTTTACTTATCCCCATAAATGTCTGTAAATTGTCATATGAGACTCCCAAGTCTACTCTTTGAAAAAGGCATTTAAATGCACACTGCAATAAGCAATTATGTACTGCTTCATTTTAGAAGAAAGGGCCTGCTAACTAAAAAGGAGTAATCCCAGTGACTTGCTTCAAGTAGCAAGTAATATTTTAAGTGCTTTTGAAGTTATAGCTTCTGACTTCTAAATATTTAACTGTAGTGTTTACACATTTGTTTCAAGTTCTCCACAATGCTCCACAACAGAAAAAAATTGTAGCTGCACTCCATGCATTATTGCTATAATCACGTACTTTTATGTCCCGTAGGTCAAAGCCACTCTAAAGTCTGGGAAAATGTTAGACTTTTTGATTTGGATTGAATTGTGACATTGTTGTAAAAAGGGACAATCCATAATTTGAGCTGACAGCACAATACTGACAAGATTTGCAGAAATATTCACTTCCATTTTATATTGTCTTGAACAAGTAGTTTCTGAGAAATGGGCACTTTGAAGACAATATTTATGTAGAATAGCCATGAATACAAGATTTTCCTCCTATGAGTAAGTTCTACTCAACTTTGTTTCTAGTGCTTGGGATGGGGGCAAGAAGAGGAAAACTGTGAGACAGTTTTCCTGTGAAACTGGGCAAGCCCTGCACATACAGTTGTACTTACCCACTGGGAAGTCACCAGATTTTGGTGATTCCTGACTTGGTCATGCACATGCTGCCTTTTGAGGGCTCGACTGTCAGAGCCACTCAGCTTTTACTCTAAAAGGAGGCAGAATGCTGTCATACCTTAAAGAAGTGACCAGCAAACATCCTCTTGAGTCAAAGCAGGAACAAGCAATTTCATGATTATAGAAAATCTCAGTGAATGTGAGGGAGACTGGGAGATTTCTCAATCTTGAATCCTGTGCTGCAAGTTTGAGGTTTAACAAGCACATTTAAAGAACAGAAAGCTCACACTGTGTGAGCTGACCCCAGTCTCCTCAGTGGGAATAAGTGCCTGGGCAGAATGCCTACTCCTCTGTCAGTGATGATTATTCTCTCTGGCCTAATACTTGATAGTTTGCATTCTTCATTCACCTGCTGTTTTACGAGCAGAGCTGATGGACCTGGACTGGCACCTGTTTGCAAGAACTGTGCAAAACAATTTGTTCTGTTATTTTTCAGATTTCTTTTTTTGCTTTTTTTAGATGACTCTGAGGCTGTGATCAAAAACTACACTTGGGTTTTTTTAAATCACTTGCTACTTGCCCTCAAAAAATGCTACTTGACAAAATTTGAAAATACAGACATCTGAGGTATTCCACAGGAAACACACAGGACCAAATTACTGAAAATTTCTGGGACTAACAGAATTTCCATTCTTTTCCATTTAAGATGGTTATACAGTCTTCTTTAAATTTGGAACCAAGATGTCTCAGAAGTTATAAAAGAGTAATCTATACACAACCAATATTCCACTCACAAGAAATTTATTCTCTGCCTGTCCACTTAGCTTTATGCCAACATAAAAGGATTATTCTTGCTACATTTGCAGTAGAGACTTGCTCTGGTGACATGGTTTGCTATCTTTGCTTTAGAAGTGCATTAAATCTTCAGCATCACTAATAAAAGCAGAAAAACGTTTAACTGGCATCCTGAAAGTATGGGAAATGATCTTTAAAGGTGCCTTTTGTTTAGATTCACACAGCATCTGTTGAAACTTGCACTTTGAAAAGTAGTGTGTGACCTATGACACAGCTCATAAGAACAAGAACAGGATTTAACAATTCAGTTCAGTTTTGAGAAAATTAAAAATGCATATTCTTCAGAGAATAAGAGGATGTTTACTCTAGAAATGTGTTACCAGGGAACAAGCTAAAATTAAACAACATAGGCTGAGGAATTCTGATTAAAATATGAAATACAACAATGCTGAGACTTATATCACTGTTTTAGGGGAAAAACCCCCAAGATGCACTGTGAGTTCAGATCAAACTGCAGAGAGCATGTTCTGGGCTCTGTTCAGGGTAGCTGATTGCTGTCTCGAGTACAGTTAAGGAAAAAGTTTAACGTGGGTTTGCTGTACAATCACACCCCCACTCCCTTTTCTTCTAAAAGGCATCAACTTGAACAGCATTCTATTACTGTTACATAATATCAAAGTTTAACCACATACAGCTGCTTAAATCTGAGATAATAAATGCAAGACAAGTATTTTCTCTGAGGTACTTAAGACTTCTGTTAACTACTGTTCCTCAAGTACAATCTATTCCAGTATTAACAATAGGAAAAATACCCTTTAAAGTGACAAGCCATATTTGCCACTCAAAAGTTCACCAGCTTTAATATATTTTAAAACTGACTCAAGTCAAAAAAAGATAACTGGATTCCATCTGTCCCTCTTGACTATTTCTAAATGAGTTAACATTGATTAATTGTTTTGCTTTAACACAGGGTTTTGGTGGTTTTTTAGCTCTTTCCCACATTATACTGTGCTTCAAGTACAGTAGAAGCTTTTCACTTTTAAGCAGGATATCTTGCTTCAATTTTTTCTCTGCCAAAAGAAGACTTAAGTAGTCATTTTATTCCTTTCACTTACTCCAAACATTGGCACAGCCATGCTGGAAAAATGGGTAAAATTCCATAGATTTCTTTCGGGTAACGGCATTGAAAAGAGGCTAGCAGAAAAATTCATGCTCAGGAAGCTGTGAAACTTTGTTTTCTTTCTTAACTAAGGAATTACTGCCTGGAGAAAAAGCAGGGTTTAACCCTTTCTAGGAAGAGATAATATCTAAGGAAAGTAAGCAGCTATATGTTGAGGGGCTATAGCTTTCTGTACAGGCTACCTTTCCCATATTGCTAAGCAAAACTGTCTGTCATTGAAAACAATGAGGAATTCTGTCTCAGTGAGAAATGACAAGTGGAAATACATCAGAATTATAAGTGTGCCCTGAAAGACTTCAAATGGAGAAAAAATACTCAGTTCCTGACTCCTTCATTACAGTTACTTCTGTGAAATCAGCACTGCCATACACATGAGAGATCAAAGATTTATAGCTTTTCCTCTAGGAGTCCTTCATTGAGCTCGAAGCTGAACTCCATTGATGACCCTACCCACAGAAAGAAAAGACAGGGAGAGTCTAAAAAACACAGCATGGACAAGCTAAGGAACTGGCAGGGAAAAATGAAGAAAGATAAGAATCTCGTTAAGTTTATTATTTCTTTGTGAACTGGTATGTGTTAGTAGATCTAGTCAGAGGATAGAGAGCAGTTGGTTTTCTCTTGTTTCCATGAGAGGGAGGAAAGAAGGATAAAATCCCTCTGGGAATCCCTTAGTGCCTACTTGAGGAATAGAGGGAGGAAGAGACCCTGGCAATATGAATTCCTGGTCGAGTGTATACAGACAGTGCTGGCACAGGCTGGAGATGGGAATCCTTGCTAGTCCCAGAGGATCAATCCTTTCTCATGGTAGAGCTTTAAGCTGTTGTTACTCTGCAAGCATGGCAAGATAGAGCAAGTAAAGATGACTCCATAGTCTAAAAACAGCCCTTCACTGATTCTAGTCCTAGGGAAACTTTTCTTACTCCCACAACAAAGCTGGAAAAATTACTGAAAAAATCTAGTCCTGATGAGGTGCAATTATGTAAATTACTGTGTTTACTGCCAGAGTAGCAGATAGATGATAAACATTCCTTTGAAAGGACAATGTACAATGGAAATGAAGCACAAGAAGTTGGGTACCACAGCCTGACAAACCTAATTCCAATGTATATTGCTGTAAGCAAATGGGAATATCTTGCATATAAAAGGATTTTTATTCACTGTGAGAAGGCCTGAACTTGCCATTTCACCTTCCTTGTGATTAACTTTCAAATAACATAAATGACAGAAGTAGGTATTTGCCACTTTTTTAAAAACCAGTTTCCTGATAATTTCTCAGAACCTCAGCTTTGGCCCAATATCCTCTTCTTTATGTCTTCCAAAGCCAAACATAATGTAGCCAAGGGACATAGGATGAAAAAGTACAGGCACACCTATGTCTTTATTGAACATAGACCCATTTGCTCAGAGTTTCTCTGATGTACAGCACACAGGCTGCTGCTGCACATAACTAATTCCAATTGTCCTTCAAGTAAAGGCTATGGAACACAGAAGAATCAATGTATAGGTACAGAACCCTACCCTACAGACCACTAGGTCAGCACAAAATAAGTGTTCTTTCTTATGTTGACTCTTTGGACTTTCCAAGACAGTCTTCACAAGTAACTTACAGCAAATATGTGATGTTCATCTCAGCCAGCTGATACAATGCTTGCTTTCATTATTTCCCAATGGCAAGGTCCTTCAAGTCTAGTTTATACATTAACCTTGCAGATTTTACACTTTAAACTGTAGTCAGCTAAGTCCTAAAAGAAAGAACAAAAGAAAAAAAACAACAACGTAGGCTTCGTTCAGGTCTCTCATTCTCCTCATGTCTTAATGCTTTTAACTATTACTTCTCACACTATGTCTCCTTGCACAAATAAGTTTCAAATGTCACACCTAAGAGGAGGAAAAGGATTTTTAGTTTGTTTAGTTATTGTAAATAAATACATCCATTATGCCCATTCACTCCTTCACCTGGTGGTCTGCCAGCAGCTACTACAATTCTTCAAAAGGCCTCCATAACACAGCCACAAAGTTTTCCTCCATGCAATCTCAGTTTCAAATGAATGTATTGCCTTCCCATAGAGGCTAGGAAAATCCTGACAGATGGAAGAACCAGTAAACAGCTTCAGTCCTGGAATGGCTGCATATTAACTCTATGTCAGGCAGAGATTACAGTTCTAATTTCATAATCTTCCTTTGAAGGGCTACTTCTGACAATACTGCAAGGCCCAGCTTCAGATTTCTCCGTTCAGAACTTACCTGTAGAGTCTTTATATCTGTGCCACAACACAGCTGTTTTTACAGAATACGAAAAATCACTTCATTTAGCTTCTTATTGAACACATTATAGGTAAATGGAACAGCATGCCATCCCCTGTTTTATAAAGTACAAAAAATAACAGCAAACTCTACACAGTGATGTTCCTATTACCTTAGGATGTTGCAATGAGCATTTCTTGCTTACTGTGTGTGACTTGCTCACATGGTTTTGATAAAATGTAAATCTATTTAATTATAATACAATGTAAAAGCTATGATGAAACTAAAGCCACAATGGAAAGATTTTATTAACCTAATATAAAAATTAAGTTTTTATTCACTTCACACTTCCTTAACTATATTGGTGGAAATTCCAGCTGGTGTGTTATGGTGTGTTAGTAGGAATTCTCTTTGGTAACTGAGATTATTTAAAGCATAAAACCTTGAAATGTTGTGAGACCTAACTTTTTTTTTTTCTAAGAGGGAATTAATTGAGATTCCTTTTAGTTAATAGCATGCTAAGTAGTAGCTAGCTCCTTCTAGCCTAGCATGTAAGTAGATTTTGTCTGCTCTTAAAATACCCTTCCAATCACATTCTGTTGAATAGTTTTATTCTTCTGAAACCAGTTTACATGCTATTTCAAGCTGAGTAAATTATCATAGGTGGTGTGTTCACCTAGCAACAATGACATTCCTTAATGTTCATGGGGTAATGTTTGGTTTGAACCCAGACTACAGAGCATATCCTGGTGACAAGAAGGGAAGATAGGTTGTAGCTCATCAGTTTCCTCTGCAGCTTTCTTGGATTTGGATACTTGCTCTTTTTAGCATAAGACATCTGTAGCTTCACTTAATGAGAGGAAAAGCATACTAGTTACCACAGTTCAGTGTTGAAGGTTTCTGGACAGTTTCAAATTTCTTTGCCTCTGCTGGTTATATCTAATAATAAGACTTGCCATGATCATACCTGAGTACTTCACTTAATAGGGTTTTGGAGACAATGTCTGCTGTCACCTTCATACTGGAAGCCACATTCTGGAGTTAGGGAGTGGATTTGCCTGAGACAAAGACAGAAAAGGAATTAACTTACTCTCACTGTCTTCTATGCTGCTGTCTTGTTTGACTTTTCACTTTCTGTGCAGAAAGGAAAAAAAGGCCTGAACAATGGCAGAAAAACACTGTGTAACTTAGTAAAACTTTTCTGTACCACTGGAATATTTATTACATTCTCATAAATTCTGTTACCAATATAGTAATACAGCTTTAACTTTCTAACCCAGAAGGGATGAATGTATTATGAACACACTTCTACCAGCATAAGAGCATCACACTGTGAGAAGACCTGCTTCAGTGGCAGTGTTTAGTTTGGTAGCAAACCTTTCTCAGATGGGCAGTCCTTCACGAGAGGCATTAAATGACAGGTCTAAATTTATCCTGGAGGTCATAAATACAGTGGGGAAATAAAATCCATCTAAGTAATTATTAGTTACTACTGTAAGTACACTCAGTTTTCTTTATCATTTTATCATGAAATTACCATCTTTATGAAGAAGCACGAAGTGTGGAAGAAATCCAGAAGATTACAAACAATGACATCTAACATGCAAATCAACTGGGAGTTTTCATCTTCCTAGGGCTTCTTCATTTTGGCCAGCTGCCAGCTGCAGATGCTTGGCTGACTAATTGGTACTAGCAATAAATAATATTTAAGTTTGTCCAGGAAAGGAGCAGAAGGTCTGAGAAAGGATTATCAATATACATTAAAAAGAAGAAAAGCTGGTATGTCTCTATTGAAATTATCTGTGTGATTCATTTCTACAAAGCTGAGAAGTGCACTAAACCCAAGTAGTTGTTTATAAAGCTCTCAACACTATCTAACTGAATCTTAGCTATTGGAAGATTATAAAGCAAGTATAGTGTACAAAAATAAACCAAACTGCTACTATAATAAGGAATACTATACTCTCAGGCCTTCATAAAGCAATTTTGCATCCAGGCCTGACTGGCTTACAAGCAAATGGAACTTTTCATCAAAAAGATTGCTATGTTGTTTAGCAATATGCCAGCCCCTGAGCTACAAGACAATCTATCCCATCTGTAACACTGATACCACCACAAAGAAGTTATTATCTAACTTATTGACAAATGGTGACAATCTTACCCTTCTCAGCAGCTATTACTTGTGTGTAATATCTGAAAGTACTTAGATGCTTCTTGCAGTGATTGTAGACTTACACAACAAACAGAACAGGATTAGGCCTTCCTTGCATTCAGACAAGCACTGCCCAGACAGAATTCAGGGTCAAGTTGTCATATTGAAGAAAATGACTCTAAAACTTTCAGGAAAATGAATGAAGTGATAAACAAACAACTTGCAAAGAAACCTGGAAAAAGGAGGATGCAGAAGAAAGCAACCATTAAGAACCAAGGATGGGATAGAGAAGAGTGAAATACAGGATATTCGTGTGCAGCAACAATTGTTTTAAAAGCTTCTGAATAAAAAATTAACAGCTGATGGCATACTCACTAGGGCTTACATCTAGTCTGAAAAGGAGAGCTGTTAAGATAGTGAGTGAGCCAGCAAGACAGATGGCTGGTGAAGGAACTGACACTGCAAGAGCTGGAACATTCAGTAGAGAGGAAAAACAACAGCTATACCCATGAAGGGACTGCTGCCAAGCACGTAAGTGAAGTGAGCAGAATCACACAATTTCAACAGTTTCTATAAAAATGTCAATGATGTGCTGAACTGCATGCAATGTATAGAGCCTCAAGCTGACAGTTCAGCATCAGCACAGAAGCAAATTGACAAAGGAATAATTAAAAGGTCATTACCTGAAAGCAGCAAATAGCTCAGAGATGTGAAATTATACGAGTGAGTAAAATGAGATTTTACAAGTGAGGAAATGCTCAATACACATAAGCACTGAAGAGATAAATATATTACTTAGAATTGATTTGCAAAAGCTACCTCTTGTACTCAATATGAAAAACAGCATCAGAAGCTGAGGATTATGACCTCACCCCTCCTCCCGAATTTAAATCTGTCTACTAAGAATAAAATAGTTTCCACAAAGCTTGCATTTCCCACAGCTACAGATTTATTATCAGTAACGTCCCAGACATTCATAACAGTCAACTCCAACACCTGCATCTTGAAACCCACTAAATATTTGCAATCAAGTTTCCACATACTTTCAAATAGTTTTAGTACAATCCACTTCTCTTTACACTGATAAAAAAATACCCCTGAAAAATCTAGCCCATAATGTATTGTTGAAAATTGAGTGAATTAAATGCACAGGGTTTAGTGGGGGTTGTAGGAAGAACAAGTTTGAGAACTGAACAGCTTTGCATGCACAAGGAGGTGTCATGAGGTCTCATGAAAACTGATCTTGAATTTTGATACCATCATGAGGAGAAACAGTCTGATAAAAAAGGAGAATAATACTCCAAATGAGCACCTTATTTTAAAAAATAGTTTCTACATTGACTTTCAGTTAGCCAAGTTACTCTTTCCTATTTCTTTTCCTTATTACTTTTCCAGCCCATTACTGCTGCCAGTCATTGAGAACAAGAGGAAAATTGCATACTTCTTTTGAGTTCTGTGATGGTACTTCTGTATTTAGCATTACCACACAGACATACACTGAAGTATATGTTTTCATTAATCGTGCACTGTGTAATAAGTGTTTAAGCTGTACAGTTCAAGAAAAACAGCTCATTGCTGAAGACAGATCTCCAGAAATTCTTTAAGCACTGATGAATCTATTACCACCACTGCAGTAGAAAAATGACTATGGCTTAGACAAGTAGAATATAAAAAATCATGTTAAATTTCATACAGAATATAATTATCTTTCTGGTATTTGGGAAATTAGATTACTTTTCGAGATGTAGAAATATTTTAATATAAAGGCCAGGCAAACTAATTAAATAAACAGTATGGGATGGCTCCAAAACATTATAGATCACCCATTAATGCAAGAAGCCAACATAATTATGAAGAGCTCAAGTCAGGCATCAATAAAGGTAGTAGGGCATATTCATTATTAATTTAGGCACCTTTCCCCTGGTTTAAGAACTGTGTTGTTAAAAGTTTGTTGCATACCATCAGAAAGATACAGGTTAGGTGAAACAAGGCCATTCCTCAAGAGGGCACTGACACTTTATTCTGAAGCCAACGTTAGATTGAACAAATATAACACTGAGGTGAATAATACACAGATCACCCTTCATCTAGAGGAGGACACCGACGGAGATTTCACCCTTCACCGGCGCACCTTGCTCCCGGATTAGGAGGATCTCTGAGTAAATCCCCTGAGCCGCCGCCGCCTCAGCGCCCAGAGCGGCGCCGCCCTCACGCCGCGGCACCGCCCTCACAGCGAGCCCCGCCCCTCCGCCGGGCAGCCAATCAGAGCGCGTCCATCTCGTCCCCCGCCTCTGGGCAGCCAATCAGGGCGCGCCTGTCTCCGCCGCTGCCGCCGGGCAGCCAATGAGAGCGGGCGTGGCGGGAAAACGGGAGCGGCGCGTGCGGGCGGCCGGGTGCGCTGTTCGCGGCTCGCTCTGGGCGGGCGAGGAGCCCAGAGGCGGCCGCCGCCACCGCCCCCTCCTCCTCTCCGCTCGGCTGTGCCTCCGCTGGGCTGTGCCGTGTCACGGCGGCCGGGGATAAGGAGGGAGAGGAAGGGAGGAAAAAGCCCAGAGGAGCGCAGGAGTAGCAGCAGGTGAGAGAGGCCGGCTGGCGGGCGGCGCGGCCGCCGTGTCCGGCTGTTGCGGGTCACCGCCTCGGAGCGAGACTTCTTGTAAAGCTCTCGGTTCGCTTTCTTCAGCCTTGTCGTTGGAAATGAGCCCGCTGAAGCTGCTTAACGGCACGAAGGAAAAAGGTGTTTAAATGGCAGTAGCATTATTAAGTAATTTAATGAGTAATTTGATATCAAATAAGCGTTATTTTAATAGGTATTTTTTCTGTGTCGGTATGCAGAGCCTTTCCCGGACTGTACCGAGCTGAAATCAAAGCCTGGTTACAGTTTCTCCTGAGGGGAGCTGCGAGGTGAGGCTCAGGGCAGGTGTGCCCATTTTCAGGGCATCCCACGAGGGACCAGGCCAGCGCACTAAACCTGGAGTTAGACAAAAAACAACGACAAATGATAAGTAAGTCTTGCAGGATAATGTCTTTGCTCTGAAGTTGCTGAGAAATGATGGAAGCACATGGATCTGCCATCCTGTCTTAAGTGAGTGAACTGTAAATTGGGTAAGCACTGCTAATCCTCCAGGGTAGCCTGGGGTGGCTCTTCTGTAAGCCTCCATCAGATTTTATTGAGGCTTTAGGATCTTGGGATCAAATTGATTAGCTATTCTGTGTTGTGTTTGCTCAAGGGACAGGAAGGAAACATTAAATTACACCCACTTGAGGTTACTTGCTAATGAATTTTGTAATTATACACCAGGGTATTTGAAGGTTTTTACGTTTAATCCCTTATGTTTTTGTTTTCTCTTAAGGTGCATATCCGTTTAGATAAGCTAGAATTAACATTGCCTCTTTGAAAAGACTGTATTTGTGACCACAGTAAAAATAGTTTTTTGTTAGGAAAATAACATGTTTAAACTACCAGGGCAGGTGGCAGAAGTCAAAAGCCAAGTACTTCATACATATGTTTTAAAGGCAAGAGTTCCTTAACAGTTGCATGGAGACTTCTCCTCATAGCTCTGATCACAGCAGAAAAATGATGGTTCTTCTTCCATGTGATAGTTCAGGGAACTAATGGAAAGTGACTTTTTAGTGTTATAACTGTAGGAATTGGCCAAAACTGTAATTTCAGTCTTGCATTTGAACAGAGAAGCATAAGCAACTGCTATACTGTTAAATTCTAATATTCTCAAATAAACTCCAGTAGCAGAGCAACTGTTATTTGTGTCTTTGGGACAAAACATTGTTCTGAAGGCAGAATTTTGGCCTTGATATTTCATATTTTGTATTAAAATTCAAAGCTTTAACAGGTGTAATTCAATCTCAATGCCTTCTTTTTGGAAGTGAATTCTGGGGAGTTTGTTAAAGCTGGGTGTTACCATTCTAGTCCATGTAAATAGCAAATGGTTATGTTCTCTTTCACAGCTGTATAAGTTTACAGTTCGATTAATATTCTGGATTTGTCTTTTTGTCCTATGGTGTGTGAACTGGGGTAATTTATAGACATTGAACCTGATTTGGTTACAGGAAAAGTAAGGTGTGAGGAATTGCTACATTTTCCTTCAGGCCAGCTCATTGTTCTGGCTCTTATTTACTGTCTCTAGCAACAGCTCAGGCTGTTATCAATGAATGAGGAATTGGCAAAAGGAAGATGTGCTCAGTGCTGGCTCAGAAAGACTAAAAGAATAAAAATATATAAATGAAAAAGAGGCTAAACCCAAAAGTGGATGGTGCCAGTAAATGTAGTAGTAGTAGTAAGCTTTGTGGTTTCAAACAGATTTATTCAGTAGATTTATTCTGTCTGTTGTAGGTTGCCTCTTGCCTTGTTCCTCCCCTGGTAGAAAACCACTGTCAGGACTCCCTTTAGTGACTGCAGTGTTGGTTTTGAACATATGAAAATGGTTTTTTAAGAGCTTGGAGCCAGGTTTTCAAGGACTTGGCATCTATAATTGGGGCAGATTTTCAAAAGAGGTTAGCACTGACTGTTCTGAGCTCTTGTGAAGATTTGTCCATTTTGATTTTGTGCCTAACTGAACTGATTTGTTGAAAATCTGGTCTCCGTAGCTAAGCGTGGCATTCTTAGAATACTGTGAGGGCAGTAATAACACTTCCAAGAAAATAAAAAAAGCTGTACAGCACCCCCCACTCAGTTCAGTACCCCAGAACTGCCTCCCAGAGCACAGAGTATGAGTAAGGCAGGGTTGTAAGTTGGTGTGTGCTGCCAAACAGTTTTCTAGGATTTCACAGTGAAAACAAGTATGGTTTTGCTACTTCTGTTCTGGATGTGTTTATTTAAAGTAAAAGCTGTTGTGAAAGAAAGCTATAAATGCTTAGCTATAAGAGTGCAAAAATGTCCTATGTGTTTGGGAAGCCACAAGAGGAAAATACGTTAATTAAAATTTACTGTGGCTGTTGTTAATAATATTGTGAGTTCTGAGATAACAGCACTGCTTCTGGAGTTGGTCTGCCTTCTGACCTGGGGCCTGGGATAAATATTTTGATTTTCTATCACTGTAATTAATGGTGTAAATCCTACTGAATTTGATTTAGCAATGTTGAGTCCTATGTTAAAATTGTAGCAGTATGAACAAAATGAATGTTTTGTGTTGGAAAAAAAATATTTAAATCAGCCATGGGCCATCTTTTTTACTTGCAGAGCTGTTACAGGGTGGTGATATTGATTTATGTGGTCTTTCTGGCTAGTTATGTCATTATTGCTGATTACTGCAGATTTCTATTTCTGATTTCAAATAATTCCATTTATTTGAAATCAATTTAGTGTCCATTTCTGCAATGTTTTGGCCTTATCTTTGGTCTCTTAATCACTGTGTCTGAAGAAAGAATTAATTGTTACAGCTGAAGAAACAAACCAATAATTTTCTGTGGCCTTTTGATGGGGGGAGAACAAACAAACCAAAACAGAGTTTTAATTTTGCACACACTCTACTACTTTTGTGCTGTGCTTGCACAGTTGAAATAAGGACTTTCATATTAATCCAGGATAAGCAAACAATAATACTGTAATTTTCATGTAGGAGGTATGGGATAGCTGCCTACATGGTAGGGTTGCATTTGTAGAATAGCTAAGTGAACTCTGATAAATGAAAATGAGCTGAAAATGGCTACGTTTGAGTTGATAACTCTCAGAGCAGTAAGATTCAGAGATAAACACGTAGGGATGATAAGGGAAAAGAGATGAGCTGTTGTTGAGGTGCTTGTTATACAGGGCTTTCATAAAATTGAACTGGAGATTAGGGCATCGTGCTATTTCTAGCTTGCCAGTGCTAGCTGGAGTGAACTCTAGGCTTTAAAAAAATTAATAAATTAGAATAAGATAGTGATTCTAGAGATTAAAAAACTTACATGAAGGGAACTGCCCATAAAAAGTTGCTACTCTGTGAGCTCCAGGTACAATCCTATTTTGCTTTCATTTTGTCTGGCTGATTGAATGGAGGTTGTATTTTACTTGTTACTTAACTGTCTTGTGTCATTATTTTGCTTTGTTGGTGTCAATTGCAAGTAAGTTTAATATTAAAGATTTTGGCCAGGCTTTGGGAAGTGTTCTTGTGTTCCTTATTAGCCATGGGCACAAAGTTCTGGAGTTTGTTGTATCTTTAGTCTTTGTGTTGAAAGAATCTCAAGGTTAAAGAAGTCTCACAGCTGTCACACAAGCCTCCTTTTGGACAAAGAATATTTGATGTGCTTATGGTAAGACTGAGCATCCTTTTGTCATACTTTTGGAGTGGGTGGATAATGTAGCTTCTTGTTTCTCTTCTCTATCCCTTGAATGTCCTTCTGCAAATGAAAATTTAATTTGGTGAGGTTAATACACTGAATTTGATTCAGCTTGTTCCTCACTGACATTGTGAGCCCATTATGGCATCATTACTCTCCAATTACAGGCATGAAGGTGAGAAGTGACCTAGTAATGAAGGGTACACACCCAGAATGGTGTAATGAGATTTTTACATGAGGCAAAAGGGAAAAAAAAATCTACTGTACTGATATCTGCCAAAAAGGCAGTTTGTCATAAGTGACTACTTTGAAAGAGTCTCTAAGAAGGGCTTGTGATGAGCATTACTGTGCTGTTGCTGGGTGCAGATATCTACAATTTATACAGTTTTATGTACTGCATAGTACTTGTACAGAAACAAGGTCAAACAGTTTGGTGTCTTTATTTAACTTCTGAGAGTCATGTCTAAGCTACAGTTTAAAATAATCTAATACGGAATGAAATCTTCTACTTTAGTGCTCAATGCTCTTTCAGTTTTGAAAAAATACTTGGTGTCAAATGTACTCTAGAAAACACAGATATTTACTAGCATTGTTATTTAATCAATTTAATTGTATTCTGTGGTTTAAGATATTAAAAAATTAACTTTGCCTGTCTTTCCAAAATGTCCTTTCTCTTGTGTGAGTAGAATTTTGTGGGAGTAACTTTTATGAGATGCTACAGGATACATTTTTAGAGAAGCTGCACCTCCTGCTGAATATGCTGCAGTAAACTGAAGGCTTGACAGGAAGCAGCAGGATAATGAGTGTCAATAGGAGTCAGAATCCATGTAAGTTACATTGTACTGAATAGTTTAATGCTACTTCAAATGGGTGAATATTTTCCTTCTCGAGGAAGAACAGACCCAAAGAGGACTGGTGGCCAGAGAAAATGGGTTAAACCTGAGCAGCAACAGAACAACTTCTGTTACAGCAAAAAATGAAATCTAAGAAAACCGGTAGAAGCAGAGGCAAAAGCTGCACATTCTTTTCAGAGGATGTATCTGAAAGTTGAGGTCTTCTGACAGAGGAAGGGATCCAGTGGAGTATAAATAGTAAATCTGTCAACTGGCAGAGTAGCAAGTAATAGTGAGTTTCATTCAGTCTCTTTTCCTTTTACCAATTTATCTACAAGTAGTCACATAAAGATACCAGAGTAGTCAGCTGAATTGTGGTGTGCTGTGGTGCTTTGTAGTACTTTGGGGATGCAGACTCATGCTCAGTTTCAAGATGATGAAAATCAGTGCTACTACACAGTTTTTATCTGCATCAATTCCTTGGTTAATTAAGTGTGCAGGGCTGCATGAGGTGCCAGTGACAAGTGCAAAAAATACCCTGAAAACACACAGCAGGCATGAAAAAGTGCACACCGGTCCTTTCTGGTAAAGGTTCATGATGGCCAAGGCAAAAGTTCTGTGAACAGATGAAAAATAATCTTGCACATAGTTTAGTTACTTCTTGCCATTTGGAATATTTTATTAAATTATTAAATGTCATCTTGCATTTAAATTTGTCCAGCTTTCTGCTCTGGTTTGCTTTCTGGAAAAAATCGCTCAAGTTCTCAAGGTGCTATGGAGACAGTGCTGATGTCAGAAGTGTTTTCAGTGGGGGCCTGGAAGAGGGAATGGGCTGGCTGCAGTTGCTGGTGAGCATGGCTGGCTGTTGGTGCAGAAGGGAGCAGTGGAGTGCAGGGCAGGGTTGCTGAGCTGGCTGTGCCAGGGTGAGTCTGCCTGGCAGAGGTGGAGGAGCCTGTGGAGAGGCAGAGCCTGGGAGCTTGTGCCTGGTGCCCACGGTGTCCCCAGAGCACAGCCACACCACATGGCTGCACTGGCTTTAGTTCATGCCAGCTCAAGGGCCTCTCATTTGCAGATCTGGGCCAGATTACACTGCTTGTTTTTTTCTGTCCCAGGAAATTATGAAGTGTCTTTCTGGTACTTATGCTGTCCTGACCTTTATTTTCTAGGTGGCTTCTCAACTCATGGGGCTTTTATAAGACCTGATGACCCAGGGGTGAAGACACAGTATAGATGTAGCTTGAGGTGCCTCTATCAATGTAATAAAATTTTGGGTTTTTTAAAGTATTGAACTCTTGGGTGATGTTAAATGCTGTTGCCTTAAAAAACTTATCACAGTGTCTTGCATTGAACTGGTGCAAAAGCAGAAACAGTACCACCAAAAAAGCTTTCCAGATTCCAGACTTCTCCCACACTCTAAGAACCTTTTCCTCTGTGAACCTTGAATCCAATTTTATGCAGCTGACATCAGTGTGGAACTCTGCTGCTAAGGTCACTGGCGTGGCTCTTGAGTCAGCCCTGCTGCACGCTTCTGCTGCTGCCTCTCAAGCACCCGAGTGATGGGATCTTGCCAGCTGCTGTGGGCTGCTCTGGCTTATCTATTGTGTTACTTGCTTCTAGTTTTTATTCTGAAATACAGATAAGCAAAGAGTCTTGGTGGTTTATTTCTCAAGCTTTCTAACAAGCCTCTTTTGTTTTACCTTTCCTTTGTTTAGAAGAAACTGCTTCTAAATATTTCTTGGGGTCAACTTTCTTCCTTTCAAGTCCATCCCTTTGAAACTCTTATTTGCTGTGATACCTGGGTAGAGTTTACAGTGATTAAACAGTGCTTATCATGATGTTCAGTTGTTCATTTTCCAGTGACTCTGTGCAGTTGTCTAAAAATAAAATGAAATATTCTGTAAGCTCTTCAGAACAGGGACTGGCTTTTGTACAAGCGTTTAACACAGCGGGGTCCAGAAATCCAGGCAAGGGCTTATAATAACACCTCAAGAGAGGGAAAAATACTAGTGTTTCCAGGTATGAATTATTTTTTAATAGGAAGGTAAGTGTGGGGTACCTTCAGGGATCATTTCTTCACAATGAAATGTGCATTAATTCTAAGAATAAGCAATGATTTTTAATCAGGCTGACATATCTACAATGGAAAGATCAAAATTTTTTTATCAATGGTATTTAGGGCACCAGTAGCATTTATGTGAGCTAGAATGGTCTGTGTGCCAAAATGATTCTGCTGGAAAGCTACAATTATTCTGTAAACTTCAAAATCCAGAATTCAAGATGAGAAGAGGCAGAGAATTTCTGCAGTTGATTGGCTCAGGCTGAAAGCTGGAGAAAAAGCAGTTTGCCTTTTATGCCTTCTGTCAGCTACAACAATGCTAACCAAAGAAAGTGTCATCTCCCTAGAGTCTCTTTTCAGACAAATGTGCTATAGGGCAATAATGAATCTTAAAAGAAATTAATGATCAGAAAAAGCAGTGTTTTGCATATAAATGTTTCTAATAGAGCTATGAGCATCAGTCTTTTGCTCTATTACTTTGAAAAATACTATGTGAATCCTTGTAGCTTTTAGTATTTCAAGACATGAAAGGTGTTACTTATTTTTATTTGTGTTATCTTCCTTATAGAATATTAAATAATACTTTGACTAAAAGTACTATTAGCTCTTTGAGACTGTACAGAAATATTATTCATAGCTTCAAAAGCTTAAGTTGCTAATGGGTGACTTGGATAAACTGTAATCAGCAGAGAGCAATTCCTACTGATCTTCTAGATGGAATACTACAGGTAAGTAGATTAAAATTTGTAAGGAAATACTTTTCTCCAGTATTGCTCACCTGATGATTTTTTTAAGAATGAAGTTATTCTTTACAGTCACTTAAATTTTGATAATTTTTTTCTGCCTTTGTGTTAAACTCTGATTCTTCAAAAACACTGAAGAGGCTTAATGTACTGATTGTAAGAATTAGGGACTGGGAGGTCTGGAGTCTTTCCCTGATGTTCCTTCATGTTTGCTCTGTGTGTCAAGTTGAAATCTTGCTTCTGTGTGCTTTTAGAAATGCTTACAAAATATCCCTGGAAAACAGGCTGATTTATAGATGATAGACAGTGCACACAATGTTTAGCTTTGGGTTTAGGTATTCAAGTTGTGTGAGGCCTTGTGCTGTCCCCCACAAGAAAACTGTTGTTTTTGAATATTCTTAACTGCCAGTACTTTCTGAAAATACAAAGACATTCTTTAGATACCCAGGTGTATTTTTGTTCGTGGTTGTGTTTTTCTACAGTTTAATTAGAGTGAAATTGGCATGGATTTATCAGTACAAGTGACCTTTTCTGCTAGTATCTTCAAGAGAACAAGGACAAAGAAACAGGTGTTCTGGCAGAAAGTTCAAAATAGAATAATTCAAAGTAGTTTCAAAGGCCAAGGGAAACATGCAGGTTACATTTCTGTGAGGAGTAGTCAGCTTGTGTAGCTTTGTGCAACTACAGTGTAAAACTGCTGGGTGCACAGCATCTCAGCTAATTCTCTGCACTTTTTGGTTTTTGGTTTTTTTTTGGTTTGTTTTCAGGGGACACACTTCTCACAGAAGTACCTATCTCAGCTTTGTAAGCCTGAGTAAAATTAGTTGCTTTATAGAGGTCAGAGCATTCTGCCCTGCTATGCCTAGAACATTTCTTGGATATGTTTGAAAGCAAAGAAGAGCACAACACATTGGCTGTGTCTTTTATCACTTTGGATAATGTTTAACCTCAGCATGCTCAAATGTAGAAGTTTTGTTTGGAATAGGTTTTGTCCACACCTAATTGCTTGTTGGAGATGTAATTGCTAATTCACAGCACAGCTAAATGACTGTCAGCTCCTCACAGGGGCTTGTGGCACCACCAAGACCTGCTTAATTTATCTCATGCACTTTATATTACTTTCATTTGAAAAGTGGAGCAGTCTATATTTACTGTTTATATTTACTCCTTCTTGATGTCAGGTGGATGTTGATGTGTTGTTAACTCTGATGCTTGTGCTAAAAGCAACAATTAATTTAAATAATCAGAACTCAAAATTGGAACAACACATCTAGGGAAAGAGAGCATTGTAATGTTACTTAAAAACTAAAGCAGACATCTGATACAAATGAAGGTTGCAGTTTACAAAAGGCTAGTCCTGCCTCTTCTGCCTTGTTTGCTCAGGTAAACTGTAATAGGAAGTGCAAAATATTATGGAAATCAGTGTTTTTTCAATCCTAAAAGACCATTAGAATTATAAATACCAAGGTTTTGTGGAATGATGGTAAGGAATAATTCCTGTGTCCTGCTTATATGTCCATGGTAAATGTCTTGCCATGTATTTCTTTAGCCTTAATCCAAGAGAAAGTAAACCAACTTCATATATAACCCAATTTGGATAAGCACTGAAAATGTTACGTACTTAGAAATCCCAATTCTTTAAAAAAATTTAACTAATATTTGTGTTGCTCTGTGACAGAGAACACACTGATGGGTAAGTGAAACTCCACATTTCACATTGGATAGGATGAAGGGAAAATAAACTAAAGAGTATCCATGTATAGTCTAGTTACTGGCAAGGCAGCACCATCCCATTGATACTAATGTGCTGATGATTGTGACTGTTTTGATATAAAGCTGGGGATTTCCCACTGTAAACCTTCCTTTTTATAAGAATCAACAAGTAAGATGGTGTGGTTTTGCAATTTGTTTTCTCTTTTCAGAGTTGTGGGACATCTGCACATTCTGTTGTAGTGTGAGTGAAAGTGATTGATTTATGCACAGTTATATGGATTGGTTTATGCAATTGAATACATAACATAAATTTTATGTTTGGTTTTTTGTTTATGTTTTTATTTTGAATTTTTAATTTTAATCTAAAACCTGTTGTTAGTAACTCTTGTCAATAGGTAAATATATCTTCCATATGTGTTGGTAGATTGTGGCTATCTTGTGCAACAAAACATGAAAAAGAAGTAAAAATACACATTAGAAATTTATATTTTAACACCATCTGAAGATAGGTGACAGTTTTATGTAGCAGGACTGCAATTGAAATAAACTGCATTGATAAGTCTTCAGAGTAGTCAAGAGTACTAATTTCTTTTATTACTGCATTACAAAGCAAGTACTGGCATATCAAATGCCATGAAGTAGCATCTCTCCAGTCATTTTTATTTAAATCTACATAGTGTTTATGTCTATGTCTTGTACTGCTGTTCCTGGATATAATGAATTTTTGCCTTCAATATTGTAAGGAAGACACACTTCAGAAGATAGTTACTGTATATATGCAGAATTATTCAATTAGGTATGACTCAGCCTAAACAAAGTGTCAGGTATTTCTGTCAATGACATGGCTCAGAAGCCACTTCAGTGTAGGTTAAAAACAAACAAAACTGTGTAGTCTGGCTAAGGTTTTGGACTTGTGCTTTCCTATTCCAAATGATGACTCAGTGATATTATGGTGTACTGTGGAAATGTGTTCTGACATGTGGTCATCCATCACTGTGAGTCTGTGATCCCATAATAAGAAGTACAGAGATTAATGTTTTATTACAGCAGGGTAGCTTTTACAATTACATATGTAATGAGAGAGGGAGCAGGGCAACTGCAAAATCTCCATCTTTCTAGAATTAATATGGAACTCAAATGACCTAAAAATGAAGAACATTATGATCCTGGAAAAATTGGCTGGCTTAAGTTTCATTCTTCTCCCCATCATGGCTTGTTAATGAGGAAAATCCTTTCTATTGCTATTTTGTACAAAATGATATTCAGCAGGAACAGAAAGTGCTCATATCTCCTAGATGACACTGAACCCTCCCAACAGCCATACAGAAAAATTTTATCTCTGCAATGAAATGTGTGTAGTCCATACTATGGTTCTTTCACTGTGATTTCTAGTGGAGAGCTCCTTTCAATAGTTGGATTTTCGTGTTCATCACCTTAGAAATTACTGATAAGATAGGAAGAACAGCACTATGTCTGCTGGATTCTGCTTTCTGTCCTGCTCTGGGGCATTCCAAAATTCACAAGCATGATCTGGCATAGAAGGTGATAACTCCCCAAGTCAATGCTGTTTTCCTTAGTGATTTACAGTCATGAATGGTGGGTAAGCTTTTTGTCATCTGTTTATTCCCTCAAATTGACTAGTACTGACTAGTAAAATCAGGTTTGTCTTGAATATTGGGGAAGAGCAAGGTAAGGAAATCTACCCATAGTGACCAGAGACATTCTGTTTTGTTGTCTTCTAATTCAACTCCATTTCTGCATAATATAAACAGAGCAACTGATGTTTAGCTTTTAAAATCTGGTAAGGGTCACCGAAAGCTACAAGATGAGAATTATATACCTGATTAGGCTTGATTTAGTCAGGAACAGGCTCGTCACTTTCTTAAGATGCAACAAGACAACTAACAGCCTGCTACATGTTCTGCAGCTGAAATGTTAAGAGATCAATAGGCCTGTAAAAGGTCAGGGAGTGGGAAAGTTTAAAAAAAACAGACAAACACAGGAACAACTCATATTGAAGAAGGGTCATGGAAAGGAGAGAGAAGGTGATTATCCAGCCAGCATCTCAGCTTATCAGGGACACAACACTAATGCAGCTAATCTGTATAAACCTATTATAGACAGCAACTAAAAATGGGGGGAAAAGCATGCTCCTGAAACCTGGGAGAAAGGAGAAATCCACCTGGCTGATTTGCTATGGATGGTACATGGCAGTGGATAGCTCAGCAGGTACCTTACTGATTTTATAGCTGGCATTTGGGAGGTGGGCACAATGGCAGTAATGCTTCTCATGTCTGTTGTGTGTCACTTTGCAGTGTAATAGGAATATGATTTAGGGAACAGCCCTAAACTTATTGAAATTGATAGGTATTTTGTTTATCTGCAACTGTGTGCTCAGGTTGAGTTCTTTAGTGTCCCATTTTGTAAAGCAATTAAACGTTCCTTAACTGTCTTCAAGCTTGTTGCTTTCTCCCACTGAACTGCTGTCAGGAGAATCAAACTTAGCATCTGTTTCTCATTGACAGGATTAATAAAATAGAATGCAGACAGGATACAGAGCAAGTGTAATTCCAGCACTGCTGTAATAAATCATTCTTCCCCAGCAATGGAAGGGACAAGTTCAGCTTGATATCCTGCAACAGCCCTCAAGGTGAATTCCTTTAAGTAAAGCTGTAAATTTTGTCATTACATCTCAGGTTTATATCAGAAGTTCTAATGGAAATAGATGTAGCTTCTGTTATCTATTCTCTCACTTTACGGAGAAGGAAAGGAAAAATAGTCTGATGCCAGAGTTGCTAGATTGATGTCAGAATTACCTGTTCCACTTCAGGTACTTGCATACTTGGTTGCCTGCCTGCTGTTAAACATAACTGGGAATCTTAAAGGGCTGTTAAATTCTGTGGAGGTGCTTGCAGGGTTATACCCTCATTTTTCTTCTGCTCACTGCTTTGCTCTATGATGGTTGAAACATTTAAGACCCTAGTTTGAACCATCTGTTAAGTAGATTTAATATTAAATTTTGGAACTGACTGGATGCTCAAATCAGCAGATAATGTTTTGAATGGACATAGCAGCATGTTCAGACTGAAAAGGAAGTGCAGTAGAGAGTTAGAGTCTTTTGAGAGTCTGTCTTTTAATTAAACAACCCCCTCCCAAAAACCATAATATGCAGAGTGGAAAATTAAATCAGCTCACGTTAGTTAGTGCCTTACCACTAAATCAGTTTTTTTGGCACCAAACACTGTGGGAGATGGATATGGAGCAATTTCCACTTGGAATTTTATTTGGGTAGAGAGTTTGAGGTAATTATTACAAAATTACTATGGATCTATAGGGGGATAAGTCCATAAAAACTTTAGATTTACTGCTTTTTTATTAATACAATTACCATCTTGCTATAATAAAATATAATAAAATATTGCTTAAAGTATATCTTGTTAACCTCTCTGCAATCTCAGACATTTTTAAGCAGTGAAATTAACATTTGTTTAGAGCAAATAAAATTTTCAAGTCAGAAAGAGCTTATAGAGAGTTACAAGCTGTGCAGAATCATTTGTCATCCATTTTTCTTTTTTACCACAGTAATTAGGCAAGTTGCCAGGCAGCACAATGGAAATAGAATATTTTTTTTTACAGGCACTGCTGGGCACATACAGACATCTCCTGTATTTTTGTTTCTGGTGATGCTTTCTCCCTGGTTGTATTTTCCATGGGAAAGACTTCAGGTCATTGATTAATTTTTGTCTAAGTCACCTGCAGCTATCTGGGGTTTGAGCCATTTCAGCTAGTAAGACAATTGCTCACATGGTCAGAGTGTTTCTGGGGTTTTTTGTCTTTGAGGTACCATGAGGATACTTGATATGGAGCAGTGTTAATGAGGGTGCTGCACAAAGAACATTCTGGAATAACACATGCAAAGAACTGTGCTGCATGTTTTACAGCAATGCAAGCATTTGCATGGCTGTAAGGATCCTTCTGCAGCTCAGGCACCTGCCTCTGTAGCTCCCTCTCATTTCCAGGATGAGTCTGTGTTAAGAAAAAAATACTTTACTGCAGTAGTTTTTTAGCTCTTTGTTTTACATTGATTTTCTATCATTGTAGGGCTGCCTGTGTTTTCAAGAGTATTTTCTTTGTCTGAAATGTTGAGAGCTTTTTGCAGACAACCAAGCTGCAGAGAAGGTTTTTTGTGTTCTCTGTCATTCAAAAGGCTGTAACACCATTTAACTCTTGTTATTGACCCATGGTACATAAGAGTTCTATAACCTTCAGTGTGATTTTATGCTATTTCTGATTTATCTACTCTACATGTTGTATGGATTTGGTTGTGTCTGTTTTTCATTCTGCTACTTTAGTTCAAGTATTCGAGTATGAATAATCAAATCTGGAGCTGATTTACAAAAAATCACTCTCAACATTAGCAATTCACTCAGTAGTTGGAGGTACATTTATTTTCCTTTAAATATTTTAAAAGCCTAGCTTTAAGCTTTCAGACATAAAATTTGAGTTGTTTGGAATTAAGTTGGTAGTAAACAGGTTATTTGAATTTAACCAGTTTTCATGGGTTCGAAATGCATGACCTCCAAAAGATTTTGTATTGTAGGCTTTTATCAGCACTAGTAAGCTCTTTAGCAGAAACCAACCTCTTCTCTCCTGAAGTGTATTGTGAATTCAAAAGTCCTCTTCTCAGTGCTTTTATTTTACTATAGTTCAGTGAGTTACTTAGCAAAAATATACCTCCTCTATTGCAAAGGCAGCTGTCTTTTAATGTTTATTGTGCCTTTTAATTGAGACTCCAGTCTCAGTTTGTGTTAATGAAGCCTTTTCAGGAGGATAAAATACAGAATACAAAAATTTGTGTTAGGTTGTAAAACTTCAAAGGCTTTTCATGGGTTGAGCAGATTTTCCATTAGGTTTTAAGACTTTACAGGCTTATTTTGAATGAAGCAAATTCTGCAACTAATTGCATCCAAAGAATCTGTGATGCTGGTTACTGAGAGAGGAGCATCTTTACTTTCCATTTCTACAAGTGAAATATTTTGTGTGATTGTTGCCATCTTCCAGAAAATCTGTGCTTTTGTTTGTGGGGTGAGTTGAGTGGTTTTGACCATTTTATATAAGCTCTACAGCACTTGAAATCTTTTAGTCATAGCACAGTAATAAGTGCCTGTGGTACACTTGGTTTCTGTACAGAGTCTGATTAACTGGAGCCTGAACACTGGATGTTGTATATATGTGATTTGGTGTACTAATACAATAAATAGTAATAATAATAATATGCAAGCTGGTGCATAGCTTGGTCTTGCTGAACTAAAGGGAATTAATTTGAGGATATAGAGGAACCATTTTCCTTTGGCTTGTACTTGCATATTCAGTTGCTACTTCTACTAATGCACTTCCATTGCTTTTGGGAGGGGCATGGCCTCACAAAGGATCCACAGAATTACAGTGACAAAATGGAACCATAGGGACAGGAATGCCTCCATTACAGAGCTTGTGCTTCTGCCCTGTGCTTGCTCCGTGAGCTCAACCCTACTGCAAGCTGCATCTGGAAATGCTGCTGGGAGAGGATGGGATCTGTACTTCCAGACTGTTTCCACTCTTCATTTCTACTTCTGAGCCAATTTACCTGCTACACGTAGACCTGGGAGAGTATAGTTACATACAGGTTTTGTTCAAAATTACTTTGTTTCAAAATTTGCATTCTAGATGTTGGGGTCTCTTTTCATTTATTTTTTATATATATTAGAATTCAAAGAAATTGAGTGGGGAGTTCAGGACATTTTTGTATGCGAAAGAAAGTGATTTAGTATTAATGTTTCTAAGAGTAAAAAATACCTACAGTTAAAAATTAATTACATATAGGAAAGTACATTTGAAGTTGAAAGTAAAGAAGATATTTAAGGTTTTGTCCATGGAAAATATAGCACATCTTCCACTAAGGTTCATGTGTATAATGTACTGTTTTACTTGAAGATCTCTGGGGTTGAACAATTTCTCCTAGAGTATACAAAGCTTAATATTATTGTCTGGCATACATCCTGCTGAAGGACCTGGGAAGTGTCAGAAGTTTGGTTACTTGGGATGAAATTTTTTCAGTTTCTTGCTTAGTTTGTAAGATCATATAGCATGTGCTCTACAGGCATGTCTGTGTATGCTATATACCTGCTGACTTAATTTTTTATTGCACAGTGTCTCCACCTTCTTGATATAAAGTGATCATATTGACTACAGGAAAGTAAATTAATAGCTGTGATTCATGTTACTGTATTGAAAGAAAAATCTGTGTGTGCTATTTTGTAGTCTAATAACAAAGGCTTTCCTTGCAAAAAATAGGACAAATACTTGGATATTTGTTCCATCTTCATTCCTCCCTACCATTTTCCTGTGTTTATAAATGTATTGCAGACCAAGTGTTGATTTTTTTAATCAACTTTTGTGGCCCTTTCATGGATGACATTCTGTTCCCTTAGACTGCAGCTGGCAAATGGGGAAAATGGGTCACACCCATGGAAAAGTGTTCACAGGCCCCAGATATCTAACTTGTGTTTGTGTGGTTGGTAATTGGTTAGAAGCCAGTGTAGTACTAAATCTGAGCAGAAACTGCATCATTTTCTTCTGTGGCTCCTTCTAAGGAGCAGTCTGAGAACTGAGACACAACAGCAGCAGCTGCTGCTGTCCTTGTGGCCCTCAACACTGATGGAAATTGTTCATGGTTCCCTTCAATCTAAAACAGATCAACCAATACATTCTGGTAATAACTTTTTAGCTTGTAGTGAGAGCACGTGTAGAGATATTTCATCTAAAATTAACCCAAAACTGAAGTCCCTGTTAGGCAGCTGATGCTCTAAGCCTTTGCTGTTTCTTTCCTCTTCGGCCTCTGGCTCTAAAATGCTGTTGGGAAGGCTCAGGAGCTTGGTAGTTTTCCAGCCAGTGGGATGAAGTGTGGCCTGCACTGGAGCAGTTCCTTAGCTGTAGCTCCTGAGCCCAAGGTTGGTGTACTCTCTTATTTTACTGTGTTAGCTGCAAGTTTTGTTCAGACTTGATATAAGCAGGAAGGACCTTCCCTACACAGAGAAGCTGTTTCATTATGTAACTTATAAAATAAGTCTTCTATCTATGTGAAATGTAATCATTTCTCAAAATTGACTGTCACCTTAAAAAAAATTATATACAAAGGCATTTTTTTATTTTAACTATGAAATATATAATTGGATTATTTCAGACACATGTGAACCAATTTAAAATAGAAAACTAATAAATGCTTTTCATTAAATCTGTTGATATTTATTGACTGATAGCTATGTGTGAATACTTACGTTTTTAAGGGAAAAAATTCTTTCATGCTTTCATTTATTAAAAAAAGTTTAATAATCTTCATTTGTTTGACTCAGAGGTAGCTCTTTTTATTAGAGATTTGCTGTCTCGTTTTTGAAAAGCCCATTGTTTGCTTCTGAAAGGTTCTTAATAGAGCTTTAACAGGAGACTAAATTTGAACAGCCAGAAATATTTGAATAAAAAGTTTGCTCATTTTCACTCCGGGTTGTTTAAATTTTCATCTTTAGAACTACAGCAAGAAACTTGAAGATGACTGCACTCTGCCTCTGCTGCGATCTTAGATTTTGAATTTTTTTTCTACCAGCAAGATCTTGTACATGCTGATTATCAACATAATTATTGTTATTATACACATCAGAATTTTACTTCTGAAATTAGATATTAGGAAATCTTATTTCTTTTGACTTGTGGGGAGAATAAAGTTATATACTTAGATATTTTACACACAGATTGTTCTAAAAAGGTTTGAAGTATTAGATTGTTGAAATTCTTGTAATAACTTCTATTTGATCAAAATGATGTTGGAGTTATGCCTCAGTAACTTTGAGTTATATAAATCTAATTTCTGGTTAAGAAACAATAGTCTTACTTATGCAGAAACAAGAGAGGACTGAAAGAAAGCCTGAAACATCAATCTTACATCCTGTTTAGGCAAGGGTTTTTTCTCTCCTTTTCAAGGTCTTGTGTAACAGTGCATGAAGAAAAGGCCTGAGAAACAGGCTGAGTTAACTGGTATTTTTTCCTGAAACTGTACTTTTGTTTTATTCATAAATGTGAAAAAAATGGATTAGCACTTCAGCCCTAGCTAATAGTTGAAGGAAGAGTTTCAAACGCTCAAGTTCTATCCATGTCTCCTAACTGGGGACCAGAAATTTGCCATTGCTTAGTAAATTTAATGTGCAGGGAACTCGTTTGCAGTAAAACAAACTATGATTACATTTGTAACAATGTCACTAATTCTATGTAGTATGAGAATGGAATTGTGTGCCTGACTGCACATGGGAAGTATAAATTAAAACAAAGTCTACTGCTCCAAATGTTTGACTGTTCACCAGCTGATGGTGAGCAGGTGCTTTATGGCTGTGTCTGCCCAGCCTCTGCACAGCTGAGGAAAGCAGCAGTTCCCATTTCCCACCCAAATCCAGTTCCTGCTGAAAAAAAAATTATTGTAGAAAAGGAAATAGAACTTCTTGATGATTTTTTACATACATGGGTTATGTAGAAAGTATGGATTTACTGAAAGCAAAATCATTTGCTGAATAAGATTTTTTTCTGTTTATCTCCTGCCTTAAGAAAAAAACAATTTTGAACCGAAATTATTGAAACATTATACAAAATTAAATATTTAGGGCTTTCATTAAGAATTCTTTTTTTTAGTTATTTTCTGAAGAAAAGTTCTAAAATCAAAACACAGTTATTCAAAATTACTGCCTTTGAAATCAAATTAAGATAGAAGGGAATAGAGAGTTGAAAATTTTCTACTTCTGAGGAAATATTTCAGTATTTTAGGCCTTTGGCTGTCCTGAGAAAATCATTCCATAGAGACATTTTCACAGGGGCTCACTGAAAAGAATCTTGCATATTTTGGACTTCTTTTGAAACCTAGAATCAAAATGTATTTTCAGATGACTGTGTAGCCATTACAAAGGTGAGATCAATGTCTGCTGCCATAGTGAACCATGTCTGGATTTTGATTGTGGACAATTTATTAGTAGTTAAATATTACAGACACTAATAATTTTGGCCAGAATTGTGCAAAACTGCAAGAGTGATGGCTTCATAAAAGCTTGTCTTGTCCATTTGGGTGGGCAAGAACATTCAGCAAGGCAGGGGAGATGAGGAGAGCGGTGAAACGAGCCCTGGAAACCGGCGAGGGCTGAGCCAGAGCAGAGCCTGAATCCAGGCTCTGGTGTGGGGCTGTGACCCAGCAGCTCTGTGTGGGCCATGGCAAGCACTGGGGAACAGATCTGCCCTTTGCCACAGGCTTCTCACTGCCTGTTTTAGCTCTCCTGTCCCCTAAGGGGAGAATTCTCCCATCTTCCTTCCATCGCTTTCCTGGTGCTTTTTTCACTGCATGCTGTCTTTTGAAATCTACAGTGGGGTGGGGTTTTTTGGAGGAAAGGATATTTGTGTTAGCTTTCTTTGGGAAATGCTGACTTTTTCAAATTTTTAATTACTTTTTTGAATTTAATTTCTCCTACAGCTTTCTTCGTTTTGTATTGGGTACATGTTTCCTTTTCTGTCATATTTTGGCTTAATTTCTTTTCTTCCTGTTTGTTTTGCTCATAATCTTGCTCTTGAAGTTTTCCAAAGATCTTCACTATAGACTCACAATTTTAAAGTATTTTTTGAGTTTGGAAACCGTAATGTTTGTGTAGAGGGGATCTTTTCATCTCTCTAAAGTTCATAGACATTGTGGGGCTGGTAATCAATAGTCAGCTCAGCCACACTCACAGTAAAATGTTAAAATTGTATTTGCAGGTGTTGCTTGCATAAAGGCAAATGTAATTTCTAGAGAAGTCAGCAGGAAATGGAATTCACTTGTGCATGTACCAAGTGCACAAGTGACTGCAGTGATGAGCAGCAGGACTCTTGTATGTCCAACTGTTCTCCTGCAGAAAGCCTTAGAATGGTTCTAGAACCTGTTACCAAGTTTGTCCTATTATTGCAAAGATTGAACTTGTCCCATGCAGAAGGGTACTTAAATCACAGTTGGTAGTTCCAAGCTTCCTGTTTTCTTTAAAGTCAGATCTGACCAAAATATTAGCAACCAGCATGGCTTTTTCCTTTGCTTAACCACAGGGCACAAATCTCAGGTTTTTAACTGCTGCTAATCTGTTGCTGAATCCCACTGAGGAGAAAAGGTTGCTGCATAATGATTTCCAAATAGGCCTTTAAAATTAGAAAGCAATACTTTTATTGGGAAATTATACAAAGTTCTTCATGTCTAATATTAAATTTGAGAGTTTTGCATTAGAAATATTTTGTGGAGCATTAGTTTGTTGTGCTGCACTTCAGGCAGTAAGTATTTTCAGAGACCAATAGCATACTTGTGGATTTGTGAGGAAACACTAAACTACTGGGGTTGAGATAGTCACTTGATTTTCTTTTATTTTACAAATCTTCTCAATAAATTGGTAATGGAATGTGTTCTGGAAGTAGCTGTGTAATCTTGATAAAAATAGATTGCTGGGAAGACATTTTTTCTTTTCATGAAAGCTGTTTATAGCTCTTGAGTCTAGAAAGATTGGTGCATGAAAATTGACTTGTGGAAGCAGAGATGGTTATTTATAAGATAAAATCTGTGTTAGTAGCATTGCAGAAGCCTTTTCTTCCTTGAAGTCCTATGTGAATGGTGATGTTACTATTATGTGTTCATAATCATTTATATTTAGTCTTTTCTCCATTAATAGCTGAGTATAGAATTATTCTCACCTTTGGCATGCTGGTATTTCCAAAATCAGGAGGGGATGTGCTGAAGTGTGCTGCTGAGAGAGGAGGGTTCTGAGCACAGTGCTGGAAATATCCAAAGCTGTCTGCTGAACATGGGAAAGAAAAGTGGTTGGTCTTTTTTTTTTTTTTAAAAAAGAGTCCTGAAACTTCTGACGTGAAACATTGTTTAGAAACATGCCTAATGAATAGCCTTTGTTTGTTTGTGAGACATAACTACTGTAAAACCCAAAGATTTTAAGCCTTTAGGAAGTCAATGTGTTCAGATACCTGTGGATTTAAGACACATCTGCACGTCTGCTTTTTTCTGTGTTATACAAAATGTTCAATCAGTCAGTGCCTCTGAAAACTGATGTAGAGAATGTCTTTCTATCTGACTGATTCAGAATGAAGTAGTTCAGAAGCACAATGAAAAGAAGTCATTGTTTTGTCTTACCACTTTTGTGCCATATGTTCATTTACAGAAATGGTGACTGTGTAAGACCATCTACAGGATTGTCTGGAACTGTGTAAAGGTTTCTGACAGGTGTTTGTAGGAACTGTTGAAGTTAGAACTTGGTTGTACATTTCATTTTGCTTTTGTCACTTTTTTGCAAGAAGTTTCTAAAGTGATTGGAGCATATTTTGCCTCAGAAATGTTGATTGTAAAGCCCTGATTACTGCAGACAGTGCATGAGTTGCTCAGTAATTCCAAATGGGCTTTGTGGAACCTGATGGTAAAACAAAACCATAGAGCTAAATGTCAATAATCAGGCACTGATAATAAAGTAAAACCTTTCATTACCTGATTACCAAAACCAGCTGTAATGACCGTGCTTTTGCACATACCTCTCTCGTGCTTTGTTTAGCAAAGGTAAATACATGCAACTCTGAAAATGCCATTGTTGCACAATTCTTTTTCAGCAGAAATCTGCTGTGTTTTCCTTGAAATTTCCTCTTCAACAGGCATTGCTGAAATTTATGAGAGAACAGTAAATATGTCTCATGTAAATGATAGCAAGGCAAGCTTACTGGTGGTAAAAATATATTTTTTGGTTAAAGATTTTTATTATTATTTTGTGTGCTAGTTTTAAATCTGTTGTAACTGGAAAATGCTGAAGTGTAGAACATCTCAGTTGTGGCAGAAATTAATGGCAGGCTGAGTGATGCAGTTAGAAGTACAAAACAAATGTAATGCAATTTATTTGGCTTTGGTGACTTGGCACTTCTCAGGAAAATCTGAGGTGTCTATTATGTGTGACAAATGTGCTGGTGAATCCAGGCTTGGAAACATAACTTTTGATTACTACAGGGAATACTGTACTTGATTTGTTGGGCAAGATTTGCCAAGAGCATAATGAGAATTGCTTTGTCATTTAATAGATGCTTAAAAGATGCAGTGAGCTTGGATGAGATGTGAGGGATCTCTATTAAGGAAGTGGTTACTGTAAGCCCCAGTGATGCTGGACTGCTAATACCATCTGCTCTTGTGTCTTCTGATTGTCTGATTTGCAAGATTTCTGTTGGAGTCGTTTTAGAAGCTGCAGTGCTTGACTGTGCAGATCTTGTAGCTATAACAGTGTTTTACAATATGGGTGGGGAAGTTATTCATGTACCATTTGCCACTAGACTATAAAGCATGATAAAAAGTGAGTATTATTATTTTTGAAGTGCAGATAGTAGTAGAAGTGTCTTGTGGAACATTTGGTATATATTTAGCTACTGGTATGCCTAAATCAGTGACAGAATTTTCTATTTGAATGCATCCCTTCTGAAGGTTAAATGATTACAAGGCATATGATGTTTGACCAGCTGGTGAAACATATAAGCAGGGGATATTTATAAATTTTTGTATGGAAAGTTCTGAGGCTTGGTACTATATTTTTTTCAAACATTGTTGCTTGTTCTTATTTACAGCATGCACTGTATAGTGTGCATGGCAGTTACCTGTGCTTTTTCTAATAGCATCTGATACATTGTTATTAAGATAATGCTGCTCAGGAGCCCAAATCTTAACAACAACCCCTAAAAAGTCACCTCTTATTTTTTACTTAAACCTGTGTAGTTTTTATTGGTTTGCTAGGAGGGAATTTTCTTATTGCAATTCCAAAATACAGTAAGGTTTGGTTGTTGGTTTCAGCTTAAAAGGGAAGAGCAATAATAGAAGGGAGGAGGGCATTTCTGAAATATAAATAACTGTGTAAAAAGACTGTCAAATTTCCAAAATAATTACATGCTGAGAGGTCAAAAATAATAAATAACAGACTTAATGAAAGACGTAATTAAGTAAGATTAAAGCAATAAAATATCTAATGAAAGAACTGGTGATTTCTTTTAGTCATGTTGGCAGTAATGAATTTCTCATGGGAAGTTTTGGTCAGTTTTAGACATTGATGATTTTCTGGGTACAGAGAACAAAGTAGATTATTTTTGTAAGCTTAGGTGTTTACTAATATGTGAATCACTATACATATTCTGAGTGATTTCACATCTATGATTCTGTGAAGTGTTAGGATTCTCCAGTGTGAAGAATGAACAAATAAAATCAGCGTTTGTTCTTGAGTGAAAATCACTCTGTCCTCCAAGTGGCTGATGAGCTGATTAAACTGGTATGGGCTATGGACTTCCCCAGCAAATATTCTTCTTTGGAGCAGAAAGGGGAGGACACCAGGTGCAGGAGAAAATAGGGCTTCTCTTCTTGCTGTGGCTGTTAAGTAATGAATGATGACAGACACAGAAACTCAGATACAAAACTGCCATTGCACCTGTTGCTTTCCTGCTGTGGTATTTCAATGGTAGGAACACCTGACAGTGTTGGAGAATAATTTTGGAACCGTGTGTTTACCTTTCTGTCTCAGCATCCCACTCTGTTTACTGTGGCACTTTGTTGTCCATTTACAGGGGTGGACTTCCTGGGAATTCTGTTTGAGTCAGTGAAGTAAATTCTGGAAAAGTGCAGCCCTTTCCAGCATCTTGTACCTGACCTTTCAGAAGCTGAGATTCCAATTTCCTGATCCAGATGGTTGAGGAAATAGAATAAGTCTCTACAGAATCTTTACAGATGCAAACAGTTCATTAATAATTCAAATTGCCTGAATTAAGACAGTCATTCCATTCTTTATTCAGTGTCTGAATTAGTGTAATCTTATTTCCTTTATTTCCTGTACTGCCTTTACCAAATCTTATTTTGATATAGCATATGATTAGGCCATGCTGTGAAATAACATGTTGTAAAGGGTTCTACTGAATGACTTTGGTCATAATAATTTAGACAATAATGACTGGAATGTATCTGAAAGGAAATCTTTACATATAAGACTCAGAACAAATAACTTGTAGTATTATATAATTATGGGCACTCATTTACAGTTACATCTCAGGGTGACAATCTAGTCTAACAGTAATTTGGATAAGAATTTCCAGACATATCTATGTCTTCTGTTCAGTATATTCTGTATATCTGGTTTTATGTAAATTTGGTGCTGTTTAAATATTAGCTGTTTTAGCATTCAGTTATTTTAAAATTGTGATTGTTTGTCTTAAAAATGAGGCTAAGTTATTATTGTTGCAAATGAGCAGCTCTTTCACTATTAGGTGTTTTGAAATTAATCTTGCACTTCCATTTTGGGCACCAGTGTCCTCTTACACAGAGGGCTGAGAATCTTTAAAAATACTAAGTTACAAAAGGAAGTAGGTGATCCTGTGAATTCCATTTAGATAAAATTTAATAAAATTTAAAGATGATTCTGGCCAATGGAACAATATAGAAATGAGCGGTAACACTTGAACTTTATGGGAAAAAAATTCTAATTCTTTTATAGTCTCTCTGTCCTTATAAGAAATGTTATGTTTAGATGGCAAGTTCATTCCAAAGTTGCTGAACAGAACTCTGTGTCAGTCAGCCAGAAATACTGGTTAACCTGTGCTGCCAAGCCTGGATTCTCACACTACAGAAACAGCAGAGCCCTGCAGAGTGAGGCTTGTGAAGCTGGGCTCAAGTGGAGGTGAGATGCCCTATTGCTCAGTCAAGAGGAAAAGCTCTTAAATACTTAATGGAGTTCCTGGTTGGTTTTTGGCCATACCTGTTTAATCACTATGCTGCCAATAACCTTTACTAGTGAGAACTGGACTCTCCAGAAAAGTAGGGATTGTAGGTACTAGTCAGAGCAGGTTTGCATTTTTTTCCTCTGATAATAAAATTGTAAATGCACCAAGCTGCTTCAGTTCTTCATCTTGTAAACATTTCTTTGAAACATGGATAATTCCTCTCTCTTCTAGCCTCTTGTTTTAATAAAGGGATTTTAGAGGGAAAGAATTGCCTGATTTAAAATATTTATCTTTCTAATAGATAGGCTCTGTAATGCTTGGCTGTAGAACTGACTTGCAATTGGTTTGCACTTTGAATTCTACGAAATTAAATGGTAAAGTAACAGCATAATGTGAAAGGCCCAGATCACCCCCTCTCACACCTGCAGTCATTAGAAATGCCATTTCTGCAAACATCAGGCACACAGCTCTGAGTGACAAGGCTTTGTGGCTTCTCTTTGTCAGGTAGCAATTGTTAGGTTATGTGAACATGAATACAGAAGGAATTCCACATCCACTAGTCCCGCTGATGATGGCCAAAGCATTTTGAATGCTTTTGTGAAAGGTCAGCTTTGTTGGTGGGAAGCAAGAAAGGGCAGTGGTTTTAGAGATCTGATGTTAGGGGAGGTGAAGTGGAAGAACTGAGACGTGGGAGGGATCTTACAAGCAGCCAAGACACTTCTGTTAATTATATTGCTTTTTAATTTTTTTTTTCTAAAAGCTCTAAGGAACTGGAAAACAATGAAGTTGAGATTTGATTAATGGTTGCCTAGACTGCAGTTTGAAAGAAATGGATAGAGTGCTTTTGAAATAGATTTGACTTTTTAAAAAGAAGGATAATCTGTTATTCCTCTATTTCTTACATCATTGTCTGGCAAATGAGATACACTTTGAAAGAACAAAACTTGGCTGAGATACCAGTGTGACAGCACATCTAATTCACAATCACAGAAACTTCTAGAAGGTATCAGAATCAGGTTCTCTGTTTGTTTCTGTGAGATTGCACTACTCCTACATGTGCAGAGAGGCATGGTGTACTATAGGTGCCTGTAATGCCTGGAGTGTGGTTTTGTTCAAAAATAAACATTTCCTAAGCACTGAGTAAACTCCTGCATATATAAAAGATAAGGTTACATAAGCCTTTAGATTGACAAGACTTCTTAATTCACAATTTGTCATGGGATGTATGCCCAGCCCCTGGGCATCCCCATAGCATGTCCACTACAAGCAGTGTCTAATGAATTTATAAATTATTTGTTCTGCACAACGTGCCTCTGACTGGATCATGTGAGTCCATAATGTGCAAGTGGAATGTAGGAAAGGGCTGCACTCACAGGAAATCATCCACTTGGTCATTGAGGCACTCCTGGATACTCTTACAGACCAGGCTAATCTTAATGCATTGTCATTTTCACTTTTTTTTCCTGAAGTCTTCTAATATCTATATTATTCTGCAAGTTATTCTTCTGAGATAAAAATAATGGAATTATGAGGAGCTCTTTTCTTTGTTTTAAAATTTAAGCTGCCATTTTTCCTGTATAAAAAATTGGATCTACTAAGATGATGGCTGTTATTATGATGACTTATTTAAAGACTTTTCCTAGTTCTGACCATTCTTCTACTTTTCTAGTGAAAATTATAACGATGATATCAGAGTGAAAATTAAATTTAGCCTGTTGTGCCCTTAACATGACTCTAGTCAGATTGAAAAAGTTGTTGTATATTTTTTTGTGACAATATTTTGTGGAGTATAGACACATAAAACTTTTTTTATGAGGCTTTTGTGTTTCTTTTGGGGCTTTTTGGGGTTTGTTTTTTTTGAGAGGGGGTTGTTTGTTTTTCAATCTAATTTGTGCTTCTGCTCTTTTCTCATGTGGGATTGTATTTTCAGACAAACCTCTCCTTTTTTTTTCCCCCCAAATAAGTTGTGCTATCATTCTAAATTTACCTGATCCTAAGCTAACAAAAAACTCATATGACTGCTAATAGGAAAAAAAGAAAGATATAGAGCCTGCAGTTACCATGCCAACACTATTCTCTGGGGTGTAGCAACACAGAGATGGATGCTGTGAAATTAAGATCTGTGTGATAGGTAGGAGGTACCTTTACATGTGACTGTGTACTACTTGGAGCTTTCACATAAATTGTATTTTACCATTTGTATTTTTAAAGTTATGCACTGATCTGGTTTTTGTTGTTCCCTTTACTCTCTGTGTGCACATTGCAGTTTCCTATTTTTGTGGAATGAGAGAATTTGGTGCTTCAAAAGACACAGTGTAGATAGTAAATTTCATGAAAAATGAATAGTAAGTTGGGTGAGATTTGATGAAGAAAGAATGGCTTCTGACTTGAATTTTGTCTAGACTTTGTCTGTGTAAAGCTGTTGGAGTGCTACTCTACTCTCACCTGACACGTGCACAGTCTGTTTGTGGGGGCAATATGGGGAGAGAACCACTAACAAAACTCACACACGAGACTGGTGCAAGACAAAATTTACTTTGTATTTCTCTGCTTATATGTGATTTTTCTATGTTTGCTTATAGCTGATCTTTAGGTATTTGTTAAATATCCCAGACAAATCTCCTTTTTCTTGATGTATTTGATGTGTTTACCTAATGCTGCATCATTCTATGAAGTTACAGCTTGTTCCTCACAACATAAGTACTCCTTCCTTAGATTCAAGAACAGGGCTCTGTTCCATATTCTCTCTCACACTCCAGCTTTGTAGGTTGATGGGATGACAAGGGAATACGGAGTAAAATTCTTAGTCAATATTTAAGATAAATCATAAATCAGTAGGAAAATAACCATAAATGGTTAAAATTGTATGTTACAATTCTACAATATTGTTTGAGTGTTTTGATTTAGTGACTGCTTTGAAAAGCTCTTTTTTAATACCTACACACACTTCTTGAAGCAAAACCTTCCTGAATTAAACAGAATTTTGTTTTCTCAATTTATTTTCTTTTTTTCCTCCTGCTTTATTTCTCCATCCTCCAGTCACAAATACATGCAAAGCAGAGGCAGAGCTGTTTATAACATGATAAGGTTGCCAGGTTGGTTTACTTGAACTTTTTTTGAAGACTGTGGATTGGTTATGTAAGTAGAAATTCTGTGGGATATTTTACTGACACTTTTTCAAGTTCCTGAGAAGTTACTTTGTGCACTAGAAATGCCAGTCTTGAAGACTGAGACCAAAAGCAGCAGAAAGCTCATCTGCTCCTAAATTTAAAGTCTGTTTAGATTTTTTTTGTGGGTCGTATTAAAGATTACAGTCTTTAACTCAATAGCAGCTAATTAAAAATATTTAAATTGCAATGTTTTTGCATACTGATTTTTGCTGAGGTCACAAAGCAACAAAGTGATATTCATGGTAACTGCACTTACATAATGTCCCAATGAGGTTTCCTTCCTTCCAGGCCACAGTTACACAAGAAATGTTCAGCACAGCTGCAAGTGCACTTTGTCAGTGTTAATAATTAACATTCAAAAAGCAGCTAAATCAGGAACTCAGCCAGAGAGGTAACTAAATCTATTACTGTTAGTTATGTGGAAGTATAAAAGGGGTTAATATATGTTTCAATGATATTTTAAAAGTCTGCTGCTGGGTAGAAACTTATCAACCCAAAATACATGGCTTGTGGTTTAGATCTGGGTGCAGCTATGTATGCTGGGGACTTAGAAATTAAAATTTAAAAGTAACTGAGATACTAATGCATCTGAGTCCTGACAACCAGTGGTTCCTTCTGGGAGTGTTTTTTCAGGTGGCAGCTAAAGCATCACATATTTAAACCTTTCTATTGAACCAGGCTCAGTGAAGCTGTTCTGGACATCTGCAAGCATCATGTTAATGAGGCTGAAGTATAGAAAGGTGGATGAGAGCTGAAAATCTAATTAGGAGCTGCTGCATAACAGCTGTTACATCAAAACATAGCACAGAGAATGAGGGAATGAGGGACAGATGAGGGACACTAATTTTGGACGATGAATGTGTATTTTGTGTGTGATGCACAGAATTGCCTGTCCTGGATATCATATGTCTGATACAGTCTGTCTTGGATTGCCTCATTTGTGCACTACAGTACTTCCCTGTGACTTCATACAAAGAAGGAATTCCTTGAGCAGTTGAGGTTATCTCCTTGTGTGTCTACAAAATTTGACTGTAAAAGCCATGGGAGTTGTAATTCTGATTTAACCAAGATTTTCATAGCCTCTGTCCTTTCTTGTAAATCCTTATGAACTAATTAAGCTGAGGAGAAGGATCTGGAGCTATGAGTTATTAAAACTTACTCTCTTCATGTTTTTAAAAAATTCCTTTGAACTTTGAATATTTTTCAGGTTGTAGCCTGTAGGGGTTGTGTATTGATCAACGTATAAAAATTATGAACTCTTGCCTTGAAAATATCCATAATCATGTATCAACTTAGCACAATGTTTCTTGTAAGCCAAAAAGACTTTATGTCTAGTCTTACATTCTCAGTTTTGGATTTCTGTTGGTCTTTTAGCTTCTGAATTGCATAATGCCAAATTCTGCAACTGGAACTGGAGTGAAACTCCTGTTTCCACACAGAATGACCACTTGAATTATTCTTGAATGCTTGCTGATACTATATTACAAAGAACTCTGTTATGTTTGTGACCCAGCTTGGATGAAAACTGTTTTTCAAAAAATCTTTCATTTACTCATATTAGCTATTGAACTAAGCAGGCCTCAAATGTAGCACATTTATAAAACAATATGTATAAATTTATTCTGTAGAGAGTAATGCTACTTTTGCAGTTATGTTAATGGGAAGAGCCAGGAAACAGTGGGACATGGCAGCTGGATGAGTCCTGTGTACCTGAAATTAAACTGAAATTTTTAGCCCTAACTAGTGGTTAAAGCAAAGCTTTTTGATTGTGAATTGCAGGAAATCAGCTCACAGAGGATACTTTAATCATGCATTGTCAGGCAGAGCACCTGGAAATGTGATTTAAATGGTGACTCTGAGTATGACATGTGCCTACCTTGCACTGCACAGGAAATGAGTTTGGTATGCTGATGCATAAGTGAGGACAGGCTTCTGGATTAAACCCATCAGATTGTCTGAATGCAGACGTTAACCACCTGATTGAAAGTGTGCCTCATATTAATATTAATAAATATTAACTCTAGCTGCATTGAGAAAATAGCAGATTACAACATCTAGTTAATAAACAGATGCCTTCTCTTTAGCATGTGTTACCCCTTATCCACTCTGGTTTTCTTCAGGAATGTTTCCAGAAGATTGGCATTTGACTTCTCCTGTAGTGGATTAGTTTGTCAAACAAAGAGCAGAAGCCTGGGGTTTGCAGCTCCGTGGTAGCGTGTGCTCGTGTGCTAATCTTCATATGCTGAGCAGCTTTCTGGCTTCAGGCCTGAAAGATGTACTTAAAATGGAGATTGTACGTTCCCAAATAAGCCTTGATTTGCAGAGTGAAAGGGAAAATTTTTAGTCCAAGAGTGGGCTAAAAAGGAGCTGGGCACGATTGATCATAATCCAGGGCTGGCAGCAGGGATTATAGTAAAAATATTACCAGCTGTATGACACTGGCAAGGGGGGTCTCTCCCAGGAATCTCTTTGAATATTTAAAGTCAGTGCAGCAGATTTGTGTGATTAGGACTTCCCAAGATGGTAGTAAAGTCTCTTGAGTATCCCCATGCAATTCTAAAATCTAAGAATAAAATTGACCTTGCTTAATTACTGCCCAAGCAAAAGAGGTAGAGTTGAACTGTATATCTGAGAAAAAAAATAAATTAATTAGGACCTCTATAATATCCGTGTAATTCTGATATCATGGGAAAGTGATTCTGAGTTTTGCTGTGATGCTGCCTGACAGGGCTCAGTGCTGCTTGTTTCCTTGCTTTTGCTGTTAGAAAATGTGGTTGGGTCAGCCCTCCTAGCAGATCTTGGCAGAAAGGAGAAATCCCCAAACTGAATATCTTATGTTGATGTTGGTACTGGAAAGGAGGAAGCTGCACTAAATGAAGCACCAGATTCTTCAAGTTATTTATTGTTTGCTTTTGAGAGAGGCAGTGTCTATATGCTAGTGCTTAAAAGTTCATTTTGGTCATGTAGGTTGTCAGAGTACTTGGAAATTTTATATAATTGTCATTCTAATGCTGTTGAACATGTTTAGCTGTGAAAAGTGTAGTGACTGTATTAAAATTAAAATAATGGTAATGCAGCTCATCCTGAAAAAAAATTATGTACAACAGTCAACATAACCCATTGGCACACTGGGTAGGTTTGGTCCTAACATACAAATATTTCAGTGTGTTTGATATTGTTAGAATTAATTGTTATGTAAATTTATTAAACTGGAGCTTTATGTAGCAACCTGTCAAAATAGACATCAACAACTAAATTAGATATGAATTGTTGTAGTGGAGAAAGAGAGGGTAAAATAAATAATGAAACAAATAGTGACATTTGGATGGGAGAGCTGATGAGTTACAAGAATGCAGAACACAAAGTGATCAAGGAGAGGAGCAGTTCAAGTGCAATCACATACAGTGTCTTTGCAATAAAAAGAATAACAAATACGTAAGAGATGTTATTAGACATTCTCTGCTCTGTTTAGGGATTTTCTAAAACACTTCATCATGAAAGCACAGAAAGTGGAAGTGACCTTTGCAAGAAGAGAAAGAGCAGCAACATTTGATCTGAAAAGTCTTCTCAGAAGATTTTGTTTCTCTGTCTGTTATGGTGTGAACTACCAAGGAGAGCTTCAGCTGTGGGGGTTTTCTCCTTTGTGTTACAGTTTTTTTCTTATACTCCTGCAGATTATTTTGCTTGAAGGTTACGCTGTGCAAGTGTTTGCAGGCACAGATGGGCAGCCAGGCATGCAGAGTTCAGTAAAAACACATAATAATAGTATTTTACCTCTTTTCTCTGTACTGATAGCAACCTGTATTCCATCAGCACTCTGATTGCAGTGGTCTTGTCAAGATTCCTGGTTTTTGCTGCTGGATTCTAAAAGCACTTGATCAATTGATCTCAGAAAGTGCTGAGCTTTTTCCCAAAGTCTGTCATACTTGGCTATCATCAAGTGAAATTTTTAGCAGTTTGATTCTAGCTGTAAGAAGAGGTGGATGAATCAATAAATGTGCAATGATTTTTATTGAACTAGAGAATCAGGAATATGTATGTAAGAGAAATTGCCTCTTTCTACAGTATTTGTAAAATTAGATGAATAATATAAGGATCTCAATAGGACACTGAGTGCTTTCCTTGCAGTCAATAACTAAAAGCATATTTTCTTACTTTCTGGAGAACTTCCTGTAGAGTATGCCTTGTACTTAGACAATTTTTAAACTTATGTATGGATAGAAGGCTTGTACTAAGTGAGTCACAGGTTGTTTATTTCATTGTATTTTAGCAGTGTGTATTTTAAATGTGTTTGTAATAGCACATTTTTTTTCACATATAACCACGTGTCTAATTCTACTTATAGCATCACCTTAGTATAAAATATTGAAAAGGAGAACAAACATGATAGGAAAAGACAGTGGATTTTTGAAGTTTCCAAAATATGAAAGGCTGTTAGTAAATGGTGTGAGACCCTAGTTCAGATCTAGAATGTGACAGTTCCAAATTTTGCAGCTGGTGCTTATCTGTATGTCTGACAGAGCAGAGCTTGGACTTCAGTAACACATACCCTAACAAATCAAGTGTTATTTAGTTTATATATGCATTAACAAAGACTCTTTGCAGTTGGAGTCATTACTGTGCAATCCTTTTAAGGAGAGCTGTGAGCTTCCTAGTTCTCTGATCTTTATCCTATCCCAGCCTAATAGGGTATGAGTAGTTGGGTTAATGACAGCAAAAGCCTGCTAGCAGCCTTAAATAAGAATCAGCCCAAATATAAACAAAGAAAAAATCAGAGAAAAGTTGTGATGGGTGTATTTTGGAGAGCCCTATTTTTATACCTTTGTTCAATTTTCCTGTAGTTTGGGGCTAGGAAGCAGGGACCTCCCATCTCTGTAAATGCTGCTGCTTTAGTAAACTCTATCCAAAATGGGGGATTTTGCTTCCTCCTTGCCTATTTCTATGAGTGATCTTACTGTCTTCTGCTGCATTTTGGAATTGTTTAAACTAATATTCTCTGGGCAGTACTGTATACTGGAGAGGTTTGGGTTAAAATTTCCTTGATCCTATAAAGGACAAAAAGCTAACTGGCTACGTTGATAGATCACTAGGGGAACTAGGGAAAGCAAACAAATCATTAAATAAATGACTGTTGTGGGCTGATACAAGAGGATTTAAATAAGAGATGCTTAGAGGAGATTGTTTGAAAAGATAATGATAGAAGCTCTGTGAACCCTGCAAAGCAAAGATGGAGACTTATTTAAGCTACTGACTTCTAAGGAGATCAGAAAATCCCACCGTCAGTGCTTGGGTGGGGGGGGGAATTCTTAATTACATGAAACTTGTTGCCCTTTCTGTAGAGGAGAAGCAAAGGACTGACTTGTAGTGTTGGAAAAGTCAGAACTGTAGCACCAACTCACTTTCCTGGTGGCTTTCTATCAAAGGCATTTTTAAAGGCATTTGAGCACCAAACTGTTCTTTGTGCCTTTGAAAAATCCCTTGTGTGAAAGCAAGGGTGATTTAGAAAGGCTTATCACTTGGAAAACCTTTGATAGCACCTCATACTGTTTTCACAATTTCAGGACAAACAATCATAATTAATTCTTAATAACCTGCTTACAAACTCACTCGTGCTTTCTCAAATGCATTCTTAGTAAGGAGAAGCCATAGTGAATGTTTGATACCTGATGGGGATCCCTGATAAGGATGAGCAGTGTGTCCTGAAAGAGGTGCCTAGCAAAGAGCAGTGCTTCAGATTACTGTTGACTGTTGCACAAATGTGTATTAAATTTTCCAGAGTGCATCTCCATGTTTATTGCAAACTGGATTTGGTGCTGGTGCTTTCCTTCATGTTTCCTTCCTAGCTTCTAAACCATGTTGCCTCAGATCCCAGCTGAAGTAATTTGTTTTCTTGGCATCACATCTTAGTGGTGGTTTTGTGTAGTCAGGGTTGTCTATCAGGTTGAAAGTTCTGATCAGTCTTGAGCTGCACATTACCACATGAAGGTTATTCCAAGGGATATGCACAGGAACAAATGCTGCTCCTGGGGTACTGACTCAGTTTCCTGGTACAAACTGAGCTGTGGTGTTCCCTTTTGCTGAACGTGGGGGCTCCCTGTGAGGCCAGTCCCTGGCTGCCACCCTGATGGGGCAGTAAAAGTGCTGTTGCTGAAAAAAGGTGTAAAACTTTTGAAGACAAGGTGTAGATCATGACAAAAGTGATGGAAAGTGCTTTTCATATACTTGTCAAATACCCATCTCCACACAAAAATACATCTTGGTGACTGTTTTTAAGATCATCACGTCCACTGAAATGCCAGGTTTTTCTGTTTCATTTATTTTATTTCATTTATTTTTAATACTCATACTTCTGCTGCTGCAGATTTGGGGAAGAGGCTGCATTTATGCCTTTGCTTGATGGTAAAACAAGCTTAATCTACTGATTTCAGGGCTTGTTAACACAAACTGCATTTGAAAATGATAGTTTTCCTTTAGTGAAATGGTGTTAATGGGGCTAAAATTTGCTCGGTAGCTGCATGATATTTTAAAGAATTTTGTGATTTTTGGATGCCATGTGGCATCACTTTACAGTACTCGGTGTCCTTTTTATGGAATGCAAGACTAGAAGGGACCATCTGGGTTATCAAATACAAAGCCTCACAGTTTTAGGCAGAGAAACAGATCTGGTGCAGAAAGGCCCACAGAGTAGTTTTCTTTCAAGTATCCTCCCTTGCCAAATACAATGAAGTCATTCCCAAAACCTTAAGTAAAAAATAGTTTTAATTAAGAAGAAAGAAAACTACTGTGTCAGATTTTATCAAGGCCAAGAAGAAAAGTTGAAGTGTAATGAATTGCATACAAGTTGGGAGAAAAGAAAGAGCACTTAAAATTAACTGAGAACAGGATTCAAAAGACTTGCAAATTTTTCCAGTTTACTTATTGCCAACTGCATTTCCAACAGCAAAAATGAGCACTACTTGGCACACATATATATAAACCTCTTACCAATTTGGAAGGGACACCAAAGCTATTGAAGAATGTCTGTCCAAAGCACAATGAACTATGATTCTGAGATACAAGGAACATTTCATTTTATAGTATAAATTATCTCTATCTTCAAGAGAAATATAAACTAACAATTATGAATAGATAGTCTAGTAATGCAGCTATTCATTGTAAGCAATTTTTAGTGGGTTGATTTCAAGTTAATTTTGAAAAACAACATCTTTTGTTCAGAGAAAGGAACTGCATGTGTTACCATAACATTATGCAGATCAGCTGCCATTACAGTAGCATTTATTTTAATAGGAGAAGATTTTCCTGCTGTGAGGAGGACAGGCAGTTGTTTAGTTCCTTCTTGAGTGCAATTCTTTTTTCTTAGTGTCTCTTGAAAGAGATATTTTTTTCCATATCTGTGAGACAATGAACAGGTGTATGTATACTTAATGCATCTGGAGTCTCTTAATCCACAGGGGCATGTACTATATTGAATTAATCTCCAGAAGAGAGTTACACAAGGGAAATTCCTCTTCCCTGGCTCTTTCTCCTTCTCTGTATGCAGAAAGAGAGATTCCTACTGAGGTTTAAGTATTTTTTATTCTTTGCATATTATCTGTGATTACTTTCAGTTATTTTTTTGTTACTTTTAGGAAGGTTTTGTATCATAAAATACAAATAAGTTAATACTATGAAGAAGCATGAACTGTCAGTGTTAAACATAGACCACAGTGAATCCACCAGTTCTTTTCTACAGATTTTACATGAGTGATGATAAAATAACTTAACAGTTCTGCTTATCAATATTAATATATGCAAATACATCCAGGAATGTTGGTGCAGACCTACATACTCACCAGTTTGTACAGAAGAAGTCTTGGGTAAGTAAAGTCAGGAGTGAGGTTAGCATGACGCAGAGTAAGTTCCCTCTTGAGGACAAATTTTCCAGTGCTCCTGATTGGTTTTTGACAGGTGTCCCATCTCCTGCCTGTGACCAGCTCCTCGAGCTTTTATTTAGATAATAGTTTAGGTAAAACTTGCTTAATTTGATTAGAAATTTTGCCTAGCAGAGATTGAAAGAGTTGTTTCTATGTGTTGTTTTTAATTTATATAGTACCTATACTTATTCAATTTACAATATTAAGAAATTATCTAAAGACTTTAAAAATTCCTATTTAAACATACTAGTATACAATTAGAACAGTAGGAAGGACAGTTATTAAATAACCTTGTAGATGGAAACAGAAATTTTAATAAAAATAATTAGGGTTACCTCATTCTTCCATAAAGCCAGTGCACAATACAGGAAGTACAGAACACTAGATAATACATTCCAGAATGTTAAGAGGTAGAAATTAAAAAATAAAGCAGAATAAATAACAAAAATGAAAAAAAAAAAAAAAATCCAAAATCCCTGTGTATTGCTCCAGTGTTTGTGGAACTCTGATTTTTCTCTCCTTAATGCAAAATGTTTCTGAACTCTTGCAAAGAAATAGATTCAGATTCTATTTAATCTCTCATGCACTGTGTAACTTCAATACTGGTAGGGTTTTTTTGCCTGTTACTGTCTACATCTGGTTTAAAAACTGTGCTGTTGGAGAAAAAAATCTGGTTAGCATTTCCAGTGTAAGCACATAAAACAAAAAATGTGATAAACAATGCACACTACCTAACATTTAAAAAAAAAGCTGAAAAGCATTTAACACAGAATTTGGGTGATATTGTAACAGCATTGTTCCTGTGAAAGACAGGCAGCAATATCCTGCTGGTTAAATAAGCAGCATTACTGCTTTTTTGGGAGCTTCTTGAATTATTTTTATGAATATAATATTGCTTGCTTCTTTTTTGTTTTTTCTCATATCGTGTTGCTTTGCTATTTGCATGCAAAGAGTTATCTCTTGCCCCTCTTCTGTCTGCAGGAGACAAGGAGCAGCTTTCAAGAATCCCTTTGACATCATTTGGTAGATTGTACTGAGTGCTAATGGTACTTTAAATTTTATCTTCAATATCTCAGGGTGTGATACTAAATATGAGCTGAAGAGTTTCAGCACACTCAGGCTGAACAAACCTTCCCTGGTTAAAAATGAAACCCCCAGAAATGATTGAGAAGCACCTTCGAGCAGACAGAACCCTCTCCCTAGGAGATAGTGAGGCTGAGATAAGTTAACCCTAACATTTATGTTTTCCCTCAGATAAAGAATTTGGAAGAATTAATTTTTCTTAATTCCTTCTTCTATTTACTATATTCCCACGTGCAATTAGAATTAATTTTGAAAGAGTCATTCTGGATCTCTGCATTTGCACAATGGCCTCTGCTTTTTTGGTAGCTGAGCTGTCAGCTGGTTGCCTTTGCTGAGAAGCTGATGAATGAGGGTTCAGTTACCAGGGGCATTATGAATCAAGGGATGATGCAATTCTGCCTCAAGGGCTTGATCTTTCTGGGAATGCATTTCTAAGAAGACCTCGAAAATTTCAGACTGAAAGGTGGATTGCCCTACAAGAGACAAAGCCCAGCTGAAGGAATATGAGCAATAATTGTAGCTGTTACACAGCAGCAGGTAGCTGCCTGCATGAATCTGATCTTTCCCTTTGTCCTCAGGTCATTGCAAGTGATGCTCTTCAGTCTGTTTCTAAAGACACTTCACTGAAGGATTCCAATGTGGGTCTTTACAGTGAATAATATGAATATGCTGAATGCTTCCAAATGGTTCTTTAGGGTATGTGTGGTTTTTTTGCTTTGTCAGAATTTGTTTTGGGGGTGGGAGTGGGAAGGGGAAATTAATGCAAAATAGATAACAGTGTATGTTCTAATGTGAAATAGTTATGGCTGCTGTGAGCTGCTGCTCTTGGTACAAGCCTTCTCTGTGATCCAAGCATAGCATCTGTCTTCCCTGTATTCTGCATTTGCACTGACATAATGATTCTGAACTTAGGATCAATAAGCTGAGAGAATTAGTCATTATATGTGAGTATTGTGTTTTTTTCCTGGGGAATTTAATCAGTAACACCATACACAATTTGAACAAATCTAAGCAGAGTAGTATGGGATCAGGAGCAAGAATATATTCTCAACAGTCAGGCAACACCTACAATAACTGTTCAGATTAAAATTAGAGTTTGAATTAAAAATTCAAGCGATACCCATTTGCCTTTAACGAATTTCTTGGCAATAATCACTGCTGAAGTACATATGAAGCCCTTTCATTAACCTCTAAAAGAATGCCTCTAAGTGTTGCTCCTTGGCTGAGATGTTAATATGCTAGTCATGCTGATGACCTGTTCACAAAAGCTGAATTACCAGCATTTGCATTGATCTACAGATGAAGAGTACTATTTCAGAGCTGTGGTGTTCTCCAGCTACAACTGTATGCAATTATTGGAGTGATAATACAACAAACATTAATTATGTTGATGAAAATGCGTCCGCTTTTAATATGATGAGTATGAAATATATGATTTTATACATATGATGGGAAATCTTATACAATGAATAATAATTTTTCCATCAAAGGGACCAAAATAGACAGTTACTGCACTCATAAAAGCTTATAGTGAAGGGGTGAGACTCAGGGCAAGAAACTGACTGATCTCAGTGGGGAGAGTTGCTCGAGTAGCACTGCACAGCTGATTGTTGCCTCAGAAAATAAAATTGCCTATTTTCAGAGGACAGCTTCTCTTCTGATATGCTGACTAGCTGAGGTTCACAGTCCATGGTGTCCCGATCAGGGAGGTGCCTCCCCAACAAACTGTGCCTAAGTCTGAGGTCCAGCACAGCACAGACCTCAGGCAGGGCTGGGGAAGGGGGCAGTGGGCGAGGAAGGGCACACGGAGGTTCCAAAGCTCCTGTAGGGGCAAGGTCAGATGCAGGAGCAGAACTTCACTGTGCTTTGTGTCTTTGCCCAGCTCCTGCTGCTGGGAAGTTTCTGGATCACTGTGTGTGCTCGTGTTGTGCAGTGGGCAAGGGGCAAAGGCACAAAGGGGCTGAGCTGGGACCGTGGGTGACACAGATGTCAGAAGTGGTGAAGCACATCTCAAGGTTTGTGAATCAGTGCTTTGTCCTGTACCGGCTGCCACAACCTGGTCATTACTCTGGTCATGACGTTCATCCTCCCCATACAATAGAAAAAAATAATGCAAATTATGTAAAGTTACAGCGTTGGGTTACTGTGCAAAGGTCATCCTTTGTTCCGTCCTGACAGTCCAATTAATAGCAAGGATGGAATTAACTGTCTCTTTGAGATGAAAGCTAGTGACACGTCTCTGCTTCCTTCCTGTAATATTTCTCTTTAATTTAGCATATCTTGAAGGTAGAGCTTTAAGCCTAAACTCAGGTAGAAGTGCTATGTTGAAAGCAGACACATGCTGTATAAAGATAAATAAGTAGAAACAAGGTGAATTAGCAGTACTTACATGTTTGTGTACATTAAAAGAAAACAGTGAAACAGAAAATCTTAGGCAGATTTAAAAAGAAAGGCATGTTTTAAGATTTTGGGCTTCCTTCTATGAATGACAAAGTATTTTGTTGTTGATTAGTTTTTTCTGGTGTAGTTATACCTAGTCTGTTCCCGTTGAGGGGAATTCCATAAAGTAACAGTAATAATAATAATTCAGTTATGCTCCCCAAATAGGAAGAAATAGAAATAATTAAAAAGATTTTTTTAATGAAAAAAGGGTGTGGTCACAGTCCATAGGGAAAAAAGAAATGGGACAAATATGTTCAATACCTCGTAAATCACTAAAACTAGGGCCAATAGGTTTGTATCATAAAGCAAAACAGTTGAGTCACATCATGATTACTTTTAGTATTTGATAGGAAAGTTTCCTAGATTATACTTTTATAAATAAGATTTCTTTTTTCATTGAATTGCAGTGTAAAGTCTGTCCTAGCCTCGCCGTATGAAACTGAAATTGCAGTAGTTAACCCTCATCAGTTTCCAGCCTCCTTGCATGAGGCACAGTATCAAATAAACCTCAACTGTTCCACATTCAGTATTATTCAAGTCCTTTACTCTGAGATTTATTTTAAAATATAGCTCTGGTACTCATGAGTATTAATCTGCTTTTTCAAATATGTTTCATAACATATCCCAAGATTACAAAAGAAGGTTGTCTTCTGAGCCTCAGTGGAGAAGTTGCTCAAAAGCTTCATTCATGGACAGAAAAAAGAAAAAAAAATGAGAAAAAAATTAAAATTATTTTTATAAACTTCCCCCCAGAAAGATGATAAAACTTTGAGTTATTTCAACTTTTCAAATATTATACTAAGCACAACAGAGTAGAGAAATGGCTTGGGTTGAGCCCTGTCCTATAAAATAATCGGTGTCTGTGCTGCCTGGAGTATTTCAGTGTTTGAGGTTCCTGATCTTTTTTCCTCTACCAAGTCTAGTTTTCCTTTGAAGTACTTCTTTCACATGGCTGTTGCCACAAATAGATAGTATTGTTTCTTCAATAGTATGAGCTTCTTCAGAGACTGACACTGATTGTAGCTGGTTTTGAAAAGCCACAGCTACAATCTGAGAATGGGTTAGGCCTGGCTGAATTGCTTGTTGCAAATCTGCTGTGTAGTTTTGTGGGTATGAGCCATTGTAGGTGGACTTGGTGAAGAACTTCCAAAATAGACTCCTAACTTATTATACACTGAGAACTGTGAAGTATTTAACATAAAAAGTCATGTATAAATATGTGTTAACAGCAAGCAGCTGTAATGGAGCTGAGGAATGCAAACAGCTTCTGAGGGGCATAGGACAGGGAGCAGCCCACAACTTGCCTGGAGAGATCAGTGTTAATTACAAAAGCTGTTGTTTCCCCAAAACTTGTTTGTCAGAGTTCTTGCAATTGAAAAGAGGGATGAATGTGATAAAACAAGGCAGCTATTTGGTTTCCAAGAAATATTCACAAACATCGAATTAGTGCTTTTATTTGTTGTTGTTCTGCTTTGTTTGTTTTCAGATAATGCTGCAGCACAGAAAATACTGGCTTGTAGAAAATGGAAAATCACTTAAGATTTTATTTTCTGTAGAAAATGGAAAATTATTTAAACCTGCATTTAAGTTACAGTTGGCTTCAAAGAACACCTCTGATTCTGGAGGACTAGGTTTGGAACTGAAGTGAATTTGCTTTGGATTTACTTAGCTTCTATTCATGCCTTCCTTTCTTCTGTTAGTTGCTTATAATTTCATTGATGTGACTACAAGTGGTGCATATCAAAACATGGTATGCTAACGACATGATTAATATGCCAAGCAGCTCATGAAAGCACCTTGACAGGTCTGTGGTTTACCAACACTGGTTTTACAAGATTAGGCTGGAGCTCTCCAACTGCCTTATGTGAGTTGTTTACTCAGTCTCTCATAATGCTGAAAATCAAGTTGTTTTCAGCTGAGTGAGCAGCAAAGCATTACCATCCTCAGTGCTTACCAGTTGGGCTTCTTTGCCTTAGTGAGCCAGTCATAATTTTCAATTAGTTTAAGGATAATAAATTCAGAGAGCAATTTTGATCTCAGCTACAAAATAACTTGTTTAAATGCTTAAGACAGTTTGAGATAAAAAGGCAAAATTATTCAAACATAGGGAAAAAAACCCAGAACACAAATTTTTTAAATTTAGTAGAAGAGTTTTTTGTCTTTGGGAGATTGAAATGGCTGGATCTTGCATGTAATGGCCTTACAGCTTTTGGCCAGTAGTGCAGTCCATCACAATAGATCAATAATTTTTTCAAACAGAGTGAACCGTGTAACAGCTCACCTGCACCTGTGCTCAGTGTTCTGTGCCACCTCAGTGATCTCAGCCCAGGCCCTGACCAGCCTGGTAAAACTTACTACAGAATGCAGCAGCAATATTTAGGGACTTTTGTCCCTAAATGGTTTGTCCCTAGCGGTTGTTTTGGCTGTAGGGCTCGAGGGTGAATGAATGTGGCTTGTAAATTAAAGCCTTGTGTTCCCTAGCAGCAGGTGATTCATTTCAGAGTAACTGTGGAGTGTGGATTGTGCTGTTCCCCAGGTGTCTCTGTGACAGCACTCTGCTGCTCATAGCTAGGGCACTTGTGTCTCCTGATCAGGCTGCAAGTTGTTCTCCTCTTGGTGTGAAAGGTTTGGTGTTTAATTGCATAGGCATAAGTGATTTCTTGTCACCTGTAGCCAAGGCACAGTGGAATTGGAAGTTCTGCTGTGTTTGCTGTACAGCATTATTTTATGTCACTTACACAAGGTCTCTTGATTTAGCAGTTTAACACCTGTCAGATTCATAGAACAAAGTCAGAATAAAAATTAGTGTTCTCATTTGTGAACTCCCTTCACTAGAGGTAATCCAAAGACTTTGCTTCTTCAGTTTTGCTGGTGCATTTACTGCACATAACAATAATTATCTGAGATAAAAATCTACTGTACTTTGACTCCCATTGATAGTGAAGCTCATTACACCCCCATTATAATTATTACCCTCTTTACATATACCTTGTTAAACACTTCAAAAACTGGCATCCAGGGGATGCTGTTTTAAGAAAATATTTAAGTGATCAGGATGAATTATGTAAGATATTAACAGTATGTTCCTTCTACATCACTTCAAATCTTACAAAATTTGGGGTGCATAATAACCAGAATTATACAAATAATATTATTCTGTCCAACAATTCTTTGACACTTTCCCAGTATGCATGTGCTTCACTAATGCAAATTTATCTCTGGGAGCAGTCCTACTAAAGGCAATATAGGAGTAAAAGCCATGGCTAATAAACAAAGGGTATCTCTGCCTACAACACTCACATAAATGTATGTCCTGAAAAGTGTAGCATAGGCTAGGAGTAACCAGCAGAAATAGAAATGCAACTAATAGCTAATAAGGATAATTACAAAAACCCAAAACCCCAAACATTTGTGCTTCACCAGTGAAGTTGTACCATTCAAGTCATGGACTCTTGGCTCTTGGTGTGTGACAACTTCAGCTGTGTAGTGGGGGTCAGATAACCCAAAGCCACAGAGCTTACCACTCTCAGAAATGTTGCTTTTCACAATTTACACCTTTTTTCTTGTCATTTCTTTGGTGGCTGATCTGTGACATGCAGGAGATAATGCAAACTTAGACTGAAATATGATTTTCATTTCAGTGCTGAAGAGCTTCACTTCCAAGAACACAGCATTCAATATATGAAAGCCTGCTTTTCTATTAAAGACAATTGAATTTTTAGAAATGTATTTCTGCTCTGCAAAATGACTCTTAAAAATTGAATTCTGAAGTGAATCATAGGGCAAAAATGAGTTTATTTAATAGCAGGACAAGACTATGCTGGTTTGGAAAATGTAGCAAAAGTCTCTACAGTTTAGGCCTTGCTATTGACAATTCTTCTGTGTAGATGCTGTACTGTTTAGCAGTTGCATGAACCTAATAATTTACACAAATATTTTACATGTCTGAGGATACCCTTTGTAAATAATGGACTGCACAGTTAGTCCAAAGAATGAAACAAACTTGACAAATACATCAATGCAGGCCTTGTAAAACAAACCCATATTTAACTCACTGTGGTAGAATTGGTTGTGCAGAGTTTACTAAAACCAACCTTTCTAAAAATAGTTTGTTGCTTGTACTGTGAATATGCATCAGAGGTCCGGGGGTAAAAAACCCAAAACTCACAAACAATTTTTTTTGTTTTTCTGACTATATTTGGACCAAATTTTAATGCACTTTATTTTTTTGCTCCTCTGGAATAGCAATGTCTATCCATAGTATTTTTTTTTGTGAACCATTGTAGCAGTAAAGCTTACCTGAGTAAAAGCAGCATTAAGGTCTAGGATATTTGCTTTGCATCCTAAAACTAATACTAAGATCAAGTTGTTTATACTGGAGGTAGGCCCAGGTCAGTTTTGAAGTCATCACTTCTGATTTTCTACAGTTTTGTTATTTGGACTGAGATCTTATTTAACTTGTCTTATATTCTAATGTATGAAAATATCATGCATGGAATGCCATGCATGAAAATCTAATCTGGAAATACCACGCATTTGTGCACACAGCTTCTGGTTATTTATTAAGGAGCAGCTGTTTCAATAAAACATTTTACTTTTGGTCACAAGAAAAAACTAGTAATAGTTTGACTCAGTAGACATTTTTAAAAGCATAATTAAATATTTAAACAATTTTTTTTCTGCTGATGGCTAAGAGAAGAGTCTAGTGTACTTCATTTGTTGGTGATCACATAAGAACGTTGCAGAGGGTCTTTTTAGATGTAAGCAAACACTCTGTCCCTCTTGCTCCTTCTGGATATAGAAAACTTCCTGATTTCATTCTAATTCCAAGAATAAATAGAAAATTAGGTGTAAAATGAAATATCTGTCGATTGCCTTTACAAATGCATTTAATAACAAAAACTGCAAACGTTTTTAATAGAATAGTGGGGCAAACTTTGTATCCATATATGCATACCCCACTAAAGTAGCTGCTCATTTGCACTCATTCCTTGTTCTTATTCTTTTACATTTTTGTCAGGTTCTATTACTGTGTTATGCTGCTCTTTATTTAGAAGTGGTAGAATGCTGGATATTTAGCATAGCTTCTCTCGTTTCTTTTCTAAATATGGACCCACTTTGATTAACAGTAATACAGTTTTATTATTTCAGGTGTGTTATGGATTAAACATACATTTTGTATACTACAAAAAAATGAGATTACCCTTTATTCTTGTTCTTCCACAGAGATACAAAAGCTTCTGGCTCAGAAATAAGATTCCCCTCTCCCACCTCAAATTTTGTGTTCACTTTTTTCAAGTGCCTTCCCAACTCATGCACAAAAGCAGTGATGTCTGAAGAGTAGAAATCTCTGGAACCTGGAATCTGCAATGTTGAAAGTGTCGAGGCCTGAGCCAGGGTCTGTTCTGCCAGCAGAAAATATGGGAGACTCTTGGGCAGTTTAGTGTAGAATGCCAGAAACCTGGTTCTTATCAGGCAATGTCAGAAGACTTCAAAGGATGCTTTGTGGCTGAACATTGCTTCCTGTGCTTAACAGTGAGGCATCCAGAACAGGCTGAGCACATTCTCAGTTTGTCAGGATGTCTTGGAAGGAAGAGGAAGGATCAGCATTTTCTGTGTGATGCAATGGTTAATAAAAAGTGAAGGAAGTTTTAGGACAAGTGGGAAGCATATTGCAATCCTTGTGTTTTGCGTTCTTGTAAGAGTCAAAAAGATTTTTTTCAAGAATGCCACTTTGGTGACAAACACATTTCAAAAAAACTTTGCAGGGTTGTGGCATTCCACCCAAGATTTGTATATGCCCGTGGTTGAAAAGGAACCGCAAATGTCAGAGGCTTTTAAAAAGACAGTTTTATTGGTAAATTATACACTTGGCATGGAAACTGGTATGTTAGTCCCTTATCTTCTTGTGTAACCACAGTGGTGGATTTTGAATAAAGGGTAGAAGTGAAAGAGAGTGAGCGACAGAAAGATCACCAGTGCTGGCTCCAGCACTGATCCAGCACCCTGGGATGTGCACACTGGGGCTTTGTGGAGGTAGGCTTTTACAGATAAGTTTTCCTCACCCTGGAGGTAACTTTCTTACATTCTATGCAAGCTGTTTCAATATGCAGTACATTCTTCTTGGCGTGTCTGGAAATAGGTCAGAGCCCTTTGGGGGTCAAGGGTGGTCTTTTTTCCCCCTACTGAGTCAGCCTTTGGTCTGTGTCTGCTTCTTGACCTCAATCCCATGGCTGTGCTATGCTGTGCATATTCTCAGGACCCAGAACGAGGACATTTGTCCCAGAAAAGTACTGCCCTGCCTCCCTTGTGATCCCTTCTCTAGCCCTCTCCCAAGTTTCTCAGAGCATGTCCTTGTTGGCTCTGTGGCTGTCTGGCCATCGCTTTGTCAGCCCCTTGTCCCTGGGCTTCTGCAGGGCTGTCTGTACAAATGTGTAGCAGCAGAATGTGTAGTGAGTCAGTAGGTTCCTGACACAGGTCTTTTTATGTATCCCTAAAAAGCTCCCAGAGCTGCCCAGTCCAACAAGGAGGAGTGTGTTACTGTGGAGTATCAGCAGAGTTTCGTAGTTAGAATGAGCCATGAGGCTTCCTAGAATAAACCTGCTCAACATCTTCTCTCTGCTTTCTTAGGGGTGGTTTTAAGACAACTCACCACACAGATTTTGTGCTTTTAAATAATTCATTCTGGAGTATTTGAGAGATTAGTAGCTTTGTAATATCTGAGCTAAATTTAGCTGTGCTTTATGTAAAGACAGCAACAAGTGTTCTCTTAGAGTGCTAAGTGATTGGATGGGAAAATTAAAAAAAAAATCATATATTGCTTTCTGTCTTCTTTAATGTTTTACTCTGAAAGAAAAAAATAAGAGAGGACTGGCACACTTTAGTCTACCAGTGTGACGAATTTACAAATAAGTAAATGTAACATTATTGCTTGAATTTGCTATCCCATTTGAAAAGCTACAAGCATCAAGTGCTCTGGGTTGGTTTTGTTGGTTGATGGGGTATTTTTGTAAAGAGAATTTTAATAGATATGTGTTTGGCTGTATGAAGATATGCAACAAAAGTACTCAGCCTATCTTGGAGCAATTTGCAAAAAGCTGGAGTTTGAATTCTTGCGTTTCTGTCAGAGCAGCCTGACACAGTAGCAAGTTTTGGGGGAAGGACTCAGTGTTGAGTTTTGAACAATGCTGGGTTTTTATGATTACCATCATACAATTAGATCTCTGGGTCCTGGGGAAATATGTATGCCTTTGTCAGCAGAGCTGGAAACTGTGGGTTAAGGAGTCTAGTCTCGGGGTTTCCATGAAAACTTATCCAAGATACAAAGGCTCTGCTTTTCCAACTTTCCATAAGTAGAACATGAATAATTGTACTTTAATTTTCTTTATGAGGATAACTGTGTATTAATTCAGTTGTATTGTATTTTAATTTCCTTTATAAAGTATTTTGTAAATTAAAGGTAAGCATTTTTTTAGAGAGGAACAGATACTTATTGGCAGGAATTTGTCTTGGATTTACTGTGGGTTAAGGTAACTTTTCTTTGGAACCTTTAAGAACAATTTCAACAGTATAAAAATATCCACTCTGGAGAAAAATGATTACATTACACTTGTATTGAGCTGTCTTGGAGTAACCAGAAGCCTGGAGGCTCAAAGTGCTGCTTGAGAAAGTACAGCTTTTCATTTTACAGGCAGTCTGTGCCCCCTGATAATTTATGGGCAAGGCATGGCTGTAGTCAGACCTGTAGGATTTAGATGGTGAAAGATGAGTAGGGAAAATTTTATCTCCACTTCTGTCTTGTGCACCTAAAGCCAATATTGTTCCATCTCACTGAGTTTTGTTAAATAAACCATCTACAAGGATCAGATTTATTTAGTCATTATTGAATTACTCCAGCTCCTGTAAAATACGAGGCTAAAACACACTAAAAGGTGATTTTGTAAATAGAGCCCATTCTGTTTCTATTGTATAAACAGAGCTTAGTGTCACAGATTCATTCTTCTGTAGGCTGCAGTTGTCTCACTACTGAAGTTCACCAAATAAGGTCTCAAAACAGAGAGTGTTTATCTTTCCAGGTGCTGAGTGAGATCACCAAGTGGTCAGATGAACTTTTTATTGTCTAAATCCTGCCTGATAGCAAAGCTTTTCTGAAAACTTAGAGCTCTCTATATTTGCAGTTATTTTCATCCATCTATGTGCTATTGATTCTACTTCTTACCAGTTCCCAAGGCCATAAATAGGAATTGATAATTTGGAAATATGTGATTGTCCCCTGTACAAGAAGAGGCAGTTCTGCTGAGTAGGATTTTTTTGGTATGAATTCTGAAGTAGTTATTTTAACAATGCACTCAAATTTATGTTTTAAAGTAATGTCCTTGCAGATCAGAACTGACATTGGTTGTTGTTACTTAGTTTGCATAACCATGATATTTTTAGAGGCATTCGTGGCATTGGCCCCTCTAAAATACAACAGAAACTGTCAGTCTGTTTCTATTTCCACTGAAATAAAAATAATTGAAGAAAGTTTATGGAGTCCAGATTTTTAGATGATTCTTCATGCCCTCCAGTGAAGTAGAACTAAATGCCCTTGTAAAAAGTTCCCACGTGGCTTGTATTTGATTATCTGCTGATGTTCACAGGCTGGTACTGGTGCTTTCACAGTCAGTAGCAGAATGCACAAAGCTTTGGAGGTGTATTTTAGAATTTGAAGCTGGATTGGTGAAGCTTTCTGGGTTTGGGACAGGCCTCCAGGGAGCAATTAGTACAGCTGGTGTGTAAACACAGCATTCATTGTTGGGAGTGCAGTTGGTATGTGTGAAGCAAAGAATAATCTCTCCTAGGCTTGAGAGATGTGATGTGTCCCTTCTGCATTTATGACTCTGGATGTAAGTTTAGAGCAAGTATAATCTGTTGTGTCAGGGTAGGCTCAGTGCTGCTTGCAGGAATATGAAAGCTGATTGTTTTCTGCAATAATGCACTCAGCTTCAACTTTTCATCCATTTTGTGAAAGATAAAAGGGACAAAACTGATGTGTTTTTAACACTTTTCAATGGGTTATAGTTGTTCAGATTTTTTTAACCTGTTTCCACACATTAACATAATTGAATTTATATTTTTTAATTAAATTTAAAACATAACCCAATTTATTTAGGTAGCAGAAGGTGTGTGGGTATGGTTTTTGGCCTAGGAATGTGATCTGGGGCTCCCAAACTCAGATGATCTGCTTTTGGAAATGAGTTTGTTGCCATGGCCCACGTAACTGTAAAGCTCAGAGCAAAGTTTTACAGTGTGATCACAAACAAATTTTCAGCACTTTGAGAGAAAAACTCCAGTTTGGGGTGAGGAGGAACGTAGTGCAGCAGGACAGCCCAGCTTCTCTGCAGCTGCAGCCAATCTTTTGTGAGATGGAGGGGATGAGTCCCCTCACACTGTCCTTTGGTGACCACAGGTACCGGGGTCACCACGGACCCCACTGCAGCAGGATGGGCTCCAGCCCCCGGGTGGCCACTGGGCTCGCAGCCCCCGGGTGGCCACTGGGCTCGCAGCCCCCGGGTGGCCACTGGGCTCGCAGCCCCCGGGTGGCCACTGGGCTCGCAGCCCCCGGGTGGCCACTGGGCTCGCAGCCCCCGGGTGGCCACTGGGCTGCCAGCTCCTCAGTGACCACTGGGCTCCCGGCCTGGCTCAGCTCCCTGAAGCTGTGCTGATAACAGCACCATATCTCCAGTGTGCAGCTTTTAGAGACACTCAGAGAGAGGCATCACTGAGATCCCAAGGACTCCCTAAGAAAATTTAGCCCAGGTGTTTGATCCCTGCCTGTTTCAAACAGAGATTGCCTCATCACAGCTCTACTCCCTCAACATGCCAGAGGCTTGAGCAGCTCCCTGAACTTGTGGGGGTGCTTGGGGATTTTTTCTGCAGGCATGTGCTTAACTGCTGACATCACTGGTACTCAGTGAGACTTGTAAATTCATACCTGTTAGTATTTTATTTTTTACAGGTTAGTTCAGTTAAGTTAGACATGTCGTTTGTACTGACTTCTTGCCTGATGGCTGCCTGTGGACTGAAGAGACAAGCTGCAGAGCAGCCTGGCACTATTTGATTAGCTTCTTTAGAAAGAAGGGAGTTTAGGCAGAAACTGGTAAATGAACACTGCAATGGCAAGTCTGCAAAAATACTGTTCTCCTTCCCTTCTCCTCCTGCCAACTCCTTTTTTTTTTTTTGAATGGGTTCTGCTTTATTCATCAGTACCAGTGATTCACCAAATTCAGCTTCTCATACCAAAGAGGATCCATGTTTTTACTAAGCTCTTACAAAGATTTTCCTAAGCTGTAAATTGTTATTGATTTAAGTGGAAGTTAAGGTGAGCCAGTAAGTTCTATTTCAGTTCCCTTAGCCTGCATTGTGATCTCCTTCATGGAATGAGTCCCAGCCAGGATGACAGGATTTCAGTTAAAACATCAGACTTTGAAATGATCACAGGGGAACAAGAAAACATCTGCATTAGAGCCACTGACCCCTTGAGATGGCTGCATCTCTGTAATTACAGTCATGTAATCAAGCATGGAAAGCAGTTCATGTGGTTTTGGCCTTTTGGAGTAGGTTTTTTTTCCAGGAGGTTAGTTAGCTCTTGAACTAGACTCTAATTAAAAGTATGTATAAGAATAATCAAGGGAAAGACACTGAAAAAAGGAAGGAAGATTTTATGGAGTTTGTCTGGGAGGAAAACCAGATGAGAACAATGAGGAAAGCAAAAATTAAGTTGTTGTTTTTCTAATAAGCCTGAATAACTGAGAGCCTGAGTGAGAATTCCCTCAGTTAACTCAGATCTTCATTTCACCTGTGCTCAGTTGCAAACACACGTTTTTGCTGTTTCACATGGTAGAGAGGGACCATTTTTGTAAGATTTTCTCTGATTCAAATTACAATGACAATAAGGAAATCAAGGTAACAAAAAAACACAGCCTAAATAAACTGCTTTTCTAGAATTCATTTTTAGATAAATATTGGTACAATTTTCACTGGAGATCAACTATCAGAATTCAAGAAACACTAGTTTTAAGGAATATATGTAAATGTTCATGTGAAGTTGTCCTCAGGGTAACTTTCCAAGTCAGTTAGTCACTTCAACAGTCTTATTCTGTTTTTAAATAAATAACTGTTCTGCCAGTTATTTACTTATAGTTTTAAAAATACAGTTGGTATTACCATCACCTTTGAAGAAATTTTAGTTGTCTGAATTTGAAAATGTATTTTTGTTTCTAAGCAAAAGGAAGTTAAAACTTTTCTGACCATTTCTAGACTGTTCTCATAACCTTATTATTGCAAGATTTGTTGTCTTTCTTCTGTTTCTCTTATCACTTGTTGACTTCTATTGTCCTTTATTTAGTTTGCAAGCAGTGCTGGAGCTAGAAACATCTCTTTTGATCTATGATGTCTCTATCATACTTCTGGGCATAATTATAATCATAAAAATCTTTGAAACCTTTCTGCTTGATGTCTTGTTATCACTAAAGTTGAGATGTTCTATACTGCCACCATAAAAAAAATTAAATAAAATCTATTTTTAGCCTTCAAACACTCACAAAGTAATAAAACCCACCAAACAACACTGCAGTTTACGTCTTTGTGGCATACAAAAATATCTGTTTCATTGCAATATCTTAAATTCTCCCTTAATCTCTCAAACCCCTATGAATAAAGCATTGGATTACCAAGTAATACCCTTCATCACAAGGAATTAGGCACTTTAGCTTTAGGCTCCATCTAAACCGTTGCATTAGGAGAGATGTTACTGACGTCATGTTTTCCAAGTTCCTGTTGACTCACATGGTGCCTTCCCTCACCCTTTAAGATCTTGTTGAGATAAAATCCGTCTCTCATGACCCTCTTAATTCTCTTTTTTTGGGTGGCTTTGAGGCACTAGCATGCATGGGATTTTCTAGCAAGGAGTAGGACACTTTGTTCCTGTTTGTGTGTGTGCCAGTGAGTCTGTAACAGAGCTTTGGCAAGTTTTGTGATTGTTTTCATCTCTAAGTTTAATAAGTCAGGATAATAATTTCCTTGCAAGAAGAGGCTTTTTAATTAGGACCTTGACATGTCTGTGCCTTCTGCCTGCAATTTGCAAAACTTTAACGAACATCCAGCTAACGATTCCCTCTTCCCTTTTGTCCAGCTGTTATATTTTAAAACCTGGTGTGGTACCAGAGTTTTTGTACTTCTGTGTCATGAGTTGTGGGAATTCTATTAGAATTCATGGAATAAAATGCATGGAATCCAAGTGTGTACTCAAATCTTATTGCTTCCTCACTTTAGGCTGGCAGTGAGGAATGCTGGTTGCACCTGGTCAAAAAATCTGATTTTGAAAGATACTCTCCCTTTTAAAGGCAGAGGAAGTGTAGGAGTCACCAGTGTGGCCTTGAACCATCCTACAGCCTTTAATGTTTACAAAGAACCACGTTCTTGCTAAAAGTTGTTAAAACAAACTTCAGTCCAAACCAATTTGCTTCATGACATATGCTGTGCAATCTTATCCCATGAAAAGATTTGTGATTGCATTAATTTTTCTTCCATTTTTATGAATACACGATAGCATGTTGGATCTCCAGTGAGCATGAATTCCTTTAACTTAGTATGTCCCCAAAATCTGGGTAATGGCTTTTGTGAAGCTGTTTTAATTGGATATCTCATGGTTTGCTGGACAGCTTCATCTTGTAGATTTATTTTGTAGATTATTGATACTGCTGTCCATAACAGAACTTATAACCTTATAAGAGTTATATTGAATTGTTTTCTTTTTTTTTTTAAACTTCAGCACATCATCAAGCAGGCATTGAGTGCTCTGTCTACAAAACTGTCACTTGTCATGTTCCTCAGGGAGCTGTAACATCCTGTCATCATATACTCAAGGAAACACCTCCTGAAGACCTAATTAGGCAATTTTTTATGGATCCATTGGGCTTTTGCATTTTCTTCTGGTGTGTTATTTTAAAATAGTAAAAGTCAAATTGACCTTGTATTCTGCAATGCTACTACACCTTTCACTGGGAAGGTTGTCAGGCTGCAAGTTGGAATATGAGGTCTGCAGTCTGTCCTCACTTCACAGATCCCAAATACAGTGTTCTGTTTACCCTTGGCACTGCTGTAAACAAGGATCTTTCTGGTCTGCTGAGTGATTATGTAAATAGGGCTTTTATAAAGCATTTTAAGCACCCAGTAGAACAGAATAACTTCTTTAGAGTTTTTTCTTTTTTAATGGTAATTACATAATTGGATAGGTTTCAGGTTATTTTTTGCCGTCTGATATGTAGACGCCAGAGTCACTTTTGAGCATTTTTACTGAAGAATCCTAAAAATCATTCAGGAAAACAAATCTGCCAGGCTCCCACCCTATTATCAACATCCCAAAATGCCTTTGGCAATGAGTAAATGCCAAGCATTTGTTATTTGGCACTTGACTTGTCCCTTATTTCTTTGAACTCAAACATGTTGCATAAGATTGGTAAAGTTATGCTGAGCTAATAATTGAAAAAAAACCAAAAAAAACCCAAATCCTCCCTTGATCCAACCTTTCCAATTTCCATCTAAATACACTATATGTAATAAGCCTTTAATTGTTGTGAGAAAAACTCAATCTGCTTTAAACTTCCAGTAGGTGTTACTTAAACATCCCATGTGCTTTGTCTTTTGTTTCTGCAGGTTTCTGTTTTGCCTCTGGAGAGTTTCATTATGGCAGCCCCCAGTGAACAATGACATCCTTTGACAAATACAGATGCCAAAAAGCCAGACGAAAACAGTGGCCTTGTTTCATTTTTACTCCAACACAGTGAAATGGTGCTCTTAAAGTTTTTTTATTGACTCTCACTGGAAAAATAACCCAAACTCCTGACCGGACCTTTTTTTCCCCAGCCCTTTCCCAGTGTTCTTATGGATGCTTGACACAGTGACATCATGTAGTAGGCCCTGAAGTGTTGTCATAATTGAGTTGCAATGGTTTTATACACTTCTCCATTTCCCAACAGCTTTCTGTCAGTTCTGCATTCCTTTTCCTGGGCCCTGATTTTCCCATGTTACTGGCTGGCAGACAGGCTCGTGGGCTCTTTCGTTCCGACCACCTATGAAAAACGTCAAAGAGCAGATGACCCGTGCTATTTCCATGCACTCTGCATCATTATTACCACTCCCATCTACCTGGCACTCTTGGTGGCCTCTCTTCCTTTTGCTCTGATTGGCTTCTTGCTCTGGTCCCCGCTGCAGTCAGCCAGAAGGCCCTATATCTACTCCAGGCTGAAAGACAAGAACCATGCCAATGGAGCCACCCTGCTCACCGAGTGGAAGGCTGCAGGGACTGGGAAAAGCTTCTGCTTTGGCAGTGCCAATGTTTGCCTGCTGCCCGACTCTCTGGCAAGATTTAATAATGTTTTCAATACACAGGCCAGGGCCAAAGAGATTGGCCGGAGGATCCGAAATGGGGCGAGCAGGCCGCAGATTAAAATATACATAGATTCTCCTACCAACACTTCCATCAGTGCAGCGAGTTTCAGCAGCCTGGTCTCCCCCCAGGCTGGAGATAACCGTACTGTTAATGCTGGCATCAAAAGGACAACATCAATGGAGTACAAAGGAGACAACTGTGGCTCGAACAACGGCGAGGAGAGCAGAGAAGATAAAGGTGGAAGCGCAGAGCCACATGAGGGGGAAGAAAACTCTTGCATTGTCCGAATCAATGGAGAGGAGAATGGCCACATGTCAGACACAGAAACAGACACCGTCAATGGCCAGGCCCGTGCCAGTGGCCCAGCAGAGCCCTCACTGGAAGGTGATGCAGAGATCTCAAAAACACCAAACCACAAACAGAAGGAAGGTGATTCTGGGAGTTTAGACAGCTGCTCTGCCTCACGAGAGTCCCTAGTCAAAGTCCGTGTTGGAGATGGTACAGTGGACCAGAGCACTGTCAACAACAAGCTCCTCTACAAAGCTTCAATCATGAAGAAGACTTCAGTGCGGAAAAAGAAACACACGGATGAGACCTTTGATCACGAGATCTCTGCTTTCTTCCCTGCCAACCTGGACTTTCTGTGCTTGCAGGAAGTGTTTGACAAAAGAGCTGCGGAGAAATTGAAAGAGCAGCTCCATCACTATTTTGAATACATCGTCTATGATGTTGGGGTCTACAGTTGCCATGGCTGCTGTAGCTTTAAGTTTGTGAACAGTGGTCTACTTTTTGCCAGCCGCTATCCTGTTATGGATGCTGCCTATCACTGTTACCCCAATGGAAGAGGAATGGACTCCTTGGCTTCCAAGGGAGCCTTGTTTCTCAAGGTAAGAGCCTTTTTGAAGCTGTAAGTATTGACTCTGTATATTTGGCAAGTTATAAAGGTACATTATTTTCTCATTTCTTTAGACCTCAGCAGAGGCAATATTCAGATTTAGATTGCCTGATTTAACCTAATGGATTATAGATATAATCTTTATGGGATTTGTAGCCTGAATACTGTGTTAAAATGATGGATGTGTCTGAAATAATGAAGGGCTTTTGGAGATATAACTCAAGTATAATTTCAAGACTCAAAATTTGAATTGGTTTTCATGATATTTTAGTTTCTTTCTTTACAGAAATCTCTATGATAAAATGCATAAATCCTAAGCCTCGTAACCTGAGTACAGTGCAATGGGCATTACTGTTGGAAACCAGCTTGTGCTTGTTGTGTTTGTCTGGCAATCAAAACTCTAAATGTCAGTACAATAAAACTGAAAGAATTGCAGTGAAATGTATGGCTACTCCACTCTCTTGCTTGCAAAAGAATTAGTAAGGAGAGATAGGAAGAATAAACAAGACAAACGTGCCTGGGACACTGGGGAGCACAGAGCTTTTTGCGTTATTAACACAGTTTACTTAAATTAGCTAATGGTAGAGAGAACAGGAAGCCTGGGGATATATGTGTGTAAATCATGAAAAGCAGAAATGAAAGTCTGCATATGCAGTGATTTGCTTTTCCAAGACCTAGTGGCTGTTCATGCTTAATTCTTGGGAGTATCTGGCTATGCTCTTCCTAAATTGGAAAGTGGGATTTTCTAATTTGTGATTAATCAAGAACCAAAACTTTTTGCCAGAGATCCAAGTCTGTACACTCAAACCTAGAAAGATCTGACAATGTCCAGAATACTGAATTTCAGATTTTTTGATTTAGTCACAGTTTGGAATGGGTTTCACTAATTAAATCCTGAACTTCTTTTTTAATATTGGCAAAGTACATCAGATGCTCAAATTATATGTACTTTCTAGTCACAAGTACTCAACAAAAGCCATTATGTTATGAGCCATTTAGAATATGGATTGTGAATAAGGATCAGTGGGAGGCTTTGTACTCCTTTTGTAGCTTTTAACCAAAGCAAAAACTGTTGGTACTGTACCTTGTGTAAAAAAAACCCCAAATATTAGATTTTTGGTTCTGATAATATTTCAGTATTTCACATACATTGACAAAAACAGAAGCCAATCCCTATCTGAATGAATACAGGTTTCCAAAAACTGTGTCTAAGCTTGCACGTAAGTTCTTGCACTCTTATGTGTTTATAAGCAGCAACAATTTATTTTTTCATCACAAATTGCCTCAAATAAAGAATGAACATAGATCATGTACAGTATAAATATTTCTGGGGTTGCAAAGACTGCCCTTGAACATGTGCATATATTGGGGATTAAGAGATTAAAACCAATCTGTTTTTAACTGCCCATTGCTGAGTCATTGATTTGCCACCCTGCTAGGCAGGCTGCAATGTCTCCATTTCTCTTGCAGAAAATTAAGCCTCTTTTCAAGATTCCACTGGGATGATGAACTTAATTATGGATCCAAGTTGTTAAATAATGTTACAGTTGAGCAGGGAATAGAGGCCAATTATTATGAAGTTCTGAAGATGACTCCATTCTTTTGATATAACAGAATTCTGCCCATCCATAAGACTATTTTTCCTCCTGTCTGTGTCATTCTGATAAACTTTTCTTCATACCTAAAATAGTTTTCATTCTGAGTTAAGTCTATCTTAACATGAATTTGCTTTCTTGATTGTATATTAAATGACCAATTGTACATAGGTCATTCCTTTAATGACAGCAACAACATAGAGTAGGAATAATTATTTAATTTTGTCTTTGAAATAAAGTAGATTTAGAGGTTGCTTTTTTTTGATGTGGTGCTTAGTCAGCAACTGGGTGGGTTTGGACTCCAGAGACAAAAGCCTCATACAGTAAGTAAAAGCCTGGTTTGTTTTTGAGGGCAGTGGGAATCAGAGGCCTCGAGCTGTCCCCTGGGGCAGCAGGAAGCTGGCAGAGGGTGTCAGAGCTCTGGGTGGCAGGTGTTGTTCTGGCCAGCACTCTGCCATCCCAATGGACTCCAAGGTTATCTCCCTGCTTCCAGCTGGGACTTTCACTGGCCTTAGAGAATTTTGAATGTCTGTATTTTCAGCCAGTCCTACATTAGAGTTTCTCTGCTTTTAAAGAAAGTAAGGGAGCCTTCCAGAACAGGAGTGTCCTGATTGCTCCCCACTCCATAGGGGCATGGAGTCTGCCCTGTGCCAGCCCTGGGTCTTTAAGTTCCTGACTCCTGTGGAAGGCAGTGTTCCCATTTCTGAAGTAGAAAAGGCATCAACTGAGTTTTGTTTTGGAAGGACTTGTGAAGACTGTTCCCCTTGCACAGCTTCCATCTCTGAGTAAAGGAGCAATTGCTCCTGTGTTGGTTAAGAACCAAAAGTTGTGCAAAGCAATTGAGGGGAGAAGGCTCATGTGTTTTGAAAGTATGGATAAAGCCAGTTAATGTTTCCTCTCATGGGAAGGATGGAGCCTGTTATTCTGAACCTTAAGAAACACCCAACATCTAAATTCAGAAGAAGATTCAGAGAAAGAATCTGATTGTTTTGTAAGTATGATTGTCTCCTCACTACAAATAGAACTGTTAGGGAGATAAATTGAAGGTCTCAGAACTAAATATTTAAAGAAAATTGAAATAATTTGAAAATTACATAACTGCTTTGGGGGATTCTGACACAAAACAGATCCCTGCTTCCTTGGTACAAGTGTTTTGTGCATTTTTTCATTTTAGAATGAGTTCTGTTTCTAGTGAATAAGAAATTATTTTCTACTGCCCTCATCTTCTCTGGAGTGTAAAGTTCAGGTAGAGATTTGGAAGGATTTGAGAGATTTGCTTAGTCATACAAAATTATTTTACCTGAGAGACTTACAGAGCTCAAGGATTATTATTAGTAGCTGTAATAACAATCAGCTCTTACCTACTGCTTTTCATTCCTATGTCTCAGAGTGCATAATGAAGAAAGGTCAATATCTGCTTAATAGAAGGAGAAACTAAAGTACAGGAAGGTAAAGTGATTTGATTGTGGCTTAGCACCTAGGTTGTCATAACCAAGGAGCCAAGTTGGGAGTAAATTACAGAGGCTTTTAGGACAGTTCCATGCTACCTAACAGCTATCTGGAGACCTTTGCAAAGGAAGTCTGCCTCTGCTCTCATCCTGAGGATGTCTGCCACAAAAGGTGCTGCTGCTGGCATTTTCCTGACAGAGATCAGACTGGCTTTTCCATCTGTAGTGGTTGGTGCTTTCCAGGTCAGAATGAAGACCTGAGGATGATGTAGTTGTGAGGAGCCATGGTGTGAAGTCCATTTTCTGCAAAGCTGGAGGATTAATCTGCATTTGGCACTTGGAATTCTTCAAACACTACCAGTGTTTTTGTCTCCAGTCTGAGGGTCTCATTGGGATGTACGAAAAACACAGTCACAGAAAAAAATAGCATATACAAAGGGGGAAAATGTCACATGCCAGTGACAGTTTCATGTCTGAAGTGTTAAACCATAGCTGCTAGTTGCCACTAAAGACTCGGAGGAGAAGTTAGCAAATACATAAATCAGCCAATCCATTTTCATACTTTGACAGTCTGGGCCCTTGGGAGTCTCTGCTGAGACTCTCTGTTCTAGCGTGGCATTTCACATCAATTTAAAATGCCGAAGAGAAGAGCCCTGGAGTCACTTTGTAGGTTTTTAAACTCCCATTGTCTCTGCTGCTGCTGGGCTGCAGATGGAGGTGGGAAGTGGGCCTGGCACAGCTGCTGTGCTGGTGGCTGGCACTGAAACCTGGCTTGGACAGCTCTGTGGGGAACACCGTGGTGCAGATTGCAGGTCCCAGCTCCTCTGCAGCTGCAGGTTTGACACACACATAATGGTAATGTGCCATAGTTGTGATGGATTTAAAGGGAGTTCTAAAACACACATCCTTTTCAGAAACTGGATGTTGATTTTACAAATCAGCATTATCAAATCAAGTTTAAAAGGTGTCAATGAGTGCTGAGCTGAAATTGTGTAATGTAATTGTAAAAAAATCACCTGTCTGTAATTTTCTAGAAGGTTCCAAAATGTCAACATCCTTTGGACAGAGGATCTAGTGTAGAGCCTTAGTTATGCTGTGCCAGTTTTGTGTAAGTTTTGGACAGTAGTGCAGCAAAACTGGAAAACATCCTTAACTTGACCTGGTGAGTTTGTCCATATTTTTCCAGCTGTAGCAATCTAATAAAAAACTCACTTTTTCTGACAAATTTCACCTCTTTTATCCTTAAATTGTAGTAGTAATGTCATTCTAAGCTATCCAAGAGATGTAGATGCACAGTCAGAGTAGGGAGGTGAGTGAAAGAGGCATCATTCTCAAAATGGCTGTTGACTGAGAAAGAGGTTTTGGAGGCTTCTTCCTCCCAGTGGGACTGGGAGGTACAGAACTATGGTGTGTAGAAAGCTGTTCTTCCTACTGTTCCTGGTAGGAAACTATTCTGGGTTTTGGCATCTGCCAAGAGAGTCAATTTTAGCAAAAATAAGAATTCTAAGTTAAAGCACAGTATGTGAACATAATGCAAACCTACTGTTGGATGTGGGAAGTTTGAACAGTTAATAGTATTCTTCAAAATCAAAAGGAAAAAGAATGTCTTGTAGATTTTGCTAAATCTCTGGAAGAAGTTGTGTTTAATTAATCCTAAGGTTATTAACAGATTTACTTTTCAAATTCTCTGAAAATGAAGGCTGTTCTCAGGGAGTACAGTAATTGTGCAGAGAACGTGTTATTATTCATTGCTTAAAGGAAACCTAGCAACCTTTGCTTTGTGTGCAAAGCTCAACTTGTTTTCCAAAGAGCTGATATGGTGGTAACAGATGGTAGAAGGAGCAGCAGCTCTGATTGCAAAACTGTTCTGAAGCACAATTTTTACTGTTTTCTCCTCTTGAGAAGCCTGCTTTGTGTGAGAAAATGAGGGTTCCCTGAGTTAACCTCTGTGATTCTCCTTTTTGATGTTTCTGATGCTGATGCATTTCACTGAGTCTTTTAAGGAGCCTTTGCTGTCCCAAGCCAGGCTGTGTGTGCTGTGCCTGGCAGTGAGGGGCAGCTGCTGCAGTTCCACAGTGGGTTGAGAGGAAGATTTTGGACCTCAGGATTGCACAGAAAAGGAGAATGGCTGCTTTCTGACCCCAGTGAAAGAACACCTAGAGTTTTCAGTGATTAGATTCCCTAGTCCTTGATCAGTTGTCCAGTACCTACAGTTATCCTGAGATGTATAAAAGAAATGTCTAGAGCTGCTCATGAATTTGTTTAGATGACTCTAAAGCTGTGCCATTTAAGGCAGGAGGGTAACCTAAACATTTTCCACATGCTGAGTTTCTGCTGTAAAATGTTAATGCAGGAATTGGATGGAGTCCAATAAACTGAGACTTTTTTAAAAAAAGAACAAAAAAACCCCATGGCACTGTACCATGTTCCTTCACTTTGATATAATTAATGTTATTAATCACAGCCCTTTTCCCCTTCGTTAATGGGGATAAATAAAAACGTGCAGAATGAAATACAGATTTGAGAAAATGTGAGTTGTGGGCTTTATCCTTTTCAGAAGAGGAAGAGCCCTTCATTTGTGGCACCAATTTGCAGCCACTTTCCATCATATATAAGCTTAACGAAGCCTTGCCAAATGCCAAATTCTGAGTTCATGGAATAGTAATTGTTGCATATGGCAGGTGGGAAAAAATAGAGTTCTGAAATAATCAAGCACAAATGTAGCTAGAAAGAAACGAAGAGCACCACACAATTTTGAGCTGACTTCTACAATATTTTAAACTTCTTTAATGTACTTAAATAACATGTTGATTATAATAAATTAGGGATTTAACTAATGTGTCTTCTTTCGAAGCTGTTACATATTTCTGAATGCAAAAGGCAGAGCTGTTAAAGGACAGAAAATAAGATAGATCTTTTTGCACCATGTCTAAGCTAACCAAAAATACATCTTTCTTGGGAGTTATGACTAATCTAAGTCATCTCTGTGGAACAGGAATGTTTGAAGTGGGAATGGGAGTAGCTGCAAGTTCTCCTTGGCATCTTTTCTTAACAGTAACAGGAATGAGGGCTGGGACTCAGTTTGGCTGTTCCAGTTAGGTTCTTAATGCCAACTCTCCTGCTTGTATTGGAAATTTGCTGAAATGGGAAAAAAGTCTAGGAGCAGTTGATACAATTTGGATGATTCAGAAATGTTGTACTGGAAAGAAAACAAATCGTATTTTCCATTCTTTCTTTTCCCTTCGTCACTGTAAACTCATTGTAATTGCATTGGGTTACATAATGACATCCCCACTGCAGTGGAAATAGGGAGGTGCAGAGCCTGTCACCTGCACATCTCAGAGCACCAAGCCCCCAGAGTGTGTGGAAATGCCACTCCTTGCAATGCACACTTGCTTTATCCACACTGATTCACTTGAATCTCAGACACTTTTTAAGGGAGCTTCACTTGAACTTAAACAAAATTGGCTACATATGGTAAGATGAATATTTCTGTGGGAGTAAGTCACTGTCACATTGACTGTAAATTCTGTTTCTGTGCCCTGGACTTACTCTCTGAGGGTTTTATTTCTCTCTGTTTTATTTCCAACACAAAGAGTTACTCAAGGCCCCTGTGCAGATGATGTTCTTTACAAATGCCATGTTCATACTTTTATTTTTAGGGAGAGAGGGTTTTTTTCCCCCAGAGCATGCAGAGGTGCTTTCAGCCTGGTTAGTTTTTCTTCATGATATGACCATCATTAGTGTGGTTCCTGTCATGGCTGTGAATTAATTTCCTGTAGAGCTCTGTACTTTGGTGACTTATCCTCTTCAGAAGAGCAATGAAGGCAGCAGTGCTGTGGTCCACATTTATTTCAGTAGCAAAACTGACACCTCCATGATTGCCTAAGTGGAAGAAATGGATGGTTTTGCTCATTTACAGCCCAAGATGTGATTAAATTTTACTAGCTGAAGCTGGAGATAGACTGTGGAGATCCCAATTTACCTGAAGGAGTCTCAGAGTTACAGGCAGGTTATTTACTTTTCCTAGCTCTGGCTTTATTGGCCACATGAAGATTCTGGGGTGAAAGACTTTGTGAAGAACTTTTTCCATGCATAGGCCAAAATTTTAGCTCTCATCTGGTTTATATACCAGGATTTGTTTCTCCTGAAAGAAAAAAATCATGTTTCATTGCCCTGGGAGAGGCAATGGCATATGCTTGGATTTGTATGTAAACAACTCCTTCGTTTTAGAGGGTACATATTTAAGAATCTATTTTATTTTGGATATTTTTGCATGGCTCCCTCCTGGCAATGTGAAGCTTCTAGAAAATGTCACTAAATATTAAGCTCTCATAAGAAATGTTTTGGTATTGTGTCTATATTATTGGTCAGTATTTGAGACTCTAGATTGGTTCTTTAATCAAGTGAGATATCTCATGCACAATTCAAAATTTTAATCATTAAAGAGCTTTTCCTTCAAAGCACTTGATGGTTTTACTAACACAGCAATGACCTGTCTGAAGCTGTTTTTCAAGGTGGTAAAGAAATACCCCAGCACTGAAGTAGCATTCTCATGGGTTTTGTTTAAGTATCTGTTGGTGCTTTTCTTGACATCCAGATGTGATAGAATTGTTTTGCACTGCTGGAACAGATGTGTATAAATGTAAACTCTTAAGAGACAAGGTATTTGTCAAGTTTGCAGCTTTGTATACTTACTATACAAGCATATGGGAAACATGAGATGTGCAAGATTTTCCAGTCAGCCCAGGAAATTCCCATGATAGCAAGCAGTGTGATTAAATTTGAAGTTATTTTCCCTTGCTGTAGCTCTAAAATTTCAGTTCTTGCTACTTATTAGTTTTTTTCCCTGTCAACAAGAATCTTTCTGCCATAACCTTGTTGGTGTGATTTCTTTCATGAGCCATTTATTACCTGGTACCAGTCTCAGTGGAGGACAGACCACTCCTCAGTGGTGTAGGACAAGCTTTTGCAAAACAATTCTCGGAATATCCCCAGTCTTGCATAGCACAGCACAGTCCCAGCGTGGTCTCTCCAACAGATTGGACTAATGTGCTGTGCCATTGAAATGAAATCTTTTAATAAAAAGTACTTTATGTCAAGTACTTTTGTGTGCTTGACACCGGCAGTACTTGGAAAACAAAAATTCAGAGCTGTCAGTTTTGCACTTACTTGTTTCATTTACAGGTAAGGGACAAGTATAAATATGCAGCAGCAGAAACTGGCATTTTGGATTCCAAACACATCCTTAGTAGGATTTCCCCCTTAAGGGAAAAAGTCTATTTCCCATCTATAATGAACTTTTTATGCCCCCCTCCCAAGAGCAAAGGAAATGTAATGGTCAGTGGTGTATCAGGGATCTGAATCCGCTCTTAGTTTCTCAACGTTTGACTAATTTGATTTTTGAAAATCTAGTGAGAACTAGAATATATTTTGCATACTTGTGGAAAATGCTAATTTTTTAATGTGAAAATTATATAACTGGACACTTTATTAAACAACAAATAGGTTCTGTCAGTCTTAATTTTACGTCTAGGTAACTCTAGACAGGTTAATCAGGTTATCAAATACCTTTTAACAGGTTATCAAATACCTTTTTCCTCCTGTAATTTTAAAATAAATATTTTAAACCATTGGGACCTTATATTTAGATATTATCTTCCTGTACACTTCCATACACAAAGAGGAATGGTTCAAGGCACAACCAAGACTGTATGATGACTTTTAGAAAGCAGTGCCAGAAGTAGGTCCCTGCAGAAAGATGATTCCATAAATGTGTTACTGACACACAGCTACCAATGCAGAGTAGCTGAGTGAGCTTTATGTGACAGAGCTTATGGTGACAGAGCCTCTCTGGCTTATTTGTTTACATACATTTTCTTTGTAAATGTGGCTGTAGATGTTTCTTCTGTGTTCAGCAGCTAAAATTCCATTTGTGAAGTGCTGGTGTGGTGGAAGCGCAGCCTTCCTGCCAAGGCCCCTGTTGGAGGCTGAGCTGAAGGCTCAGCGTTGTCCCCCTGCCACGTCGCTGCCCTGGCCCAGTCTCCACCACCTCAGACAGCCTGGAAAATGCAACAGGCTGAAATAGCTGCAGTGCTTGGCCACACAAAAGAGTGTTTTTTTTGTAGAATTATAGGGCTTGTAGTATTTCAGAGGTCAAATAGGTTTCCTGTCTGCACAAACCACAGTCCTTGTCCATCTGTGAAATACAAAATTAGACTGAATAAATAGGTTTTTCTGACTATTTTACTTCAGATTGTATTTAATACAGTAGTGTCTCTACTGTAGCTGGGAACTGACTTGGAGGATGCAAAGGTATTTATTTACGCTCCTAGTAGTTGTCACAAATATTTGCCTCCCTTATGATTGTACACCAAATATACTCAGTTTAGTGGTTGCCATCAGTAATGTCTCCCAAAAGAAACTACAAAACCCTGAAAGTCAAAAAAACTGGAGGAAATGTGAAATCTGGGCGATGAGCTGCTTTGGATGCACTTCCATGCTGGCATTTTCCAAGGAAATTCTAATTATGTTAATGTCTTCAGCTCTTGCTTTTGAGCTTTATTTTTTTTTAATTAGCAGAGTGTTTATGAACCCCCTCTCCCTGTGGGACTGTGTGTTCCAGCAGAGCCCAGGGCCCTGTCCCTGTGGGCATTTGCTGTGCTCAGCCCCTTCCATTCAGCACAGCCAGGCTTCATCCTGGGCCATTCCTCACAATTCTTTGAGAGCACAAGATCCCGAGTGCATTTGAGCACAGATCTGTGCACACAGGCACCCTGAACCACACACATTCAGTCATGATTAATGGAAATGAGTGTGATCCTATGCACGAGTTGGTTGAGGAGTACAAGGCCTTGTCAGGCACTCCATTACAGCTGCACAGGAAATTCTAAAGCCAGTTTGAGCTGACTCTTTCTCAATTGGGCTATAATTTATGTTTGGATGTTCAGCTTTACACTTAAGTCTTTTATGCTTTTTGAATAGAAACACTGGAATGATTCTATCTGCTTTAGTCAATAAGGGGATTACAAGGAGCACATTCCTGCTACGAGGCAGAATACTTCATGTGCAGTATTTTCCTTCCAGAGTGGTTATGCTGGATGATGTTGGAAGGCGTGTGACATCCACACTTGTCCTCTGCTGCAGGAAACACTGTATATTTGCAAACAAGTGGAGATTTTTTTATAGGTTAGGGGTTTTTTTATAGCATTGAAGAGAAACTCTGATCTTGAACTACTAAGTTTGGAAAGTATGGTTCATTTACATGCCTGTCCTAGACAGTAGAGGAAATAAACTGTTTTCCCCTTTTCTACTGGAATGGCTCATGTTGCATAAAAGAGTTGGAGAGAAAGCTCCTTGTGATTCAGCAGCGACACTGGGATGTTCAGGCAGCCTGAGGAGGAGGGAGAGCTCTGTGCAGTGCAGCTCCTGCATCCAGCAGAGCTGCCCCTCCTGAGGCTGCTGCAGCCTTGTGAGCTCAGAGAATCTCCTCCCGGGGGGGTGGATGCACCAGTGATTGCCTGCATTTGCCTTGTCTCCCTCCGCCTCCCTGCAGCAGGTTAGCTGAATGGGAACAGCAGTAAGAACACCATCAATATCCATTTGTGAAACTGTCTAAAAAAGGACTGAACAGACTGAGGACAGAATAATGCCAGTTGTTTATTACCTACTCCCCTGGCTGGCACAAACCCTCAAAGTTAACAAGGCATTGTTAAGTACAAATGACTTCTAAATTCACTTACTGCAAAGCTGTCTTTTCAGTTATAAAATGATTCAGATGGTTCTTGAATAGCTGAAAAACAAGAAAACCAACCAAGCTGACAAAATTGTGTCCATATGAAATGGAGCTCTGCTTGTTATTTAGAGGTGTCAGATAAAATTTGAGCCTAGCCTTGTGAAGCAGAGTCATCTGTGGTGGTGATTTCTGAGCCCTGGGTACAACTTTCCTCTGTGGGTATTTTCTTTAATTCATGCAGTGTTGCCACATAAACTGTCAACAAGTAAACCATACACTCAGATTAGATCCTTGCCACAATCTAAAACTTATCCACTTATCATTGGGAATGTTGATTTGCGGTGAAGTCCTGAACTGCCAAAATTCTCAATAGAGTTGAAAACTTAAACCAGAATTTGATTTTAACTTGCTTGAGTTACTTGCTTACTACCTGCAAGTACATTTGTAAAGAATTGTAGCTTAAGATATAGATGAGGATTTATAATACATTCCAGGTTCCCTGGAAGCCCTTCCTCTTTTGTGTGTAAGAACAGGATTCCATGTAATGATTTTTTCTGCTTGACGTGCGTGGGGGCTGCTGCTGTGAGCTGAAGGATGCAAACACTGCTGAGGCACAGCAAGGCCCCCAACACCTTTGCAGAAGAAAGTAAAAAATCCATCAAAATCCAAAACTTACTGTGGAATGGAGAAAACATGATCAAACCCAATATTTATTTCATATTTCATCCTTTTCCCTAGACGCCCTTGGTATTTTTTCCTTTTACATTCTAGTCATACACAAGTAGCAAGAAATAGGCTGCTGCTAATACCAGTTTTATAAGGCACTTGAGTGCTGGGCCTGAATCATCCATAGGAACGAGAGCTGGGACAGGGAACCAGTGGGACTGCAAAGAACAGGAGAAAGTAATAATTTTTTATGTGTTGCAGATCAAAATCAAATCGTTGCACATGGTAACGTGCAAAGGGTCAGTGTGCTGGTCACAAGCCCCAGTAAGCCTCAGTGTGTGTCTCTGGTGGTTTTTTCTGGTTTCAAAATGGAGTTGGCTGGAAAGAATGGTACAAAAAGCTTCATAGATGGGCTTGGAAGTAGAGTTGTACGAGCTCTTCTATTAATCACCTTTTTATTTCTTCCCTTCCAGGTGCAAGTGGGAAGTACACCTCAGGACCAAAGAATTGTGGGATACATTTCCTGCACTCACTTGCAAGCTATTGCAGGTACTGTCCTAAGATTCATATCTTCCTTTGTCACTATTGCCAGGCCTGTGGTGATATTTTTGTGCACAGGAATGATAGAGTTGCCCCTCCTGTGTTTCTGACAGATAAGTGCAGAATGTGCTCCAAAGAAGGGTAGACAAGTATCCCCAACCCTTTACATCCTCTCAGAGTAATTATTATAGGGCACAAACAAAAACTGCCCCTTGGGGACATCTCTTTGCTCCCTCTTAACCAAATATTGGTATTTTGGAAATACATTACTGTCCTTGTTACTCAACCCATACTGTATCAGAATATAAACAAAAATTTCTTTGTACATAACTGAGGGATAATCAGAAGATACATGTTGGGACAGTAATTCTAGCTGCTGATTTCTGGTGGCAAAAGCCAAATTTCTCTGGCTTTTGACCTGCAAATTTTATCCATAAATGACTAACAAGTTAATATACATACTGGAAAATAATATACATACTGGAAAATTCTCTTGGTCATATGTTTAAAAGCAGTTCTGTACGTAGAGTAGGTGTAGTTATAAAAGCCAAACCTACAGACATTTACTTTGAGTATGATCAGCATTTTACTTAGCCAGAGGGTTGGATACCCTTCATTTATTTGATGTGCCTGTGATTCCTGGCTGGTGGAAGGGCTGCTGCCAGCCCATGTGCTGGGACCAAGGCAAGCCAGGGCTGCACGTGGGTGGTGGAGCTGTGAGCCCCTGTGCTGAGCAGCTCTGCTGCTCCACCCCTGCCTCAGCCACGGACCTGGGAACAAAACTGCCAGTCCCTCCAGTCCATTAGAGACACTGGATGGTTCTAAAAAAGATTAATGAATTTTTCAGCTACTTTTTAACAATTAACGTCCTTCTCTGCTTTTCTATTTTTAACTTACGGTAATGTACTGGGATATTGCTGAGATTTATTGCTGTTCCAGTTTAGTTTAGTTTTTTGGATTTTGTTTCTAGTTTTCAGTCCTGTTCCTTTTTACTACCTAGTCATGTATTCTCAGTTAGTCCTTGATAACAACATTGTGACATCTCTAAAATATTAAAGAGGAAGAGGGCGGAGGGAAGAAGAAAGGGAAAGTAATGTTTTATTTTCAAAGTCAACCTAAAGTTTGTTCAAGAGTAAAACACAACCTTTTATTTTCCTGCTTCATAATTTTAGGTTTATCTGGTTCAAACTACATTCAAATAGAGCAGACAATGATTTAAGAGTCTGTCTCTAGATAGATCATGTTTGTTTATGTAATGAAATGGAAAACTAAAGTTCGTAAGTTCGGCAGAGCTGTGCTTTCTGATTTGCATCATTTGATTCATAACATTCATGCATTAAACAAGTTATCCAAAAACCCAGTTTAACGATGTAAAGATGTGTATCTGTAAAAACAAGCAGTGTTTAAAAGGTCAGCCATTTAAATCATCTTGTCACACATGGCTGAGTGCAACCTGGTTTCCCTTCTAGGATACACAAACTTACACTTGACAGTTCCAATACTTACATAAGTATAAAGTGAAATGATCCAACTGCTTATGATCAGGGACCAGCTACTAATGCTTTTCTCAAGGTATGTGCTGGCTCAACTCTGTTCTGAGCAATTACTATTTGTTCAGACCTGACCCTCAACTTTTTCAATAAACTTTAGAATTAGATGTAGCTTTTCCTCTCAGGTCTCTGCCTGGTACTGGTTGCTGCTGTGAAGAAGCTCTTTATTTCCACTGTGGAAATAGTAGCATTTCAGTGACAAATGAAGGGATCCTTTAATGAGATTTGATGCAATTATTTTCCATGGGGTTGTTAATTTTACATGGTTGTTTTATGTCTGTTGATTAGTCAATGATTAATGTTCTGGACAGGTTTTGCTGCCTTGAATCCACCCACACCCTGAATCTTGTTGAGTCACAGCTCTCAGACACCCCACCAAGCCATCAGTACAGAGTAAGCCTCGAGCTACTCCAGCCCCAGCTCAAGTGACTGAGCCTGCTGGATGCTATCTCATAAGCTGTTCACAGCCCTGTTCTGCATTTAGTGTGAATGTAGCCATTGGCTGCTGGGAGCCCACTCTTCTCTAGCCCCTGTTTCAGGCTCCCAAGCCTGCACAGAGCTGGAGCAGAGCTCAGCACTGAGAAAGCTCTCAGTGTTTGGACTGGTGGTGGTGCACTGAGGAGTAGCTCCAGTGCTGAGCATCCTTAGGCAGTGATTCCACAGATGTTCCTGAAGTAGCAGAGCCTGTGTATCCACAGCAGGGCAGCCTGTCCTTCCCCCTGCTCTCAGCTGTGCTGCCCCAGCTGTCACAGGCTGTGCTGTACTTGGCTGGGGACCTCACCTAGCTGAAAAGGAACCCAGCAGAATAAGAGGGGACTTTGTTCCTTTGGAGTTTTAGGTGGTTTGTTCTTGCTTTGGTTTATTTTGTTTCCTCAGTCTGCCCTGAATTGTGTGTTACAAGTGCAGGGGTCTGTGCACAGTCAGGTGTGACACAGCCTGTCTCACAGCTGAACTGGGGCCTTTGGAAACAATTTTTCCTTGTGATCAGGCTTTCCGTCCTACACTTTGCTCTCCTTCCCCAGGTTCCCTGCCAATATATCCCGTACTGCACTGCCTCCACTAGATGTTTTAATTTCCTGTGACTAGACCTGTATCTGCTTTGTCCTACAACCATAGTGCTCCTTCCAAAGTCCTTCAGAATAGGAGAGAACAGTCAGTGTGTAATACTTGCCTGAGTTCTAACTGAAGCCAGGGTTTCACTCAAGTGTTTTCAAAGTGAATGGAAAGGGCAAGTATGATTATTCTACAATGAACAAAGGTGAAGTATTTATTTATGCTGGCTGAAGTTTCCCATATTACCCTTTCATCCTCCTACAAAATTTGAAGCTGAAAGGAGCTTTCAGAGAATTCAGAAATGCTGACTGCAGGAACCCATCACGACACAATTATGTGCATTTTTCCAGGCCAGTTACTGAAGAAAAGAGTGCAGAGCAATTAGCACAAATCTGTATTCTTTGGCTAATCCCTGGTGGCAGTCAGATCACCGATTCTATCTGAATGTTTAAGAAGTTGAACTCTTGTTGAGAGTTATTACCTAGTTCTGTTCCATTAATATTTACTGGGCTGTCTGTTCCCCTGAGTGTGCTGGATGCAGCTTTGGGTTCTCTTCTACTTGGGTGTCTGATGAGTTCACTTATCTTCATCTCCAGAGCTATGGATCCCTGGGAGCTGCTGAGACTCAGGTCTGAGTGGTAACTTCTGCATGTGGATGCAGTGGTAACTTCTGCTGAGAACTGCAGTGAGCTGGATAACACTAATCTCAGAAAACAGCTGCATTCAGGTCATTCATTAGAGGGATTCAGTGGAGAGACCCCACCTTGTGTCCTGGCAGTGTAGCTGACTACATGCCCCTGCTCCCAGTCCTGCCCTGAAGAGCAATTACTTCTATGACCTCTAGTGGGGATAGTCAGGGATGCTGGGCTGTCACAAGCCCACACTTTGCTAAAGACAGATGAAAGTCATGTTCCCAGAGCTCCAAGGCTGCTGTTTGCCTGTCGAGCTCTGAGGTTAAAAGCTGTACAGGGATGTTTCAGAGGCTCAGCATCCTCAGAGAGAGATGAATGTCACTATGCAGTTCATGCTTTTCTAGTAACAACAATGCAGCTTATCAGACACAACATCATTTTGCCTGTGTGTCTAAAGATTTTTCTGTTGGAGAATTTCACCTTTTTGTGTTTCTTTTAAGTGGGTTTGCTGTATTTTTCACGCTGATCTGGGACAGGTTGCTGCCTGAGTTTTATGCCCATGTGGTAATGGCCCTGTTATTTTATTTCTCATTTGGTGAAGCCATGCCAGATGGATAATTCACAGAAAATGAATAGAAAATCCTTGGCCATTCAGGAATGTAAAAGCACATCTTAGAAAATGAAGCAATTTATGTAATTGGGACTTTGTGGGGAACAAGATTTTACTGCATTCATGTCAACAAGCTCCATGCTTAAAAGTTATCTTATGAGGAAACAATGGCAGGTCAGGAAAAGTACAGCCTAAGGAGAGGAGACAGGAGAGGAAGATTCAGATGCTGCAAAAGGAGGACAGTCCATGAATTTGAATGAGCTTCACCAAGAATTAGAAAGCTGGGACAGCTTCAGGAGGAGAAAGTTCTTGTCCAAGTGCAAATACCTGATGGGAGGGTGCAGGGAAGGTGGAGGCAGCCTCTCCTCACTGGAGTCCAGTAGTGGGACAAGAGACACTGGGCACAAACTGAAATGCCATTTAAACACAGGGAAATGATTTTTGTTGCAAGGATGACAAAGCACCAGAACAGGCTACCCAGAGGTTATGGAGTCTCCAACTACAGAATTTTCAAAACCTGGCTGGACATGGTCCTGAACAGCCTGCTGTAGGTGATCCCTGCTGGGCAGAAGGCTTGGACAGGATGATCTGCAGAGGTCCCTTTCACAGGCTCAGAGGTTCCATGACTTTGTGATTTCTGCCCTATCTTTAGCTCAGCACGATGGATCTGTTTGTCACACACACCTTTTGTAGTGAGTGTCACCTGCTCCAGGCTCCATTTATTCCACGTGACCTATTTCCTGTGCTTTTGTTTAGCTCCATCTTCATGGTGGGGCTTTCTTGAGCTATCATGTCAGGGCCTTTCCCAAGAGTAGGTTGTGTCAAGCTGTGTGAGTAGGGTACAATGGGAACCTGAGGTACAAATAACTAGAAACTGTAGGTTAGGGGATAGATCTGGGAAACACATCTACATTTATATTACCCAGCTGGTAAAGGTTTATTAGGAGTGACACAAACAGAAGAAAAAGTCTTTCCCTGGTCATGGTCTTTGCAATATTTGTTTTAATTATTTAGCATCGCATGGAATACTCTTTGGTTGAATATTTCTGATTCTGTTTTTATTTAACTCTTGCTTTAACACCTTCCTGCTCACCCCTGCCCTGAGATGATGTTGGAATTCCAGCCTTTCACAGGGTAATAGTGGCAGGAAGGTGAAGCCCTAATGGCTGGAGCCTGTGTGTACTAATGCAGTGACAGTGCCACTGCTGCAGAGCTCACTTTTTAAGAGTCTCTGAAGAGTCCTGGTGACAGCTGCAGTTGAGATGAGTGATTAATAAACTGTGAGGGTGCAAACTTAAATATTCACCATCTCCACAGTGGCTTCTGAAAGCAGCTCTGGACATACATAACCAAACAAGTTTTACAAAGTAGTAAATTAAGTCAAAGTAAAATTCTACTCAGACTAGGTAATTTTGAGCTTGCTGCTTTTCCTTCTGATTCTGGCATTTGAAAACAGATCTTATATTTTGAGGAAAAGTAATGTTGTTCTGACTTGATATAGCTTTAAAAGTCTGAAACAAGCAAAATTATAGTTGTTAACTCTAGAGACAGTGAAAACAAAACAAAAGGAAAGACAATATGGTAAAGAATTGTTTCTAGAATGTATCTTTATGTTCCTTTGTCCACATCAAAATGATTTGCTGTAATTATTGTAAGAGAGAGACAGTAATCATTTTCTATTAGACTTCATGTCACCTAATGTGCTCAGAGTTAAGTGTGGTTAGTTGCTGTAATTAAAGAGCTGTTCTGTGTCAGATGCTTCCATTTGGCAACCAATCAATCTCAGCCCTTCCATGCAGATCAGGGCACATCCTGGTGTAACTCCCCAGAACTGGGGAAAACAATTTGGTTCTTTATTTCTGAATTGCTGCCTACCTAAACCTGTTTCCAATACCTTTAAAAATATGAAAAAATACTTCCAGTTTAGGCATTCTTATCTTGACCATAAATAGAACTCTCCTCAGATGGACTATGGCAGTATAAGTAAGCTGGATATTGATGTATATTTACTATTTACACTTGAAAGCTAATCTTTTCCTTTTTAAAAATGAGAAAGTGAAGCAACATCAAGTGATTTACCCCAGAACATACTGTCTAGCTCTGTCTGAAGTTGGATTTCAACTCTGAATTCCTGATTATAAATGTAGTTCATCAGATTCTCCTATGACAAGAATCATTGTTTTGGGTGGTTGCCTGCAGCACAGGGAACTTGTCTTCTCATTTCTTCAGACATGTCTGGTTCCAGTAGAGACTTAAAACCATCCAAAAGTGTGGTGTTCCTGATGGAGTTCCTAACAGGCTCAGCACTACGAGTGCACTTCTGGCCACACCATTTCTTATCTTGCAGCCTTTTTCTCAGGATGTCTGCCAATTGCTCAGCAACTCATACATGGCTGAGTAACATTCTAACAGGAGGTCTTACTCCTTGTTTTGGTTGTTCTTTTGTTTGCTGCAGGAGACACTACTGTTCGATGTGAGCAACTGGATATGCTTCAAGATTGGCTGTCTGAATTCAGAAAATCTACCTCCTCCTCCAGTACAGCCAATCCAGAGGAGCTGGTGGCTTTTGATGTACTCTGTGGAGATCTCAACTTTGATAACTGCTCCTCTGGTAAGACAAGGTTTGCCTTTTCCTGGTGTCTACCAGTCCTGAAAAGGAATAGGAATGCTCTGGATCCCTGTGGGTTATAGCAGTATATGTCTATATACTAAATTGTGACTGGCTTTTGCTAGGAAAAACTTAATTGCTGCAGACACTTCTAAAATAGGTATGAGCTTTGAGTGTGAGCTACTCCGCTTGGCTCATCCCATGAGCTCTGTGGAATTATTAAGCATGATGAGTTTTAAGGCACAAAGAGCAATAATTTGTGACTTGTGGTAGCAATAATGAGGACAGATCCAGTGGTATAGCTTTACTTGAATTAGGTAGGCATCTACTGTCCAACACTTTTACCTACTGGTGAGAGACATGTATGGGATTTTTGTGGAGAAAAAGTAGTAAATTCGTGCAGTTAAAAATAATTTGGTAGTACATAAATACAGACAAAGGAGACTAATGCTGCAGAGAGAATTCAACATTGCTGAATCAGTCTTGGAAAAAATTAACTGATGCTATGTACTTCTGAGTTTTTTAAAGAAATTTGTTTTTTTCTTTTAATTGGATGCTGAGAGTACTAGGAAAAGAACTCCACAAAACCATAATTAATGGGTGGTGAGTTCACAGAGATGGAAGCTTTTCCCAAACACGACTATTATGCTGTGTAGCAGTTAAATTGCCAGTGTGGAGTGCAGAGTGTTGTGTCTGTGTGTCCTCTGTGCCTCCCTGCTCTGCCCAGCTCAGAGCCAGCAGAGCTCCCTGCTGGGCTGGAGCTGGCACATGGATCAGTGGCTGAGGGGCCACCACTGAAATGCAGCCACAGAGAGCCCAGGGCAGGTCTGGGAGAGGGCTCATCACAGGGACACTGCCCAGGGCAGCTCAGCCTGCAGCACCCACAGTGGGATTCAGCAGTTCAGATCAGGGATTGTGGATGGACAGGTGAATTTGGCAACAGCACCCACTGGATTCTGTAGTCTTTCTAAGAAGTCTCAGGTAACAGATAGAGAGCAACAACTGTACCAGAAGCAACTTTAACAAAAAGCATTGTCTGATTTAATCCCCCCCAAACTGTTATCTCTTACCTCTTTACTTGCATCAGACACTTGAAATGGAGCATTTTAGCAAAGTCTGGTAGAAAAGACCACCATCCCAAACCCCAGCCCTTCTGTCACTCGTTTCTAGCTCACATGTACAAACAGTAAATCCATCACAACCGAGGCTCCAGAGCAAACTGGGAGCAGTGTGAGTGCTGGCCACAGCAATGGCTGCAGCACGCTCTCGTCAGACAAACACACCGAGGGTGAAGAACAGTGCAGCTGTGGTAGTGAGATTGTGAGGGAATGCAGGAAGGAAATGGTCAATAACAGCTCTCCAGCTGCCCAGGCTGCCACACAGGCCCAGGAGGCTGCAGCAGCACTGGGCAAGGGAGGCAGGAGCTGGGACACAAATAGACACATCTGCTGTGATCTGAGCATTTCACTTGCAATGTTGTTGGCTGGATGGAGTGGCCTGCAGGCAAAGGTGTCCATCAAGGAAATAAACAAGCTGCTGCAAACTAAATGGGAGACTGCCCAGTCAGATCACAAATGGAGAGTGAATGGGCTCTGCAGCACGGGCAGAGGGAGATGGGAGTGAAGCTGTGAGGCAGAACATATGGTCAGGACTCTCCACCTGAGAAGTGTTGGCACTCTACCCAAGATCTTGCACAAGAAGCACAGAGCATAATTAATGCAATTCTGAGCTGTCTTTTTAATGAAAAAGTAAAAATAACAATTTGCTTTTGCAAATAATAGTTGTAAATATTGCAACTACTGTTAAAAAGGATTGAAAAATGGGTTATAAAAATTAATTTTATCTTTGCTACCTCTGATGCTAATTTACATCACCCTCCCCTTTAAAATGCACCCAGCCTGAAAACTGGAATTAGGCTGGCTATTTCTTTTTTTTTTTATTTTCAAATTGCTTTCTTTCCATATGTACTAAGCAAGACTAATGCAATGTTTTTAAGTTCTCTCCTCCCTTTTTACATTAGTCATTGTTTTAGGGACATTTGTTAGCATTATATGTTGAGTATCTTAATTTTTTTTAAAGCAATAATCTGCTTCCTGTAATTCTCTTGGTGATTCTCTGTATCCTTTCCCACCCCACAGACTGATACAACAGCTAATTAATGTTTCAGTGAATACCAAGCTTCTATTCTTAGTTGTATTGACAGTATCATTTTCAAAGATCTTTAGGTCCATGACTGACCTTATACTTATGACAAATTTTCTGCAACTCAGTTTTCCCCTCCAGCTTTACAGAACATTATGGCAACATTTATACAGGGAATTCACACATAGTGGGAATGTTATCAGAAAGTTATTTACTGTCATGTTGCTTTGGACTGACTTGTGTAAAAGTCTATTAGGTTTTTATATCTTTTAGCATAAGAAAAAAGCCTTCCAATCAGATGGGTAAAGTTTTGTGTCATCAGCTGTGCTTTGTCATGGTCAGTCCCATAGTTGCAAATTAATATTTTTTAATCTATCTTGGTTTTGAGAGAGATTCTGTATACATGTGATACAACAAGGGAAAACTTGGAGAAATGAAAAATGGCAAAGATTTCAACTTCTGCTTTTCCATAAACATTAAGCAAACCAACTGGCTGCTCAGACAGAAAGAACAATTCTTTGTGTTGCACACATGGCAGAACTTAGGGAGGGTCAGTCCTCCCACTGCCCCAACTCCAGGATTCCCTGAAAAAATAGTTTTTCAATCTCCTTGCAGTTCTGAGGATGTTCTCAAGACTGAGAGCTAGCTGGAAAGATGTGATGAGACAGATGAGCTGTCAGAGCTGTACTAAAGACCCTGAATAACAGAATGGCAAACGAGCTGCCAGCTGTGAGCACAGCACTGCTCCACTCCACCTTTTTGTTCAGCAGAGAGATCAGCAGCTTCTTCCTTGGCAAGACCAGCATTTTACACGAGGAGATTTGATGTGATCCTTGGTGTGTGAGCTGGGCTCTGCCAACAGACACAGCTCACAGGTCAGGGTTTTGTTTTGGACTTTATTTCCCATTTTCACACGTGCTCTTGGCATAGACAGTGACAAATACATGACAGCAGCAGCAGCAGTTCCACAGCTCCAAACTCAGGTGAATATTCTCCCAAGAGAGAGCCTTCAAGTGTTGCTAAGACGTTCTAGCCTTGTAAAAGGTGTAAGTGCTGTGAGGAAGTTTTCAGGAGCTGTTTGCAGTTTCTTTGCCATTTAACAGTGGGTTTGTAGCCATTGGCATTTTCAAGTTCCAGTTTGTTTCCCGGCTGTGGTGATTGTGTTGGTAAGCAGCACACACAGAACTGGAACTTGCTGGTTTGCTCAGGCTCTGAAATGCTGGTGTGTGCAGTTTTGTGGGATTTCTTATCAAGTGATCCTAGGAGCTTGGTTTGCTGTATGCTCTCAATGCAAGAAACACAGTAGCAACTAAGAAGAATTTAATTTAAAGTTGATAGATCATGCTGATTATGTTTAGAATGGATTTAATACTGTAGATAACATCCTGATAACAAATTATCAGTTGCCTGTCCTTTCTCTTATCTGTCATAGCTTGGAAAAAATTCAGTCATTGAATTCTTCTGGAGCAAAGAAAGCATAAGGTTTTATCTTCAAACTCACTGAGATGTGTAAATATGTCCACAAACAGGCATTTCCTTTGCCATTGGGAAGCCAGCCCAGCTCTCCTCTGGGTGTTCCATCTCAACAAGAGTTTTCTACTGTGTAAACAAACAATGGCAATGGCAGAGGGAGGAGATACACTGGAAAACTTTCACTTCAGCTTAGAGCTAAAAACTACCAAAAATATCTTCCATTGAAAAGACTTTGTAAGAAAGCATAGGAAAGCACTGTTAATAGCAAGCATTTGCTGGAATTTCTGACCAAGGCAAGATCCTGCTGTCCAGTAAAGCTGTGGCTGAAGTGACTCAAATCAAACCTTTGTATTTAGAATTCTCCTGCTGAGGAGAAAGCAGTGCTTGGTGTTGCTCTTGTGGCAGAACACAGAGCTGTGCACAGGCTCACAACCAGGAGCTGACGTGCCTTTCCTTGGGGCTGTTCTTTCCCTGCAGAGGACAAGCTGGAGCAGCAGCATTCTCTGTTTACACACTACAAAGACCCGTGTCGAGCTGGTCCTGGGGAGGACAAGCCTTGGGCCATTGGTAAGACCTTCTCTAGCTCTCAGTGTGGGAACAGCTCCCTGTCTGTCACCACAGCCAGCTCTAGGCAGCAGCTGCTTCAGCTGACCAGCATAAGAGTTTGGTGGAGGACAAATATTTATAAGGGGTATTTGTATACCATAAATTTTATAGACCTTAACAATATCTTTTGGAACGATAATTAACAAACAGATCTTGAACTGCAGGCCACATTCTAGAAGTCATGCATCAAGCTACTTGAATGCCTTCCCCATATATTCTGCTTTTAAAATAATCTCTACATTACTTGGAGGGGAAGGTAGCCAGATTATTGTTTCTGTACTTTGTGCATGCAGTGAAAACCTGCAGCTTCTGCTCACTGTTCCATTTGATACTCAATATTTACTGACAGTGAGGATGTAACAAAGCAAATCAACTCTATGAATTTGTAAGGTTTGTATTATAAAAGATTTCCTGGAACTCTGAGATATTAATGCCTGGTGACACTCAGTGGAACTTCCTGGAGTTTTAGAACAGGAATTAATATTTGCTCCAGAGGAGCTTTAATAACTGTGACGATACTAAAGATAAGTAGAACTTTTTAATAATGAGGCTTTATTCTGTAGTAAGAGAAAAACAAATTTGAGTCATGGGGGCTGAGAAAGTGGAAGTGTGGAGACATTTGCAAGGTGTCAGGCAGTAGGGAGGTCTGGAGAGAGAAGTGAGCACTGTGCTCTCAGACACACCAGTGCCTCTGCAAGCTCCCCAAGAGGCACATCCCAGGAGTATGCTGGGACACTCACATCTCCCTTTCTGTCCACAGGTACCCTGTTGGATCCTGAAGGATTATATGATGAAGAAGTGTGCACCCCAGATAACCTACAGAAGTATGCAATTCCTAACCTTTCCACAGGTTTTAGACAGTTCTGTAAAAAGCAAATTCATTGCTTGCTGTTTAACATTTCAGATATTCAGACTGAGAGGTGTTTTATGGACTGAAAACAAAACAAATAATCAAATTTTTACCCAGAGGTGTTTGGGGAAGAGGATAAAAAGGGCAGGAAAAGAGGCTGGTTCTCTTAAGTCAAACAGGGTCGGCTTCAGTGGCAGAAAAAGTGAGAGCAGCTGCAGGCACTGTCTCCAGAGCTGGTCCTACCTGGGCAGGCCCACAGCACAAGGAACTCCAAGCACCCCCAAAAAGAGTACATGGACAGCTTGTGTGAAAGTCTCTGCAGGCAGCCAGGTCTGAGGTCACTGCACTGCAAAGGGCAGCAACAGAAGGAAATGTAGTTTTCCTCAAATAAAAACCCCACAAAGTTTAAAACACCACCCCCAGCCAACAACTACAGAGTTACCCATTCATTGCAGAGTTCAGTACACCTTAAAACTCACAAATACTGAGAGGAATTAAACTGCACATCTGACGGAAGTAGGAATATGGCTTAGGATCTTCCAGTGATACTCGTGCAGCAGCACCTCTAAAGAGTGGTTGGTATTGGGAGACAGGTGTCTTTGATTTGAGCTAGGGGAGTTACAAGAAATACAAAAAAAATCTTCATTAGCAGAAATCTTAAGGTAAATTTCTTGCATACCTGTTTGTTAAACAATATGCCAGTGGACAGAAATGAATAAGCTTTGTACATTTTAGAGCAGCACTTAATGAATGTGGCAATCCTTTTGTCACCCCCTCTACTGCCATGAAAGCGAGTTTACTGTGCTAAATAAATACCTTAGCATCATGACTAACTAAAAAATATGTTCTAACTATGCCTTGCCAAAATACATTACAGAGGTAAAATTATTTCAATTAAGAAGTCAGTCCAGATGTTTCTGTTGACACACATAATGGAAATGGTACATTATAGGAAGCTGATGTTGTAATTACTCACCAAGCACAGTACATTTCCTGGCATAGATGGACACTTGGTTGAATGTACTAAGGCCACACCCTGAGATTTCCTTTCAGTTTTGAACAAAGAAATTGAATTCTAGACATAAGGTTTGCCTTTAGTTTGCATCCAAAATAAAATTTTTTTACAGCAAATCCTGCTTTGCACATTTGAGATATTACAAAATTTCCAGACATTTCTATTCACAGATTAAAAACATAACTTTAGTACATGTGAAAGGGATTTCTGGAAAGCAAAAATAAGGTAATTTAGCCCTGCAATCAAGTTTGCTAATACAAATCTGTATGTGTGTGTAACATTATATTTTATGCCTCCAAGAGCAGGCTTGGAGCATTTAAAAAAAAACAAACACCAAAACAAAACTGAACCCCCTTCATCCCCTAAGAAAACCAAACAAAAACAAACAAACAAAAGATACAAAAACCCAAACAAACCCTGTGTTTTAAAGTGGCCTTTTCAGACAATGTGTCACGAAATTCCTTTTGGGGTTTTATATTTTATTCCCTGAGGAGTTAGTTGTGTTCAGCAATTACATTCCACTGACAAATACATGACTTATTAAATAGGGAGCCATCAAATAATCAATAACAAATTAAGAATACTACTTCTACCTCTGGGTATGTACAGCACCCCTGGATGTGACAACTGGAAATTAGCCTTGAGTGCTGGGAACAGAATAAACCTAAGGCTCTGTGGGGCTGTAATTTCCCCTGGCTCTTTCTGCAGCTCTGCATGTGTGCATTCTGTGGAGCTGCTCAGGTATTGGCTTCCATGAGAGGCCAAGGGAGGCTGCCCTGCTGTTTCTGCAAGGGACTGGCAAACAGGGAATTTGCAAAGAAATTCAGGGAAATTTAAAGCAATTAATGGAATCTGGGCTTTAAAGACATTTAAATGTTAAATAGCAGAGTGGCTGTGGGGCACTATCTAGCTAACAAGTATTGTTCATATACACAGCAAACCAGGGTACTTCCTAGAATTGATCCATTCGTAAATTTTTCATTATTAAGCCTTGGTAAAGCTTTACAGACATTTAAATTGGCAATGTCAGCTATCCAGAGAATTATTTCTTCATCAGCACTCTTCTCTGGTTTATAAATAAAATTAAGTATTTCACATTACTAAAATAAATAGGCCATGAAAGCATCAGAACAACTCGTTCTTATCTGTCTCTTTTGTGCTAAGCACAGTGGACATAAAACATCAGACTAGAACAGCAGACTTGTACAAATAATGAGCAAGTCATTGATAGTTAGCAAACAATTAATTAGCTAGATGTAACAACCTGGGCCCTGCCACGGTCCTGGAAGCTACACAAGCTTCTGCTCAGAAAGGCTTCAAGAAATGCCCACAAATGATCCCATCTCACAGAGGTGATTGTCATCTTTAAGGTAAGCACTGGAATAAGGCCATCGTTATCTCTGAACCCTCACTTGCCTACGAGAGCACATTCCAGCACAGCTAAGAGAAAATTTAAATGCAATTTTTTCCAGTCTCTGCTGGACAGGGGCTCACAGTTCTGGGCTAAAGGCTTCAATACCAGTGAGAAAAGTCTTCCTTAGCTCAGGTACTTCTGGCCAGAATGAGAGATGGTCCCTCGAGTTTGGGAAGAGGGAGTTTTGCTTTGTGGCTCCCTCTCAGTCCCTGCTCTTGGTGCTCCCTCGCTGGCTGCAGCTGGGTCAGCACCACACAGCAGCAGAGGGACAGGGCTCACACTCCAGCTCTGGGCTGTTTGGGACTGAGACCCTGCCAGGGAAAAACAAAGTTCCAGTTATTTTATTCTCCTTTTCTTTGTAGCCTATGGACCAAGACAGTTATTCTGATAAAACTGAGGTTTAGTTGTGCAACTCAGTCATGATTAGAAATGTTCCCTCCAATTGTCAGTGTTGAACTGCCAGCACAGCAGAGCCAGCTGAGCTGTGCTTGTGTCAACCTCCTGGAGAGACAAACAGCAAACCCTGTGCACTGAGGGGTGTGAGTCCCCAGCAGCAGCACATGCATGCACCTTTACAATTTGCATCCCTGATGTATTTTGCAATTTGTATTTCCCTTCCAGGAGCACTTGTGCAGGTTTAGTGAATATCCAGCACTCACAAACTTTTTAAAAGATGTAACTGAAGCTGAAACAAATTCATGCTTTAAATTAATGCAAATAAGATTTTTTGCAGTAGTTCTACAGAGCTAATCAGCAGTTTCTTCTATTTGGTTACTTAATTAGCTTTGCTACATATAAATACACTTTTTGAAAGAGGTCAGTATCATCAAAGAACTTGCTTCCTTGAACCTAGAAAAACAATCTAAGGAAGTGAATCATTTGCAAGAGCTCTTTGGAGAATCAAAATGGGGTGAAGACAATAAGCTAATTTAACGTGAGTTATTATTAAAACAAAGCAACACATAAAAGAAAGTTTACTTTCATAAATTGATTATAATAAGCTCTAAGAACCTTCAATACCTCCCTAAGTCCAAAGGGGGGGGTTAGGAAAAGTTTGATCAAATGACTACGTGATCAGTTTTGTCACTGTTATCTCCTGCAGCACATAAAGTGCACCTCAAACACATAAATTGTCTCAAACTTAGATATTATACCACTACTGAGAGCTAATCAGCTGTAGCCAGTGCTCTGCCACCATTCAGGTCCTTCCAAAACCCCAAAATTTGACAAAGCAACCATCTGGATCTCACTCATTAAAACATGAGTGCTTGTCCCTTGTTCTTCCTCCACTCTATTCTCACATATACACACTAAAAAGAGTCCTGAACCCGGCCCTATAAAACCCATCCAAGTCAGGTCTTAAAAACCAGGTGATCAAAAATATCTTTTTTTTTTTTTTCCAAGGTGAAATTAAAGGCTTTGTGCTTGCTAGGACCCAAGTCATGGCTCAGTGTTTCTCCTGGAGCAGTTGATGATGCAGCTTTAACAGCACAATCAGCTCTTACAGGGGAAACCACAGAACCATGAGCTCAGGTTTTGGCAGGTGAATATCTTAAGGAGATTTTTGAGGAGTGTTTTGAAAGTTTGTGTTTCAAGGCAGACACAGGAAAACCACAGCCTGAGCAGCCCCTCTCTGTGTGGGCTGTGCCACTCACCTGAGCTGGGGCTGATGTCACCCTGTGCACAAACCCCGGCTCAGGTGGGTCCCAGTCTGGTTTTGCTGGCACAGTTGGGGCTGTTCCCCTCAGTGCTCCTTTGGCAGAGCTTTCAAATAGGACACAGGAGGGTAGAACAAGTTTCCTTCAAAACCCAACACAGCAGCAAAACAACACAAAACAGCACAGGATTACTGTAAAAACAGAGTGACAGGGACTCTGGTCCAAGGTCGTGTTCAAAGCTGGGCTCAGTTCAAAGTTAGATCAAATTGCTCAGGGCCTTAACAGTCTTCTGTTTAAAACCTACAGGTAATGTTTAAGCACAGTGCAATAATACTTATTAAAATAAGTATCTTAATGGGAGAACAGCATCTTATTTCCTTGAACACAAGATTGGTACCTAGGAAACCAATTCTCAGTTTTGAGTGCTTCTGTACGTGGCCTTGGGCTGGGTAATCTCCTTGCAAGGTGGGGGCAGTGCTAACACACCTGCTGGGTAACTCCTCCATGTGGAGGAGTTTGCAGTGTCACTTACAGGAATCAAGTAAATTAGGCTGTCAGTTCTAGTGAAGGAAGAGCTTGGGGTCCAAGGCACAGTAATCTGGTGTTGACAGCTGCTCAGAACCACCCACCATGTGCTCAGATGTGTGTTCCTACAAAGCAGTCCTCACCCATACCCTGTCTGTAAGGCTGGATGTTACTGCCAGGAGTTGGTCTGATCAGAATGGAGAGGTTTGTATCAAAGTGCTCAGGTTTGTACTGAAGCAATCCAGAAACAGCTTCCTCCTCTGCCAGTTTCAGCAACATTGGAAATCAACAGAGGAGCTCTGAGCTGCCTTTTAGCATTGATAGCAGGTTCCCCTCCCAGTGTTTGTTCTCCTGGCTTCAGGAGAGGAGCTCCAGGACAGCACCAAGCCTGCCATGAGGCTTTAAGAGCACTGTCAGCAGTTAGAGCAGCCTCATACTGGAAATCATATTTGGAAAAAGATGTGCTTTCCATGTTTAGCAGTCCTTTGGGACTGGGATTATCCTTACCAGGGATTTGGAGAGGACCTTGAGTAACGCATAAATGGCCAGGATGAGCAAACATTTAAACATTAAAACTTGCTTTGTTTGTTTTTTTTAATTAAATAGGGTGCTGGAAAGTGAAGAAGGAAGGAAAGGATACTTAGTCTATCCCACCAGCAAGAACCACAGTTCCAGTCAGAAGGGGAGGAAGGCATCACTGAAGGGAAATGGGAGGAGGATTGACTATATGCTCTATTCAGAAGAAGGTCTCTACCTGGAATGGAAAGTGGTGAGTTTCAGAGTTGCCAAAAAGGCTGTAACTTGAACAACACACTTCTTTGAATGGCACTGCAGCCTGTTCTGCTTGGATTAACACCCATACTCCTGGGAGGACCAGCTGCTTTGCTATTTTCCACTTCTGCATGCAGGTGCCATGTTTGTAAAGCTACCACATAACAAAGTTGAGTCTGAGGATTCCAGCAGGAATGGAGATGCACTAAGGCAACCAACCACCCTTGATTTCACTCCTTTTAAGCTTCTGCCCAACTGTTTTGCCTGATGCTTTTCCCTGCATTCAGATGCAGTCTGAATGTTTTTTAATCTTTTGAAGTGTCTGGATGTTCTTTCATGCCTATATAAACCTAAGTTACAACTCTGCCATATGTAGGCAGAAGCTGAGGTGAGCTACCCAGAGGGAGAACTCAGAGGGTGCAGTCTGCTTCCTAGTGTAGGGCCTTGCCTTGTGGAGAGTTCCATGATGAAAACAAGGAGCTTATTCTCATCTGTTTACCATATCCTGCCCATGGATCACCTACTGCAGCACTGCAGATGAGTCTGTCTGGAACACCAGAGATCTCACTGTAAATGAGAAGTGCAACAGATTTCATCCAGACCAGCTCAGCTGAGTGCCACCAGTGGCTCACCTCATCCTCTGCAGCACACTGCCATGCCCTGAGTGGCAGTTCCCCACTAGCCCAGCCAAACCAGGCTGGTCCCACACCTCTGTAATGCACTAAGAGAGTTCAAATGTGTGGAATGACGGACTGATTTTTCAGCTCTTTATCTTACTTTTGTTCTCCTTCTGCAGGAAGTGGAAGAGTTCAGCTTTATTACCCAGCTGGCAGGCCTGACAGACCACCTACCAGTAGCAATGCGTCTCATGGTATCTACGGGAGAGGATGATCCCTAAAACTGACCAGCTCTGAGACATTAGAAGAGGGAAACATGAATGATATTTCAAAAATATCAGAGGATAAGAATGAACTATTCTGGTGCCACGTTAGGAAAGATGACCAGACCTGACCTGGGCTACTCCCAGAAAGTACCAACAATGTGGATCTAAAAAGGGAAGAAATGGAAGGGGCTGTGGCCAAAAGCCACTGTCACAAGTGGCTCAGGCAACAGGGCAGGCCTGTACTCCAATGCTTTCACTGTGGACCGAACGGAACCAAGATGGAAGTCCTAATTCCTTCTGAACCAGTGCCATTCTTACTAAAACATGTTTTTATACTAATATATAGCACAATTTAGTTTGTACTTAGTCTGTGAGTTAGTGCTGCTCAATGGTTTTTTGCATCATTTCTTTGTCTGACTACGGAGCTGCAGCTTTTTCTCTTTCTTTAGCCTGTGACAGTCGTAGTTCGTGCTTGCAGCAGCCGCATGCGCCCGCACTGCATGCACCGGAGAGGAACGGGCAGAGAAACCTGGGGAGGGCACAGACCAGGCCCAGCCAAAGCCTCCTGGGACTGGAAACCCTTCTGGCACTACAGGTACACCCCAAACCAAACAACTCTCTTCAATTTGCAGACCAGTATCTTCCCGTCTGATTTAAGGATAATTAAAAGATTTGGAATTGAGACTTCAAGAACACAGTCCCACCCTTATTCCAGCTGTGTTCCCACTGAAATTATGAACTGTTTTGTCTGAATGATGAATCCAGAATCAGGCCTTCAGCTTTCTAAATGCAACTTATTCCCTTGAGATGAAATAGTTTCCCTGTAATGTCTTTTCTTTCCCATGTGCGGGACAGTTCTGAATTATGGTATGGGATATGTATGTTACAGTAGAGTGAATAGATTCCTGTAGTACCATTGGTAACACCAGAGCCAACATTCTGCCTTAGCTAGAAAGGGTAAGTGGGAAATGAATTGTAAAATGCATGCTAGATATAGAGTAAAAATAAACATAAGTGACATTTGGGGGGAAAAAGGTATAGAACAGTGTATGATTGATAAGGCAGAATAACCTGACAAGTTTCTAAAGGAATCAGTACACTTAAAGGGGAAGTGGAACGTGGCCAGCAGGAGAGTAGAGAATAGAACTGTGACTCTTGGCCTTAGGTAACTGCTTCCCAGGAACAGAGGCTGTTTTGATGTCTGTGAGACACGAGTCTCCATTTGTTATGCACCCACAGACTTGAATGGGGGTCTTGCCATCTGATTCATAGTTCTTTCCATTAAAGCTCTTTAAATGTGGGGCTTCCCTCTGCCATCTTGTCCCCATGACCTGACCTAACCAGCCTCTGTAACCTTAACAAAAATAATAAAAACCTGAGAATCAGGTCCATAATGAGACTTGGCTTTGTTTTAGGGATTTAATTTCAGAGGGTTTGCGTTGTTGGGAGAACAATGAGACTCCTTCTGTTTTAACCATTACTTAGTTTCTTCTGCCTATCTCCTGTTCAAGCTTAGTGTTATTTCCCCTTGTATTACAAATTCCCTGTGTTTAGAAGAGTTAACCCAATATTAGATGTACTCCATTAAATAACCTGTTTTAGTTATGCTGCCCACAAACTCCTGAGGATGCTCTTGTTTTGGTTTAGTTTACACCTGCTGTGAATCAGCTTGAGCTACATCAGAATAGATCTAAATTAGAAATCTCAGTCTGCACAGCCTCTGGTACTTGCTTAGTTAGCTACAGTAAACAACAGAACTTGTACTTAGATCTGATTGTGCAAATAGCAAAACTCGTAACAGTCATGAGAGTACAGGACTAAGAGTATTGGCCAATTCCAAGGAGGCAGCAAGGCCACACCTCCACTGCACCTGGTCTTGACACAGCCTATGCCTCGTCTGCCAGTCCTGGGGTCCCTTCAGCAGAGACTGCCTCTTAAAAGTGTACTGTGCCAAACTGGGGTAGTCTGAAGTGTAACCCATGGGGACTCCAAAATGGAACCAGACTCAGTTCCCCTTTTTATAAAATTAGGAATTCAAGTTTACAGAATCCGAGACTTTAGTGTACTACCCCAGTGCACCACCAGTTTCCCACTTTGTATGTCTGTCTTTATACAGAGGGTGCACATATGTGCAGTGTGTTTTTCGGGTTTCTTATTGCTCCACTCAATTCAGAAAAACTTGTACCCAAACCAATGCTTTTTAATCCTGTTTTCTACCTTGCCTGTATTTTATTAATCTTTTTTAAAAAACCCAAACAGTACCAGTAGCAATTTGTGTGCTGTCCAGCAGCTATTTCTCAGTAGTAAAACTAACTACAAGGTACAATATTTTTAATAGTTTTCCTAACAATGTAAATTACAATTTGATATCAATTTCACCAAGTATCAGTTGCAGGAGCTGAATTTGACACTGTGTGGGATACAAACATAAAACTACTGCCAAACAATGTTACATTATTTACAGTAAAACATGAACATGGTCTAAATTTACTACTACTTTAAAATTTGTTCTGTGGCTTTGTGCTGACTGAAAAATCAGCCACTTTCGTCAACTTTTTGAGATATGCCGAGAAATATTTTTTTTTCAAATTTGAAGTAAACTGTTTTAGATTTTGATGTTCCTAGTTCCTCAGTGCTCAAGAACTGGCTAGTTGTAAAATGTTCTCTTACACAATACACATACATTTAACCAGTGTAAGTAGTTCTTTCTAATTTACTGTCTTAGGGATGTGACTTTGCAAGGGAGTGATGCTGGGAGGTTCAGCATTGTGGCACCACTGCACAGATGCTCCTTGGGTTTTTTGCATTGATCCTGTGCCTTCTGATGCCTCACAGGGGTCAGAGAGTGTCTGTAGCAGTGAGCTGGAATGAACAGGCTTCCACCACAGTGAGAGAGAAATGAGATTTCCTACACCACTCCAGCCACCACCGTTCCATCCAACACCCCCCAGAGAATCACTCAGACAATGCCTGGACTGGCACAATATCAATCATCACAGGCCTTAGGCAGACACTATAGAATAAAATAATTGCATTTAAAAAAAAGGGGG